>JAUMHI010000054.1:16394714-16414793 GCA_032359435.1 Enteromius unitaeniatus
AGACAGTGCGATTGTCCCAGTTCTAATGACTTTCTTATTGGAGTCTGACAGGACAAGATAGCAGTTTTGAGAACCAGTGAACAGATGAACTTTAAGTTCAAGTTATAGCAAGTTTTTAATCAAATCTTCAAACTGTAATGAATCATACCATTACATCACTAATGATATTCTAAAGCACAGTCAGGTCTGAATACTAGTGCATGTGCAAATGCATTCATTTTAGCGTCTGACTGTCTGAATTTTTATTTCTGATGCGTGCACTAAGGTGGATTTTGTTTATTATAGTGCTGTTTTTATATTATGCAGCGTAAGAGAAAGAGAAAATGCACGAGTCTAATATATAATACCAACACAGCAGCATATCAAAACTCTAATATATACATACTGTATACATATATACACATTTATACACACACATATATGTATGTATATATTAAAGTGTTGATATGCTGCTATAATGGTATTATATATTAGACTACTGTGTATATAATATATATATATATATATATATAAATTATTATATATAAAAAGCTCATTATTCATTGACACTGTCTGTACAATTTGATTAAATAAAATACTCCCAAATAATTAGCCAGTGTTACCACTGCTAGATGAATAACTAGTCATAATGTGAAAACAAAGGCATGTCTATACATGCATGGACTCACCAGACTATTTTCTACACATTACATTATACATTATTTGCTGGAGACCAGCCTTCTTCATATGCAAACACTCAAAAATGTATTTTGAACAAAACCGATCTAAAGATAAACGCAGATCATCATGTAAAAGACCCCAAACTGACTTCTCTATGGCACAAAAATATGTGATCTAGTGTATGTGTGTGCAGTGCTGGGCTTTTGTCATGCATCCTTTGTTACTGCATGAGAGAAAAAACCAGCACTGGCCCTGTAAAGACTTTCATGTGCTGACTGTGCTCACTGTATTTACTGGAATGGAACTGCACATAAATACTGACCAATAAACACGGTATTACTTGATATCATTATTAATGAAAAACATGATTTTATTCTCTATGAAAACACAGCTGTCATGTACAGCTGTCATGCGAACTTCATCAAATAGCTTTAGTCGTTAGCAGGGTAAATCCAGTCTTCTGAATTGCGACAGAAGTGCATTTATCTGGATTTACTCATCCGGTGAAGTAAAGCTGGGTAAAGTTAGCGTGGATGGTGTATTAATCTGTGGTATTAGTTTGTGTAGTTGGCGTGTAGGAGAGATTCACACACATCGGCTATAGGCTAACCAGCTAACTGTTGGCCTGTTTTGTTCTCAGCTGCTCTTACACACAAACACACAGAAGCGACACAATGACAACAGAAACACAAAATAAACAACAGACAGATATAAGAGAAATACACAGCCCGGTCGATTTCAATAACGACCCTTGAATTTAAATGCAAATGTTTTCTGTCTGCTCAAAGAAAACAGAAGAAAATACGGGAAAAAAATTAAGTAATTGATAAAATAATGACGAAGACAAATTAAAAGACATTTCAGTACCAAGGCCCACTTTTTTGTGGATTTTGAGTCATTACTAAGCAGAATTAAATCCCTTTAAAATGATTTTCTAACAAAATTAAGTTAATTCGTTTTAGTTCACATTTTAAATAAGTTCATTCGTTTTAAAAAAAAATACCTTGAGTTCAGAAAAACGTACAAATATGAAGAAACTGGCTCTGTGGTCTTTAAACCATTTTCGCCACAGCTATTTAATAATTCCCAGCTGATCGCACAGGCTCCGTCTTAAAACACAGTGAGCTGCCTACCTAGGCAGCATTTTTGAGCATGCTGAACGTCCCAAAAATCCTGTCCGTGTAGGCAGCTCACTGTGTTTTGAGACACTGGCAGACATGCACACTGCTGTAAGCAGCACACCGGACCTCAGGCCCGGGCCGCTCCGGGTCTCTGGCTCTACCTGAGGCCGTGTACCAGCTGCCGGCGTGGCTCGCTTCTCTGCACACCATCCGGTTCGACATCTTGGTGCCCGCGCCGCCTATTTTGGTCCAATAAAACCTCGTCGGTGGGGGGAAGAATGAACTAAAAACACTAGGAAAATAGCTAGCTCAAAAAGTATATGATTGTGCTGAAGCTGCGTGCCCAGGGAAGGAGTATTCTATATAATCTTGATATAAATGTGAGACATACAAGTGACGATTCGCAAAAATATAAAGAGGTCGATAGTCTGGCTGTGAAGAACAAAGATCGGACCAGTTCATCCGCTCGCTGCCAAGTTTGTCTCTGTTATCCGGATGGGCTGGTTTGGCCCATCTCGGCTTCCGTTCCGTCAGAAGAAAACTGGGCGGGGAGAGCTGATAGACTGACTGAAGAGAAGAACTGATTGGTCGAGGCATTTCCAAATATGCATATGTAGATCTCGCTTCTGTGATTGGATAGCTCAGTGTGTTTCGGCTAACACTCATTGGGGGAAGACAGATCTGTGCCTGGACTCCAAGATCGTTTTGTTGGCCAAAACATGTAGCGTTTTTAACATTAACATAGGGTTAATATAGGACAATTTTAATGTTAAAACAAAAAAAAGCTTTTTTTAAGTTAAACAATAGTAAATGTGTATAATAAATAATACATTTATTTTATTAAATCATATTTTTTTTATCATATATCATATACTTTATATTTGACAAGATGTTTGTTTGCTCTTGTGAGCAAAACAATAATAATTAAAAAAAAACATTGACAACATACTAAAACTTATCATTTTTTATATTCACAAATGTACACAGCATCTAAATCCAAACCATTTTATAAATAAATCTGTAATAAATATGCTTTAAAACAAACACAATAACCTAAAATCTATTTATTCTTTACAAGAACAAACTATATAACCCGTTGATCGTCGAGGACTTCTTACTGCTTCCATTATTTATCTCTGTTATTTATCACATTCAGTTTATATATTGCAACTCAATTTCAATGAACATCCAGTCTGACTGACTGCAGTTTACCACCAGAGGGCATCGTTGAATAGAAAATGAATTACCTGCCCTATAAAAAAAACAAAAAAACAAGCAATGTCCCTTCTGCTGTGCCGTCCCGAAAAGGCTTCCGTTTCCAAAGCAACAAGGACACACAAGCTGCTGGGCCACAGGCCAAAAACTGGATATCATTTAATAACTACACATACAATACCACTATACATGGGTTTCACTTATAACAAAACAGAAATACACTGAAACACTTTGCAGCTAATGTCATTGGTACTTGAATGAATAGAACTTAGTTCTAGTTTCAACAGATGGTGCGTAAAAGCAGGTGCGTAACTTTCAGAAGCAGTCTTCATTAAGCAGTCTCTTAGAGGTGAGCTAGTTTTGGACCAATGTGCTGATGTAACGTTAATACTTATGTATTTAAAAACAATATATAGTGGATATTTTTATCCACTGATGCTTAAAAAATCTACTGGCACCATGGTTCACTGTTTTAATGTAATGTGCCCTTTAACTGGGTTAGACGCCATCTTCCCTGCTAAACATTTGAGACCTTCTCATTGTGTTTTTACAGGGGACTATTGGGATCTCCATGGCTTCTGTGACCTCAGAGCAGTATTTTACTGAGAGGTTCTCGCTAACTCTCAGCAAGCCAGTGTCCCACCTGCAGCTGGCTTGCTGTCCTTCTCACTGTGCTGTCCCATGGCAGGACAACAATATAAGGATTTATGAAAACAACAACCTGGAGGTCTTTGTAAACCTAAATCTGTTTTCAGTAACCCCATATTTGTAATTATTTTCAACCGGTTGAAAAATAATCTATTATTTACATATTTTACTGGAATTAATTGCACCTAATGGTAAACTTTATGATCAAAAATATATTTTTACATTTAATTTCCAAATCAATGTAGAAACATTGTAAAGAGGGTGTATTAGAAATATTGGTTTAATTTAATCTTTTTACTATAAATTATGAAGAAATGCAATTACTATCTATTAAATGGATTTTTAAAAAAAAAAATTAAAAAAAAGTTAATATTGCCATTTAATATAACAGTCAAAATCTATTTTAATGTTTCCTTTAGCCTCCTTTGGAACTCACTGGTCACCATGGTGATGTGTCTGCCATGACATTTGGGATGGTGAGAGGTCGTCTCCTCCTCTGTAGTGCTTCTGAAGATTATGTTATCATCTGGGACATTGATCGCTGCTACACACAGATCAAAGATGGTATTGACGCATGCAAAGATCTTGATTCATAAACCTCTGCAGAGCGTATAAAACTGTGACACATAAGAATGCTCTGCTCTGAAATATTATCACTTTTTTTTGTTGTGACATCTGTGTTCCAGGTGGGATTGCCTCAGGTAGAGTTATTGGCACATTGCTCGGCAGGGTGGTGCATCTGTCACTGTGTCCACTGAGCACAAAAGTGGCCGTATGCTCCGGCTCCAGAGTGTTTCTATTGAATGCAGAGGTATGAAATAAGATACACACGATTTTGATTCAGTGAAACGAAAACAAAAGCAGTTATGCTGAAACAGTAAAAAGGAAACAAATGCCTTTTTTTGAGCCTTCTCCAGATGAAACGCCAAACAAAGTCTGCATGTAGAACATTCCGTAACCCAGACTGTGTGATTGACCAGCTCATAAATATGAGAGATAAAACTGAAATACTTGAATGAAACCAGCAGTAAATTAGTGTATGAACAAAAATCTGAATAAGCCCCTTGTAAATCAGAAATAAGTGGTGATACTGTATTTTGTTCAAACATCATCTGTCTACTTTAAACTTAAGAACATGTTTGCATTATTTAATAAAACATGTTTCAATCTAATTATTATCATCAACAATTATCATATTTCTAAAAGAAAACCCAATTTCCTATAGAGAGAGGAAGTGCCTGGAGTGTTGAAAGCTCATCTTGGTCCTGTGACTGCATCAGAGTTCTGTCCATGGGATGTTAATCTTCTCATCTCAACATCAGAAGACAGAACATATAAGGTACAGATTTTATTTCATTATGTGTGTGTGTGTGTGTATAGTAGACATATATATGCATTACTTCTTTTTCTTTTTTGTATTAGGTTTGGGATGTGAAGAGGGGTGATATACTCTTTGAATCTGCTGTCCTATCAGGTCTGTTTATAGTTTTTAACACCAGTATTTACACAACAAAAAAATAGGTTCTTCATTTATAACCTGTATACTATGTAGAAACTATGCTCTAAAGTTTTTGTTTCACAGCATATCCACTGCTTAGTCTGTTCTTCTTGGAGCAAAACAGTCAGTTCATCACAGGGTCTAGTGACGGACAGGTGAATAACACACACACACACACAATTTAAAGTACTCTTGTGTAATCTGTACATCACTTTGTTTATGTTGGAATCTCTTTGTGATTTAAGCTTTGGTGCTTCACTCTCCCTGTGGACCACAAATGCTGCTTGGTGTCAAAACTGGACCTTTCAAAGCTTCAACAAAAGCATGAGAGAAACCTCAGAAAACCCAACTCTCCTCAAAACAGACCAGGGGCTGGTTGCATAAAAGGTTAAGACTAGTCTTGAAAGTTAGTGAGCTAAAGACTGGACACAGGTTTTTAAAACTCAGTTACATAAAATATATATTAGTCATATTAGATAAATACAAAAAATAAAACACATTAATCTTGGCTAACTTGGCGGATAACTAGTGTTTTTCATGCGCCTTCCTCACCTGCAGAAAACGATACATCTGCTTCAAGTGATAAAGATCTCACTGAGATCTGTGTGCTTTTCTAGGAACGACTCGTAATGTTGTGAGAGGAACAGTGGAGACAGCAAAGCCTGTTCTGAGAATTTGGGCACAGAAACTGCAGTCCAGTCATACTAGCCTGCAGCAGAGGTACTGCCTTTGGTCTGTTATTGTTATGCACCTTTATTTGCTTGGGCAGTTGTTGGATTTTTGTAGGGCAGACAAATATATGAAAGCAGTTATTACTGTAGTAGTTATGACACTGTTATCTTCACAGGCGTAAAAAAAACATTTATGGTCATGGGTCGAGAAACTTCCAATTAGGAAGCCATTATGCTCCTCTTTAAGGTTTCATGCTGTCCATACAGCAGTTACAGCTACATGACAAGGTTGTTTGAATTGAACCTGAAAACTTTTCCTGTGATAACATGTTTGCATAACATTATATACTGAAATTTGTACTATCCCATGTTGTGAACACTGGTGGAGAAATGCCTGCGGACCTAGAAAGTAAGGGAAGCCAAATAAGAGGCAAAGTCACAAAAATCAGGAATATTAAAACCTTAAAAACGTTCAGTTTCTTCTTTTACACTTTTATGTTTAATGAACTAACTGTACATTAATTCTTTGCATTATTTACAGATTTGTGATGATTCATAAAAAACAACATGTTACCACTATAACTCTAGTTTATAGGACAGGAGTGATGACCCTTGACCTCTGCCACTTTATGAATTGCTCTGCAACAAGACACTGACTTAAATCAAGTTTTTCAAAGTTTTACTGCGGTTCTCTTTTAGAGCAAGCTTGCGCAATCTTTTTATCATAGATTCTGTTTCTGTAGTTTAATATAACACACTTTTATAGCTGTTCTCTATAGAGACTTTGTGGCAACGTGGGTGTGAATTTCTACCGTATGTCTATGCAATACTGATCTTTCTTTTTTTTTTTTTTTTTTTTTTTTTAACCTGTTACATTAACCAGGGCTTAGTTCTTTGTAGTGTCTTTTTGTAAATAGTCTTTTTGTGCTTTTTCCATAGTGGAAGTTGTGTGTGGATCGGAAGTTCTGATGGACTATATCTGCTTGACCTGGATACTTCAGAACTTCTCAGGAATTTTCCACTCAAAGACATCATAAGTATTCAATTAACTCAAGAAATGATTTGATCTGTTATATTTGATCTTGGAATGTTTATTAGTAAAACAAAATTGTAACATGAATCCCATGAAATAGCAAAAACCAGATAAGTCCCAGATAAGCTAAATCCCATGAAATAGCTTCTGTGTGATAACTAGATAAGAATTATGTCTTCTAGCTTGCAATATTCCAGAATTATGATACTTTGGAGAGTTGCAGAAAGTCAATGCATGTCCTTGTACACTTAATGATAACATTGGTTAAATCTAGAAACCCCAAAACAAAATTCACCTCAGAAATATGCAAAAACATCATGATTTTCATTATAACAAACGGCTTCCTAAAAATACTTGAAGCATGGGAAAATACACAATCAATATTGTGCCAGCATGGTGCCATTGTTTGTTTTTCTGAAGAAAAATGACTGTTTAGTTTACAAATGTACTAATTCTTCCTGGTTTACCACTAATTTATTCCAAACCAAAATCAAGTTTCGAAACACAAAAGTTTCCCTCTCTGGTTTTTTAAGAATTTAATCATAATTACTGTAGCATGTAAATATTTTAAATAATTGGCAGGGTTTTTTTCCTTACAGGTGACTCTAGTATTTCAATGGCAGGGTCGTGGGCCATATCTAGTGTACTTGGTGACAATGTAAGTGCTGTGCTAAACTTTTCATGTCTGTGCAATATGTTTACAAATACAATATTTTATATATTTACAGTATTCCGCTTTTTTTGACAGATTTTTTAAAAGATCCAAATCGTTAACCTTAAGCCACTCTAGAGTTCACATGTATACCACCTTTGGTATTTTTACAGCCCTGCAATTAGCAGTTTATAGTTTCACAAAGCAAGGATTATTCAAAATGTAAAGCTTTTACAAGGTTTGGCTGTGGTTTGCATTCTGGGAGGAAAGTGGTCTGTCTGAGACAGTTTAACATGAGGACTACCCTCAGCTTCTCTCTTTCTGCCTAGATGTGTTGTTTGGTGACTTCTCTATTTGGGACTTCAGTAGCCTTTTTAGAAGTTAATAGTGCCAGTCTGGATGAGCTCTGCTTTAGGATGGCGGCAGGCCTCTCTGTGGATGAGCAAGTTTCAGCTGTGCCTAGGTAACAACACTCATCTTTCTCATCCCAATGAGGCTCCTCATCCTGGCCAAGTGGTGCTTGGATTGGGATATGCAGGGTGTCATTTTGAGCACCATCCAAGAATAATTTACTCAATTCTTGATTTTAGCCAGAATTATCTACAGTAGACATATTGTCTGTTATAGACTGTTAACCATATTCTTGATGAGTCAACCACCACAATGGAAAATGCTGTATTTTATTATTTCCAGTAATACAAGTCTATTTATGTTGTTTTATCCTCTATTTTCAGTTCTCCTCTCATGACTATGTCCCCTCTGAATGCTGAGCTGGCAAGACGTGGCCCAAAACCTCAGAGAAAAATCGGTGGGAGTTTACAAAACCATACACGCACACTTTTTGTTGCCAAAGTTTAAAAAAACACCTTTGGATTAACTAGCATTTCTATGTCATTGACACCCCCCATGGTAATATTTACGATGCTGACTCATTATTGTCCAAGATGTTAATGTTCCTGGCATTTCTGAGGTCTGTACCACATTATAGCTTTTCAACAGAAAGTTGTTATTAGGCACAGCAGAATTTCTTATATAATGTAGTTAGAAATAGTTTAGTTAGAAGTTTTCAAATACATGGAAATGAAACTCCTTTTAAAATGGCCTAATGCCATCTGGTGTTTGAGGTCACAAAGATAAAGGGTTTTGATAACAGAATGAAGAGACCAGGAAAGATTATGTCACAAAAATACATCAAAATGTTACTTAATTATTTAATTAAAACACGATCTTGGTCTTAATTTGCATGATTTATGCATATCCTTCCAAAGACAAAAAATGTACCCGTTTATGCTGTAAAAAAAAATCTAAACTTTTGTGTGTATGTTTTTGAAAGAAGTTTCTTATGCACTTATACAATATGTTATAGCTCACCTCCCTCCTCCTTTCTTTTTGCAAACTAAAGCTAAAACAGACAGACGGAATTACAAAATACTTTTTAGGCCTCTTGTATTTCCTTGTATGCATGCAAACACATTTTACTTTATTTTACTTTACTTTACTTTTTAAAATGTGTTTTAAACTGTGTAATGTTTTTATTTTTTTGTCTTATGGATGTAAAAGCAATCTATCATCATTATTTCTCTTCTCTCTCCCTTAAGGGAGGTTCTTCTTCCATCTCCAACTGGGCATTATTTCTCTTCCTTACTAGAGTTACACATCCTCAGAGGTTTAAATTTATTCCATAGCTTTTTCTGAGGCCTAAGTCAATACCATAACTAGGACAACTCATTTTCTTCATACTGCTGGGCTTTGACATGCACTTATAGTCGGGATCCAGCAGTTTAGGGTCTGTGATTGAAGGTCTGATAACAGGCTGATCTCAGAACAGTCTGACATATTCTTGAATAATGGGTTATGTTAGGATGTGGTTTGTTGACAATAATCAGAAACTGCTATCTCTCTTCAATACACTGTTTCAGTAGTTTTTGCCAATGCAAACTGAAATAATTTGGGATACCACGGTAATAAGTATGATCTATGAAAGAATGCATGATTTCTTATTGATTGATCTCATGACTGGAACTTTATATTGTCCAAAGCGCATAGACGTTTTTCCCAAGTTGTGTTTGCAGTACCAGCCCTAATTTGTTTTAGTGTTATTAAAGTAATTACAATAATGATTGTGCTGAATATATAGTAGAATTAAGTCAGCTCTCGCAAAGGGTTCTTGGCCCAGTCTTGCTTCAAGTCTGGTATCTTTTATTTTTAAATCATTGGAGTTGTTTGGAAGTGTTTCCCAAGAAAACCGCAAAAACCAAAAGACGGCAACTGAGTTCAAACATCAAAAATAAATGGCATAATAATGAATTTTACTGATTTTACAGATTTGTTGTGTCCAGTCCTGCTCTTGCATGGCCACTATCTTGCAGATTTTAGCTGTAGTCCTAATTAAACATACCAGAATCAGCTAATCAGCATTTTCAGGATTACTAAAAACCGTCAGGCAAGTGTGTTGGGACAGACTAAACTTTAAGCTCAGCAGGACATTGGCCCTCCAGGATCAGGATTGGAAAGCTGTGCTCTAGGAAGTAGTTGCATTTATTAGCCACTTTTCAGAATATACATTTAGTCTGTGGTTGGCAGGAGAACCATTTTTGGAAACATGTGCATTAGTTTTAATGGAGCTGGAAAAATGAGCTCACTAAAGTGAAGAAAACTCGGAAAAATGTCAGTTCTTCAGGTTGTATCATATAACGTCTTTTAATGTAATACAACTTTTTGTTTGAATACGTTTTCATTTGTACAAATGTTGTGTCAATAACCCTTACAAAGTTATAATGCACAGTCAACAGCTTAGTTTAAAAAAATAAACCTCAATCAGATTTTGTGTATCGTGAAAGGGTATATTTTACAATAATGACAAGCTGATTGTACGGTATCAAGCTTTACCAAATATATAAATATATGGAAATGAAATATGGTTTAAGCTGAAATTATTTCATTACGTGATATGAGAGTCGTTGGAGGAAATATAATAGTATGCTTCTAACACTATAATTTGAAATAAGCTTGATATATTATCAGCAAATGGCGTACTTGTGTAGTAATGTTACTGATATTATTATATCAAGCTTATTTATCTATCAAATTCTAGTGTTAGTGGTACATAATTATGATAGATGAGTAATGTTCAGACTGCATACAGGAAAAGCTTAATTATGTGACTGACCTGTTCTCTTTTTGTCTTCTAGGTGTGAGCTGTCAGAAAAGTGTAAAGGATCAGCCTTTGGTTTTTCACACACAAGTGAAGTCATCAGGATACAATACAGCTCCTCAGTAAGTCAGTGGACCACACAGCAGTCTAACAAACTTTACGATTTCAGGTTTCCTTTTATATGGTTCACATGGTTTCAGGCTTTGAAATTGTTGAGATAAATGTGCAACAGTGAATGTGAGCATTCAGTCACCCTATTTAATGTAGCATTCTGAAAATGTGTGAAATGAATCCCTTCAGTGTGTGTAATGAGAGTGTTATACATGTGTGGAATACTGCATATGTCAAATTAACTAAATTAATCTTATTCTATAGAAACAATTACTCGGGCTGTGTGCTGGTAGCCTTTTTAAACATGACTTAAAGTAAATGACACTAATTGTGCTTGCAGCTAATATCTTCCATGCTGTAACTTTGGAGTTTAATCTGAGGTCACTAGCATAATATTCATTTAAACACTGTTTAATTCTGTTTCCATGGAGTGTACAGGCCTGCTTAGACTCACATTATCGAAATGCTTTATTGCCAGTTTTGCTATATTTTTTTATTTTAATATTATGTGCTGAACGTACATTGGTTCTTGATGCCTGTCTTAGTAGAACTGCAATCATTTTTGCTTCCAGGTCACTTTGGATAAAAAACGTCTGCTAAAAGAATAAATGTTAATCTTTAAAGCACATCGTAAATGTTTTGACCAAGTCGAGTACCATGTCTATGAAAAACTAAGATATGTTCTCTTGGGTTTTTCAGGAATAAGACTATAAGCTATCACATATATCTCTTTTGTAGCAGGACCATGTTTAGACCAAAGACCAATGTTAAGAAGAAAAGCAACTCTGCCGCAACGACAAGCACAAATACGTACGTATTCGGTTTCACTACAGAGTCTCAACAGTGCCGCAGTATTGAATAAGACCATTGTAGCTTGTGCTAAAAACTATGCAATGTTTTTCAACAGTAAACTCCTTTTAAGTGAGTATCCTGCACATTTTGAAGCACCGTGTATGCCTCATGCTCATTTGACGGTTTCCACAACTCCAACTCCTGTCAGCTCTCTACAGTACTCAGGTAAGAATAGTGTGATTTCTTTGTGCAGCGCAACCAGAAAATGCTCAGCCAGAAATCATTTCACACTGAATTACTTCTTTTTAATGGTTCATAAAATATATATTACCACAATAACAAATATAAATACATAAAAAATGTAAATTGCATAATGAATAAAATAAAAAAACAATTTTGTTATAAATGATCGAATTTCTACACAGAGTTCACCATTGTAGCACTGTAGTATCCTGCTGTAATGTAATTGGCTTAATGTTGCATAGCAAACAGTTTCTTTTCCAACTTTACGCACAATCAACAGCGCTTAATAGCCATGGCTAACAATCATTTGCTTGTTGATTTGCCCATTTTTGGTTCTCCTGTGGTCTCACATAAAGACTCCATACTGTAGCACCAGCAGCACACCAGAGTAGACTCCTGGAGTTTAACACAATAAAGTCATGTACAGCTGCTTTTAAGAGTGCTGTAGTTCTTATTTTAGACTTGCGCCTGAGGAGCATTGTTTTTGGATTAATTAGTCCTTCGTTTTTTTGATTGTTAACTTTCTGTTTTTGTGTCTAGGAGATGGAAAGCAGATTGTGTGTGGTCTTGGAGACGGTTCTGTTTTGTTGTACAGCTCTTCACTCACCAGCAACCCAGCTGTCTACACAGGTAGTGGGATAGCTTCAAATCCGTAGTGTTTATTTTTTGTAAAATTCCTTTGCATGTATCTTATTTTCATTTCCTGAATGAGTGGCACCAAGGTATTGATTCAGTTTTAGATTTTTGCATGCCATTCTGACAGGACTCGATACTGACAGCTGAAACTGACAATTGGGGGGTTCTGACTTTTGAAGGCCCTTCCTGTCCCTGAAATACAGTAGATGCTCTTTTCATTAGACTAATGGCCTGATATACTGATATACTGGTTCTTTTTCTTTCTTAGGGGTAAAAAGATGTTTGAAATGCCTTTCCAGCTATATCTTGTTAATGAACTCACACTGCTGAGAGCAGCATTAAGATGATTATATTAACACATGCTACACACGTAACAAAATAAACAGCAGTTAAGAAAGCATCTGACCACCTACTGTACCTGTCACGTAATCGCCACTGGCCAATGATAGTCTAATACATGTAGTAATCTTATTTCATATTTTAGAATAATCTTATATAGCTGCCTTTGCCTGTGTATTTATGGTATGGGAGTCCCTTGCAAGGTGATTATAATTTTTGTTGTTTTCTTTTTGCAGGGCACAGTAAGGCTGTGAACACTGTATGCTGGAGTCACAGTAAGCGGTGGTTTTTGAGTACGTCTGAGGACCCCACCCTTTGCATCTGGACCGCAAATGCTTCTGAACCTGTTCTGACCATGGTAACGCATCAACATTTAAACCAAATACAGTCCTTGCACTGACATGAGCAATTTATTAAGCGCTATTAGTTCAGAGCTTATGCAGTACCTACAATTATCATCAAGTCCAGCTCAGAGTGAACCAACAAGCGAAGTAAGTGGAGAAAACTTTTAAGATTCAAAAAATTAATTTGCATTTGAATGCGTACGCCTGTGGGAAGTGTTTCTCTTGGCAGTGTTCCTCTGTTGGAACGTCAATGGCATCTGTGCAGGCCCCTGGTCAGCACATCAGTGCACTAAACACTTGCAGACCTCTTCAAACCCTAATTTCCCTCTTTCCCAGAACCCTCAACACAACTGAAGTTGATTCAAATCAGTTTTCTTCAGTCACATTCTGGCTCAGAGTCTCTCTCTGGTGTCTTCCCACCCAGCCTCCTAGACCTGTGCATCTGTGTGTGTGTGTGTATCTGGAGCCAAATATGAGCCAATGCATCAGTGTTAGTGTCATTTTTATTAAAGAGAAAATCCTGAGTCTGCAATAATATGTGTATATACTTAATGTTGTAAGTGAAGTATAAAAACGTTTTAGACATTGTAGCTGGAAATATACTCAAGTAAGCATGTAAAATGTTCTGATGGCAGCATAATAATAGTTACTAATAAGAATAATAATCCAAAAGTAGCTTAATAAAAGCAAACAGTTTATTCTAACGTTTTTAAAGATGGTAATGGAACACATACTGTAATTGCACACATTTTGGGAGACAAAAAATGTGTTAAAAATCATGAAGCTAGAAGCTATGTGCATTCACATAGTTGTATACAATAAGTACATTAAATATCCAGTAGCAATCATATTTCACTCACTGTCTCTCATTGACTTTCATTAGTCTCATATTATCCAGACATAGAAACAACATTCCTCTATCCTCATTTTTCTCTTCACACTCCATCTTTGGTAAAAAAACAAAACAAAAACAGAATGGCTGAGATTGTGATATTTTAAGCTGATATGGTTCTGAATTTTATGTGCTGTGACATGAATGCACTTAGCACTTATTTAAAGGCTATTAATAAACTGCAATGTTGATGTTCTTACTGACTGTCTGTTAATGCACTGTTTGTTTAACTTCATGGTTCTCCAGAGAGATGACCAGTTTTCCAAGCCTATCAGAAGTGCACAGTTTTATTATCTGGACAAGTTTTTACTGCTGGCGTCAGGATCAAATCTAATGCTGTACCTTTACCATCTGGACACCACAAGAGATGACATCAAGAGGTACAAGCAGTTAATAGACAATCAGCAAGTAACAAGAAACGCAGGGTGTTGGTGACCTTCTGCCAACAGAAATATGATTTTTCAGATTTTAGGGTGCCTCATCTCAAAAATCATAATTTGAGCTCAGACCTGTCTAATTTAACAACATCATATTCATCATACTGTATAAGGCAGGAAGCTGTGTAGAGTTTCTGTTTTTTGTCATTGTAAAAATATGTCTTTGCTAGAGGGTTAAGCACTCATCAATGGATAATATGTGCGTTATTGAAGCATCATAGAAGAATTTTTACTCCTTTATCTATACACAGGTTTGGGGGGAATTTTTAGGAAAGATACAGGATAGAAGGAGACATCAGCCAGATATTGCACATAACATTCTGCTTATGATGGAACATCATCTATAGAGTAATTACGTGTTAAGACGTTTTTCAGCATTATGTAATGTGGTAGAAAATCTCTACAAGCAGATATAGTGCGTTCTCCTCTTCTGTAAAATGGTCCATATGAACAGTAGGTTCACGCCCACACAGCTTTGACTGCAGTGCTTTGTTATAATCCATAAAAACTATTCTGAAATAAGTTCAGAATCTTTATTTATAGAATGTCTTTTTTTATGGAATGTGTAATTTTACTTTCCTCTTCATTTAATCACAGGTATAAGCAAAGTAGCAAGTCTAAATTGGCCAGTAAATTCAGCATGAAATCAGGAACGGACATTACTTCAGTGTCAGCCATCAATGACTTCTACTCCTGTATCCTAAAATACCTGAATACCCAGCCCAGTCTCATAGCAATTCATACATATTTTGAGGTATTGTATGACCTTACGAATTCATACGATTTTTGCATTGAATTACACAAAGTTTATGAATTTGTACAAATGACCTATACCTAACCCCGCCCCTAAATCTACCCGTCACTGGGGTTTAGACAAATCGTACAAAATCGGACGAGTGAGGTCGTAGGAATTAGTACAAATTTGCCACCTCGTGTGAATGCGTACAAATTGGTCATGAGACTGTGTTGCAATACCTAGCCTTTTGGCTTTGCACAGTTAGTAGCTGAAGCTGAATTTAAAGCAATTATGCTTGTAGAGCAAACCATTCTTGGAAGTTCTTGGAAAATTCAATCAACATTCTAAGAGGTAGTGTAATTGATTTATATCTGTTTAATATCATATGTCTTCATCTTTAGCACCTAATAGTTTTACATGTGATTTATTAAGAAAAAGTAATCTGAACAAGTTTTTTTTATTGAGTTCATCGTATCCTGTACGGCAATGTGGCAGACCTGATTTGGCAACATGTACAGTGTAAGACACTAGCGTAATAATAAAATAGTTTTTATGAATATAATTTGAAATATTAAATACAGCTTTTAAAGAGGATAATGTAGAGGGTAATCACTTTTTCTTGTCGTCCAATGCTGTTATATAACAGCATAGTTTTTTATTCAAAATGACAGGACGCAAAGTATATCTTTTTAACCACAATGTGTCAGATATCGTCTTGGCTGCTGGCGCTGACCGCACCATTCAAGTGTTTGATATGAACAAGGGCTGTATGGCCACTCAGATCCCCGATGTCCACTGTAGAGCTGTCCACCACCTTACTCAAAACAAGGTAAGAGAGTGAGAGTGCATGATGTTGACTAGAATTTTTCTTGTTCTTTTGAATTAAATGGACTGAGACACTACTTAGACCAGTTCCACCATTGCCCCTGATGGATCAATGTGGCACTGAAGGCTGGAGTAATAGCTGCTAAAATTCAGCATTGCCGTTACAAACATAGATTAAAATTTTTAAGCAGGATTGGAAACGCTGATTCTGGAGGGCCACTCTCCTGCAGAGTTTAGTACCTAACTGCATACTGAAGATCATGATTAGCTGGTTCTGGTGTGTTTGGTTAGGGTTGGAGCAAAACTCTGCCCTCCAGGATTGACGATCCCCACCTGTTTTAAAGCATATTCAAATAGAAAAAAAGTTCATTTGTAATAATTAAAATCAAAATCATTAAAAATTTTATTAAGCCCAAATATATTCTTTTTTGTTTACTGTATTTTTAATGTCATTGTTTATTATTTCAAGTATTCACAACCAACCTTTTACTCCAGCCCCTAAAACTTTTGTCGTGACTTTCTTCACCATTTTAAAAACAATGCAGTGCCAGTCATGCTGCAGAGAGACCAGTGCTGTTTCCACTCAGAATTTTCTGGCCTCAGTGGTCATTTACAAGGTGCACACAACTCAATACTGGTGGTGACCCTTGAGCTACATCACTAAAATTGGAATTACAAACCACTTAAGCTGCTTGTGGGTAGTGTATGTATTTTTATTGTGAGGCTGGACTATGCTCTGGGTTTGTTGTAAACCCAAAGAAAGACGCTTTGCTTCTGACTCACTTTGCTTTTGGGTTAACCTCATATCCATGATGAAGTCACTTTCAGAAACAATACCAAGGAAATACTGACTGAGCCTACATCTTGAAGATAATTATAGTTAATCGGCTGATTGTATGAGTTTTGTTAGCTGGGAAATCATACAGATGAAAAAAGGGGCTCATAGAGTATCAGTACCACCGTCTGTTACTAGATATTAGTTTATTCAGGCTGCTTTGAGTTCGAACAAGAGTTCAGCATAGTCAGAAAGAAGTAGACCATCTGGATATCCAAGTTTAACCTCAGCTTTAATGTGTGGCAACCTTAAAGGAAGTGAAGGCAAAAGAACGGATTCAGCTTGTGTTGGAGTTGCTTAACAAATCCACTGTCCAAACCAAATTTTCTCTGCAATTTGGCACTCCCATTCTCCATTTATATAAGGCCTCTCTGAACGTTATGCAAGATATGATGTCTTCTTCTTTTAAGGATAAAAGTTCACCGTTTTACTTGGGACAATCCAAGCCACAGTTGTGTGAGGTTTTCCAAGGTGGGCCTAAGTTGTAGGTCTCGCATGTCTCATTTTTCTTTCTCAGTATCTTGCTCGAAATCCCTCAGGTTTGCAGACTAGGATGGATACATTAAATAAGTTGAGGGAGGATCTGACTTAAGCCAGGCATGTTAGGTAAGCACATTCCATCTGTAGAGGGTGATGTCTTACAAATGTCTCAACACTGTCCCTTTGCATCTGTCAGATTTTGTTGGACCCTTGCACTCCATCCACCTGAATATGTGTTTAAATCATCTTATGCTGGTCCAGATTGCATTTATTTGATCCACGTTTTTTCAGCATTCTTTGTAACAGTGTTACACAAAGTCTTGTATGACATGAGAGCAGTGTATCACGTGTTTTGAGTATTCGTTGCCCCAGATTCTCCCCAGTTTGAGAGGGTCAGCTGAGATTAGTTGGGTACACAAATGGACAGTGGACTGGCTTAACTGATCTAACGCAGTATAATGGCTTTAGCTGGCAGGCACTCTCCCACGTTCCCTGAGCAGCCACTTTCCATACCAGCATACCAGCCTCCAGTCACGCTACACATTGTCTGCTGTACTTGTGAGTCTGATCTCTTCACAATAACACAACCTGGCTCTTATGTACATGTGGGATCCTCCAACAAGAAGCCCACACA
Organism: Enteromius unitaeniatus; assembly: GCA_032359435.1. Taxonomy (NCBI): domain Eukaryota; kingdom Metazoa; phylum Chordata; class Actinopteri; order Cypriniformes; family Cyprinidae; genus Enteromius; species Enteromius unitaeniatus. The sequence goes on from JAUMHI010000054.1 coordinate 16,412,671, forward strand.
TTAGAGACGCCTAGAGGGATCAAGAGAGCTGATCGCTGGGAATTCTTGCCAGCTGTGAATGAGCTTACAACAAACCTTTTCTCTTCTCAGCTACTCTACATTCTCCACCGTGGGCAACATGTTCCACTTTCTAAAGCCACATTCATAGAGAATATTTCTGATGAATGTCTAATTGTGTGTGAGTAGCCATGCAGGATACCTTAAACCATCTGTATTTGTGTTCGGGTGAGAGAGATGGTTTCTTCTGTCTTCCACAATGTTTGACAAACATTTCCATTCTGTGGACTTTTTTGGCTTTTTGGTCGAACTTCAGTTCTGGAAAGTCTGCACACTCAGCTTGCACGTGCAGATTGCTTGCATTCTCCCAGCAGATTTGAGTCTCTTCTATGACCGGTCAACATGATAATTAAAGACTTATTTATTTAGGATAGTATTTTTATATGAATTCTTATATATACATGCAATGCTTAGATGCTTTAGACCAGATAAATGTCATATAATCATTTTTCTTGAAATTTATGTACACTACCATTTGAAAGTTTGGGATCCATATGATTTTTAGTAATATGATTGTTACTCTCCACGAAAAAAAATATATATTTTTTTAACATTCCCTAAGAATTCTGTTGATTTATTTTGATCAATAAATGCAGCCTAGGTGAGCATAAAAGTCATCTTTCAAAAATATTAAAAAATCATACAGATCTCAAAGCTTTTGACGTGTGTGTATATATACAGGCTGACCTGACCTTGCAATTCACAGAATGGTTAAATCACAAGTAAACTTTAAGAAGCTGCTATGTTCTCTCGAAATATCAGTCTAATTGTGGCCTTATTAGCATGTTTGCCAATGTTTCTCTATTAAGGATCTTTGATTTCCTTTTGTTGGGCCGGTTTCTTTTAGTGTGACTCTTTTCTTTATTTCTTTTTATAGGGATCAGCTTTCTGCACACAGACCTTGGAATCGTACAATCTCTTGCTGAGCAGTGCAATAACAGATGGTCTGAAATTGTGGGACCTGCGCACTGCAAGGTAAACTCCATTTAGAGGCATAAATGTTGAATTTTAAATAGCTATCTGATGCTAAATATCTTTGATAAAGATGACAATTTTCCTGTGAATTATTAGTTAGCTGCAATGGCCTTTTGCATACTGTCTGGTGCTTATGTTATTCAGCGTAGCATACATTTTCAAGCCTTCACCTCACTAAAGCACTGATAACCTGTCCCTCATAGAAGTGTGTAATGGTCAGATGCCAAGGTGTTTATAGTCTTGTGGGATAGTACTATTACATAATGCCCATGAGATCGTTTAGATCAAACAGGATTAAGTATAGTCAGAAAGGTACATATATCATTTAAACTAAGAATCCAAAATTTCCAGATTCTCTCAAACCTAAGCCTTTGCCGGACCTTAGCCAAAAGGGCTTTGGAAAGAATTCTTTCTGTGCAGTTGACCTAACAGTAACCACTTTGCTTTAGCAGGACACTGAGGGAATACAGCAATGCTGTTTCTTTCACAGTCCCTCACTGATCTGTGTAAGACCATGTTAAGTATATAGATAAATAGATGTCAACGCAAAGAAATTCTAAATTAAATCTTAATTCGATTATTTCAGTTCAAAATTAATTTAGTACTTGTATAAAACATGTTTTCGTATCCATTTATGATTTGAAATCTGTAGATCATCTGTTTCTCCTCATAATGTTGCAAACACATATTTCACAGTCTCTAGACAGTCTGGAACTTTCTGCACATATTCTGATTCCTGTAGTTTCTGTCCATGTTCTAGTTTTCTTCTTTCTCCATAGGACGACAGATTGGTTCAAAATGGGTTTTTCAACTTATGTTTACAGAGTGTTCTTAATATAACAGTTTTTCCAAACTTGAAATCATTTGTTAACCCTCGTGTATATTTATAAATATACAGGGTCTTTGTTGTATTGCAGCCATTTGCTAAAATGGCATATAATGAGGCATTTTGTCCCTCATTAATGTACACACAGCACCCCATATTGACAGAAAAACACAGAATTGTCACAAAAAATCACATGGTCCTAAGTATTCAGACCCTTTGCTCAGTATTTAGTAGAAGCACCCTTTTGATCGAATACAGCCATGAG
>JAUMHI010000054.1:16414893-16449565 GCA_032359435.1 Enteromius unitaeniatus
TTAAATATATAAGTGTCACAGCAAAGGGTCTGAATACTTAGGACCATGTGATATTTCAGTTTTTCTTTTTTAATAAACCTGCAAAAATGTCAACAATTCTGTCTTTTTCTGTCAATATGAAAAATGGCTGCAATATAGCAAAGAGTGAAAAATTTAAGGGGGTCTGAATACTTTCCATAACCACTGTATATCTATTTCATTCAAATCCTCTGTAAACAATATTTGTTAGTTTTATGGTTTGTTTGGAGCTTTACAGAGCCAGTTCACGTTCATTTTTGATAACAATGGCAACAATATTCTTTAAAAAAATGATCTTTTACAGAAGAAAATGATGTATGTCACACGGCTTTGGAAACAAGCTAGGGAAAATAATGATGACAGTTTTTCATTTCTGAGTGAACCGTTGCTTTAAAACGCATCAGGGTGGAAAAAGCATTTTGGACCTGTCTATCCTCCTATGAAACCAGGAACATAACTAGAGCAGAGAAAGCAAGACCAGGTACATGAAAGACTCTGAACTATATTTTTCTCCAAACCTAGTGATATTTTATGTCTGTATAGATATTCTCCAGCTGAATCTCTCCATTTAGTTTCATTCACCTTATAAAAGCAGCAGAAGGAATGGATGAAATATAACTTGTCCTTCTTTTATTCTTGTGAAATGGTGTGAATTGCTTCTATACTTATACATCCTGCCTCCTATTATGCTTGGAGATCTTCCTGCTCCTACTTTCAAACTCCAGAAAGTGTCAAATACCTTTTTCTTGCCTTGATAAATATTTGTACCGAGTTCCAGGTCAGGTTCTGGTCAGGAGCACTTAACAACCTCATCCATCCCTGCAGAAACGAACAGCTTTAACGAAGCATGAATTCTTTGCTTTAAAATAAAGTTCGATATATTATGTAAACATACTGTAAGTTTCACAACTGACAGTTTCCTCCCTGAGGAGGTCTATAATATCTAAAGAAAGCTATCCGTTAGTTTTCCCATTCATCTCAATGGCAGTTTTTCTGCTGCTGCCCGACCCCCCTGAAGTTCGGTTTTGCCATCTTTGCTCATGACACCACAGAATGTCACATTAGTTGAAAAAACATGTGACCGATCGCTCTTCAGTTACAGAAAAATGGCAGTGACTGGCCGAAACAACCTTGCAGGACAGCATATTTTTTCACTTCTCTGAAGGATTAGTTCCAGTGGAAAAGGGAAAGAAAAATTGTCAAAGAGAGGAAATCATGAAAAACACTTAAGGCAGAATACTAAAGATGAATGCAGGTCAAACGGGGGAAACATGGACGGGAGCATATGTGAGAATTAGTGACATCATTTGCCTGCAGTCATTGACAAACTGAGGTCTGGCAATGAATTCTTTCAGCACAGGCCATTTTATGTGTATATATCCAACGACTGGCTCTTTAACAGTGCTCCGACTTCAAGCACGTGAAATGGCTTTATCTCCCCCCAGACTTCATTTAAAACACAAGTGACATCATTCCACAGGCCAAGACAAAACCTTCAGCCAAAAGGCAAGGAGCTCTGGAAGGCTTTCGCCCTTCTCTGCTTGATCTGGGACTGTTCTGTATGTTTTGCATATCATAATTAAAATGCTTCCTTACAGGTATGAAATAGTATATTGAACTTCAGGCTAAGAGGGGAGCAGCAGCCCTGTGGATTTATGAATTATGTATGAGAAATACTGGCAACAGATCCTGAAGTGCTTTCTAAAGACCTTTTCTGAAACATCACCGTGTCTTCAGCTGAACAGGAGGTCAGGGCACCGCTGGTGGGACCATGATTGCTCAGTCAACACACACTCAATAGAATTTTTTGTGTTTGTGCATCCTCTTTAATAGAGGCTGTCTGTTTAATGCTTTGCTGGTGATTTCTTAGTGAATTAGTGCTAGTGGCAATTAGGTTGTGTCAGCTTGAAATAGGAAGTTATTTGGTAACATTTTATTTCGATAGTGTCCTCAGACTGCATATTTATAGTCATTCATGTTACCTCCTTGTATAAATAATAACCAAAATAAGAGGAAAATGCTGTTATGCACGTGCTAAGCTTGTTTTTTTCCTACAGATCAAATTTCATTACAAGCACACCTCTGCTCAGCAAGCTACACAGTTACACAGCACATCTTATACGATATATGATTTTGAAAGCTGGATTTTGCTATTTGCATAATACAAGAGTTTATTTTCATCCTGATTTTTAAAGGTGTCTGCAGGCTGAGTCTCTGCTGGTTCTCCAGTTGGCATAATGTCCATTTCCGCTCTGGTGGTTGACTAAATGCGAAGAAAATATGTTGGCTTTACACAATAAATTTGTTTATGCTTTCTTTTAAAGCATAGTCTTTTCTGGTAATGAGAAGCAGATTAACCTGGCTTTCACAGGACGTGAATCGAGACCCAAACACTCAGAAAATCACCCTAGATTCATAAAGGCATGCAAAGCAATCAGACCTCAGGCAATCTGTTCCATGTTGTTTTTCTCTTCCTGTTGCAGTGCAAAATATTTTGACCTTCATATAATATCTCTTGAGTTGTCTGCTCGTGTGTATGCCAGAATGGTTGTTTGTTTGTTTAATTTGCTTTTATTTTATGCACAGAAACAGCATGCTTGGCAGTCTGTGCAGTCTCATTAAAAGAGTTAATTTATTATATGGTTGTGCTGTTCTGTAAAGGTTGATGATAGGAGCTGGACTGAATGTTATGGCTGGCATTAAATCACTTTATATGCCCGTTTTGTGACTTTCTTAATGGCATAATGATCTCATTAGGCACAAATCATAGGTTTATATTTGTAAAAATGTTAGGGTTAAGCACTAAGGGCAATTTCCCCTCTGTGCATTTTAAAATAGCACTTTTTAAATGGCATATGCTCGAAGTGCAGCCCATAAATTCTCAATAATTTTTTTTTTCTTAAATCAAGAAAATTTTCTAGACAAGTAAATAATTGAACAGAAAAAAAGTTGTTTTTGCCTACCCCGTTGGCAGATTATTTTGTTTAATTTTTACCTGTTTTTACTTTTATATATCTGAGCAAATCTAAGTAACAAAAGCATTTTTTTGCATTGCACTTGTGGCTACTACCTGGCCACTTGTTATACTACATTCAGAGCTTTATGGAGCACCTCAGTCGCATTTTTTAAAGATTGTTGTAATGTTATGTTTTCTTGGTCATTAAGAATAAACTAGAAGAATGCAGGGAAATGTGGTCTAGCGATTGAAAACACAACCATGCATGGGAGTAATGAAGTGAAGCATCTTCTCAAATGCCTTCTAAAGTTTCCTCCCGCATTAGTTTACATATTCCCTTTGGAAAACATTGGAGTCTGATGAAACATGGATCCTGGCTATTTGATAGCACCTTCAACTAAGAAAACACAGACTCCAGATGTGTGGTCCACTGCCACTGAAAATGATCCTGTGGTTTTGGTCTTTTTGGTCATCACATTGTTCCAGAAGATGGTTCCTATCTGCTGTATGTTGCTTTAGATGAGTTGTGTTTGCTACATACTAAAGGAGGGGATGTTTCAAAGAAAGCCAAAATTAGCCCTGAAAATGAAAGCTGATGTTAAACAGATTTACTTTAAGAACAAATGACCCTTTTGTTTTTATACCAAAGACTTGACTTTCCTGAGTGTTTCCTTTTTTCAGTATTCCCCTTTTCTGACTGGTTGAGTCAAATGTGAATATTGTGATTGTATACAATGCAAGCATGTCTAAATTTGGTATGGATATTTGTATTATGCATTTTCAAGCTGCAACAAAGTGGATCCTAATGGATAAATATTTGAACTAAAAGCATAAAGGGCAAAGTTAAGTTTCTTTAGCTTATGGTATTTAATGTCAAACCCTTGGATATTATTCAAAGTGCAAATAAATGTAAATTAGGCACATAAGTATCTTTCTTTCTGTCCATCCCTGTCAGGTGCGTTCGCCGATATGACAGCCATGTTAATCGCTGTCACCATTGCACAGCGGCCTTCTCACCCTGCGGTCGCTTCATAGCTACTGGCTCAGAGGACCATTCTGTAAGTAGATTTACAGTAATATATCTTCTACTTTAATTTCCTGTAAGCCCTGTCTCTGTTTCTTCCAGCTCATCCTCTCCCTGTGTTTATTGAGAATAGCTGCTTGTTTTAGTGGAGTGTTTTACAGTGTCATGATAAGCACAAGGTGTAATAGAATTCATAAGACCAATAATTCATACTACCTCCACATTTTTACAAGCATTGTACAATATGTACAGAATAGTTGTAAATCAGATAATCCTGTTCTTGCCCAGCGTGAGCCTGTGTATCTTGACAGTGGAAATAAAACCACCATTTAAGACTGCTGTGCTGAATACCACCTTTCTCACATTATAGGTAAGAACAGGGGTTTCTTTCTTTTATTTATAGAGGATCTTTCTTTTATCTCTTAATAGAGATGAATCTGTAAAGACAGTGTCAAATATAGACAGTATTCTAGCTCCAAAGCCCAAGGATAAATGTCTAATTTTTTCAGCAAATGGAATTAAAAAAGTTTGTCTAGAAAATAATTTGCAAAGCCTTGATTTGAAGTACAGATAGATAGATAGATAGATAGGGAACATTGAATTAAACTGTGCATAAAATGTACACCACAAATGCTATCTAGAGGGGAAGTTTAAGAGGAACCTACAATCATCTCTGTTTTACTGGACCACTTTTTTCCATTGACTTTAGTTCTCTCTCTCTGAGTATGTCTTATCATATCCAGCAGCTGCATCACATTTACTGCTGGGCTTCTCCATGTCTTGTGTCTTTTGCCAGAATTGTCAAAACAATTCGCTCATATGAGAAAAACAGTGGGATATCCATACTTTCATGGTGTTCTGTTATTAAAAGAGCAATGCGAAAAATAATTATTTTAGAGAGCTGTTTGTCCCAATGACCTTTAAAAAAAACTGTGGATGTTACTCAACAATTTCATGAAAAATGACTCTTGATAGTGGACTTTGTCTCATGCGATCGGTCATGAATGACCTAGATTTAGGTTTTCACAGAGAAGATTTGGCCCTATTTCTAGGTCAATTGAACACAACTCGATTAGTTTCAAATAAAATTGATTATGTGAATGTTTTATACAGATGATCTGATCCTTCAGTCCTTGCTTCCACTAAAGCACAAGATGCTCTTTGGCTTATTCTTATGTCATGCTGGAGAACATGATGATCAGATTTTACACAAACCTTGAAACTTATATTCATTAAATATACAAACCATTTACATTTTTTTCTTTTAATCCAAAATCATAATCCCAATTTTGAACTGAATATTTTTAGTCTTTTTGAACAATTGCTTTTCCATATGTGTCACCATTTGTTCCATCACAGTGGAAGGATTGCCCTCTCTTCTCTGTTTGTGTATGTGTGTTTAGTCTTTGCTCAAGTCAGTGGAATAATATGTGCATGTTGATAGCTGTTATTAATCGCTGGCACTGGTTAAAGCAGGACAGTTTTGAGAAGATCTCCACAGCACCGCCCGCTTTCCAGTGTTTCTTGGAAGCCAAATGGAGACAACAGTAGTGAGCTACTATGCTGTTATTTGTGGCTGTCTTGAGACTTCCTTAAACCAGATAAATTTGTTGATGCATTTTATATTTCACAAGACAATCACAGAAAAGGAACTCTATCATCACCCCATTATTGCATTAATTTCAAGCCACATTATGTTTAAGCCATAAACAACAAATACAAAGTATGATCAACAAAAAGTGATTGATTTTGACCACATCTAGCAGAGAGGACATGGAAAACGTGGCAAGTTGCGCTATTTTCCTAAACTTTTAACCATCTGTGTTGCCACAGAATCAGAAGCAGTTTAACAGGACAGTTTACCCCAAAATAAAAATTCTGTCATCATATATGCAAGATATGCATCATATCTTAATTTCTTAAGGAAAGTACGATAAGAGTCAAAATGATGTGCAATGGGAGTCCAAATTTGAATAGCCCTTAAATATCTTCTTTTGTGCTTCATAGAAGAAAGAAAAAAGCATTGACAAAATGTTGTTGGTCGTTGGTTAGGATAAAACCTGATTGGGGAAAGAGCTGTAATTGATCATCTTTTTTTGACACAGTGTTGGCAGAACTCACAGGCCTCCTATCTGTTGAACATTCAGTTTTGCACGTGCAGCTACAGCAAGCTGAAGTCGATTTGTAAGTTGTTCTAGATACTGTAAGGCCATCTGCTAAATGCCTTAAATATACACATAATTGGATGTTGCAAAAACCTGTTAGCGTTCTCTGGCTTCTTTCTGGCACGGAGATCAGTATCTTCTACAGAACACTCTCAGTGTATTTCCTTAGAGGCCTGAATAAGAAACATATGGCGGTATCCGGCCAGTCTGCTGAGATAACATCTCCTGCATCTATCTGTGTTAATGACAGATAATGTAGATTTTCTTCAAATCATATATGGCATTATTAACCTTCTTTTCATTTATTCTGTTAATGCTGTAATCCTTGTTAAAGAATGATTACTCCAACATTAAAAAAAATCTCTCAAATACTGAAGGTAAAGACACTATTTGAAAGTTAATGTAATATTGATGTGAATAATCAATACTGAGACTTTGTTTTTTAATGTCCCTTCCAGGCCTACATATATGACACACGCAGCAGCAACTTTCTCCATAAACTCCCAAGACACTCTGAAACGGTCCTGAATGTGGCTTTCAACCCTGCCAATCCAGAGGTAAAAAACACATGAATCAAGAACTCTAAAACTCATTTACTATGCAATACCACAATACCAGTGCAGCTAATGAATAGTGCCAAAGTTTTAGGCCAGTTTAGGGTCAGTTTAGTGTAATAGACATTTTAATCACCAATTGCTTTTATTTTGTCTGCCAATAGGCATAAGAAACAAAACCTATCACACAACCTGAAAGTTATCAGGTTTTGTAGATAACTGAAATTATCTACAAAACTGTTTGTATATTACCTGCTTTGAGCTGAATTGATTATAGGTTTTAATTTAAATGATTCAAATAATTTTAGAACATATAGCAACACAATACAATACATTATTTGACAAATATCACTACAATGCTACCTTGCAGGGATGTAATCTAGAATTGTTCCAAAACTAAGTGAGCTCCGTGCTGTTTATTACCTACATATGCAACTATCTTAAACATTATGGAGTGTTATGTAAGTTATTTGGAATCTTTACTTGCATGCTTCTTACAGAAATTTGACTCATTATTGAGTTCAGTTATGTTTGAATCCATTTGAATTATTACACAATTTTAATTTATGTTCTGCACTTTTTTTGCCTCATCTGCTGGACCTTCTTTTTAGTGCATTCTGGGATTGTCCTCCCAACAAAGGAGACATGCTGTCCTGCTTTAATTTGAAAAGGGTGTGGTAACATCTGCAAACTTTCAATGAAATGTTCTAGGCAAAAAGCACCTATTGTCAGCAATGTAGACTACAAAGCAGCTTTCTGTTGGTCAGCGTGGTCAATTTGTGTGACAAACTTTAACCCAATGCAAAATCGCCATAGGGAAATATTCTTGGTCATGTGGATTTCCATTGAAATAATGGGATTTTGCAAAAACGTTAAACAATGGTAACAGTTGTGACTGCAAGTTTAAGCTTTTTTTGTGTGTGTTTTTGTTTTTGCATTTTTGCCCATTGTTGCGAGTTTCCAGATATCTTTTGGAACAGCCTTTTTTATTATTCTACCTCTGTATGCAGATCTTTCGATTTTGGAACAGAGCCCCTCTATACATTTTCGAACTGTACTTTTTTGTGGCCTTGAATTTAGCTCTGCTTCTTACCACAAGGAATATAAATGGCAGACAGATTCCCTTCCATCTCAAGTATGACATAATTACAAAAACATAAGGTATGAAGGCATTGAAAAGAAGAATCTCTTTGACTACTAAATTGGATTCTTTTATTCCAGCCTAACTTGTTGAGTTAAGCTGAATATGTTTTACAGTGTGTTTTGTCCTGCTGCCTTGCTGTGGGACCTTTGAGGAGCCCCATCTTCCTTTCACCGTTAAATGAATCCACAGAAAAAGGTTCCACAGGGGGGTTGTGTGGGGAGATCGCTGTGAGACACAGCACGAGCCTCTACACCCCTTGCTCGGTCTAGTGTGTCCTCACCTCGGTCCCTGTTCTCCAACACAACTCAACACATCACTCACAACGGCCTGTTACAGCAATCATACTGCTATTTTAATAAACAGAGTCCTCATATCGAATGGTAGTCATATGCATTCCAACAAATGTCTTTGTTTCGTTCTCATGTTCACATGAATGTTTTCGCCAACTGTGCTAAAAGTGTGTTTTGAGGAGGAAACTTTTTGGGGGGTATATTCTTTGAGTAACGCTGGAGATATTATGTGTGGTGTTCTTGAGTGTATGTAGGACTGTGAATCAAGTATATGTACTCTGCAAAGGTTGTTATGTTAGGCACAGGAGAGCTCTAAAAAAGACCTTGATGCAACTTTTTCAAAGGTTAAGGAGTCCAACATGTTTAAGGGTCCAGTGAGTCCGATCTGATTTAGTAGCTACATTATGGATTGAGCAATATAGTTGCAATGTTGCAAAAGTAATTAAGTGACAGATCTTTTCTTCTGCATTGTGACGTGCATCCAGGTGAAATGTATTAACGGACAGAAAAAATGTAGGGCATGAAATTTGTTCAGTTCAGTGGCTGTTGATTGGATGGAGGCAGTTCTGAATGCAGGTTTGCAGAAAGAAAGGGCCAGGTTTTATGTGGACAAAATACGTAGAGAATTTTTTATAAAAATGTGGTCAAAAAAAGAAATTAATAAATAAAACTGCATGCATGAATAATTCACAAAATCTAGTACATGCATTTTAAAACGGACAGGATGAATTTCCCTTTCAAGTGGACTTTAAAATAATAGTTTACCCTAAAATTTCAATTTACTCACCCTCAAGTTGTATGGACCCTCTTTAGTGGAACATTAAAGTCACTATGTTATGTGAACATGAGGATCAAACAAAGACGTTTGTTGGTGTACTAAACAATGTGTGATGAACATTTGAGTCTATATTCCTTGATAATTCATGGCATTCCGCATTCATTATAATTTAAATGAGAAAAGAAAGTGACATAGGTTTGGAACAACATGACAGGACTTGGGCGAACTGTCTTTAAACAATTTAGCAATCTCACTGTAACCGTTTTTGATCAGTGGTGGATGCGAACATGCTGTAACCTTGGGCAGCGGGACGCAGGGAGGGGTGAGCGGTAATTTACAGGGCTGTAAAATGTATTCTTTGGTTTAGTGCTAGAGGACGTTTTTGCGAGGGAAAGTGTGATTCATGCATTGCAAATGTGTGGGATTTATAAAGCGCTCTGGAGTGAGCTCAGCGTGTGATCAGGTCTCTGATTCTCTGGGCCATGAAAGGGAGACGTGATCAGGAGGGAGATCTTCCTTGATGGGGAAATAGATGCTTGGTTATCATCTGGTCAGTATATCAACACAAGAGCTGAAGCTGTCTGAAGTATTGCCTTGTCTCTCGGGCGAATGATCCTCTGAAAGACTGTTGTGCTTTCCATTAAGGGCTTCGGTGCATTGAAACCTCAGGGCTAAGACATCTTTGGCAGGCAAATGCTAGTGATTTAAACAATCAGATCATATACTTTACCAACATTTACAGTAATAAATGATTGTTTCTTGCTCTTGAATATCTCAGATTGAGACTTCAAGATAATCTCAGATACAGTGAGCCTAAAAAAATTTAGGAGACATTACAGTGCATTGCAAACCAATGGTGTCTAGAGTGTATCTCATACAGTTTTAAAGCTTTTTTTGCTTGTTCCTTACTGCTCCCAAGATGATTTTAGTGGTTGTATGATGTTGTGAGACTGTAGTAGTAGTTCATCATAATAATATGGACAAATATATATTTTTCTTATATATAATCTCATATATTTTCATGTCATTCCAAATCTGCATTAAATGCTATGCTAAGTATCACATGATCCTTCAGTGGTGCTCAAGAAACATTTCTTATAATGAATCTGGACTCTATTAAGACTATATTAAGTCTGGAAGAACAGCATCTGACTTTTTATTGTGATGTTTTTTTTCTGATCACTACTGATGTTGTGTTGAAAAAAATCTATGCGAAGGTTCTTTAGAACTTATTTTAAAGAATTTTGTTCTCTAGCTTTATTTCATTAAATCAGTGCCCAAGTAGTGTTTTTTTTTGGACCAGGCTTTAAAATAGTACATTGCCTTGACTCTGGCTGTCTTATTTCTTGACCTCCTGACCCATGTGCCTTGGCTCAGCGCTTTAGAGATTAGAGAGATAGAACTTTATTAATCCCTCGGGAAGGTTCCTCTGGGATTTAAGCACATCTTAATTATTTTGTATAACTTCAATTCTTTATCAGTCCATTTCATGACTTCCCAAAGCATCTTGGACTCAGACGGACACCTTTTGGATTCCCAGCACTAGTTGCTGTTCCAGTACCTCTGCACCATAACTCAACTGGAGTTATCTGCAGAGCATTCCTTATCGGAGCAGAAACATTGTGTGATCAACTCAGCTACGTTCTGTTTATGAATAAGGAATAGGGAGTCTTTGAGAGATGAGCAGTTGTCGGAACAAAATAAACACTTTCCTGTGAAGCTACATTATGTTCGAGACACAATGCTGACTTTAAAGAAACAGAAATTCTTAACTTTTCTGACTTTTTTTCTGTTGAAGGCAAAAGATATTTTGAATGTCAACACTGAATGAATACACTGATTATTTTTTCAGCTAACTATAAATTATTTGCTTCATAGATAAGATTTGCATAATTCAATGGCAAGAGTTATTTTATTGTTTTTAGGGGTCATTGCAAACACCTGTCGATTCAATGGCTTTAATGGAAGACATTCCAGAAAGCTGAAGGCATTGAGTTATTTTTTTCTGATGTTACCCCGCAAACAAGAAAAACAGATCATATTTGTACATGGCCGCTTTATGGTTTTGAATAAGATGTATGAGAAGATTTATTGTCAATGATTTAAAAGCCTGTTTTTATTATAGTTGCACTTTTCCCTACAGCATATTCTCCTGGAAAAATCATTAAAACAGAAGGATTATAGTCAGAGAGAGATAATGAATATAGAAAATCACTTCCAAATCTAGGTCAGAATTTGTCTTTGTGAAAAATGAGAACTTTTGCAGTCTATCAATGTGTGACCACACATCAGGCTGAAAGGGTCCTGGATAAACAATTGAAAACCCTGAGAATGATTTACAAACATTGTGGTTGTGTAGATGACATTAATTGGTCACACCAATCACATCTTTCTGAAGAATCTGTATTGTAAATACGACTGCGAGTCTTGTACGAAGCCACATCGTGTCATCTTTCAGAGATCCCCAAATGATTTATCTCACTTTCATGTTAACACATAGAAAATAAAAAACTGAATTACAGGCTTTGACAGCATATGCTCTGAATGATCCATTGGTGCATCCGTTTAAATGTTGGAGTGTGTATAAGGTCAGGATGTATTGTAGCTGTCATGGAGCGGGACAGAGACAGACAAATCCATGTGCAAAGGTACTTTGGTGTACTCAGACAATACAAAGAAAAGAGGCGAAGGGTCAGTCGATCGGCAAACAGCGGTGATAGGACAAAAGCATAGTTGTAGTCAGAGGCAGTGAGGTTCAGCAACAGGAATCAATAAACAACAATGAAGGGCAGGGGAAACCGCTTAGCAAAGACAGGACTAGCCACATGCAATGATCAGACTAGTACTTATAATGGTGGAGATGATGATTGAATGATTGAACCTGACAAGCAGCAGCTTTGGGGGAGAGAGGCATGCTGGGAAATGGAGTTCTGGAGAAACAGACAAGAAACACATAACGGTCATAGAAAGCTGGAGTGCCAACAGCAGTCCTTGACTGGCAGCTCCAGCTGGGCGTGACAGTAACACTTTAAATGATCAGCCTGAGCCTTTGAAACAATTACTTGTCAGAGGCCAGAAAAAGATGCAGCATCATATTTCGTGAAGATGGCCTTGAAAAACCATTCCATACTGAAATACAGACTCTAGTGTGTGTGGTTTTTTTTTGTATTAGCCCTGACAAAAGAGAATATAATGCACCTGCTTTGCATTAGGTGCTCAACACCACATTTATGGAATGATGTCCCTTTGGATGTGTTAAGGGACTTCAGGTGGGATAAAACTAGGCATTATTAAACCTTGTTTTTTTAAGTCTGCAGAGGATCCACCAATTAATTTAATAAATTGTTTGGAAAAAACATACATACTGTTCAAACTTTTGAAGCCACTAAATTTTATTTAAAGGAATTAATGATTTCATTTAGCAACGGTTGTATTAAATTGTTTAAAGTGACAGTAAATACATTTATAATTCTACAAAGAAGATGATAAAACAGCACAACTATTTTCAATATTGATATCACAAAAAAAAAATTCTTGAGCACCAAATTAGGATTTTAGAATGATTTCTGAAGAATCGTGTGACACTGAAGAGTGAAGTCTTATGACAATTCAGCTTTTCCATTAAAGTAAAGATCTATTCATGTATAATTTCAGAATATTACTGTTACTCTATAAATGTATCCTTGGTAAACATAAAAGGCTGCTTTCAAAGACGATCTTAAATAAATTAAAAAAAAACTAATTTCTTTAATTATATAATTATGCATATTATTATAAGCAGGAAAGCAGGAAAATACAACACTCATTTTTAGACATAGTTTTAATTCTTATTTTTATATTTTATTTTCATATAATTTCAGTCATGACAGCTCTCAGGACAGATTCTAAAATCTTAATATTAACTGCAACAGCAGTGTAGCAATGCAGATTCTCTTACACTTCTTCTTAATTCTTTAAAAAGTTCCTGGTTATATAAACTGTAGTGAGTCATAAACATGATTCTGATTGGCTGTGAACATTGAATTAAATCAACCAATTGGAATGCAATTAGAGTTTCGTGACAGAACTATTCATGTCTTGGTGGAGCCTGCTCTCTATCCATTAAAAGGAGAGGAAATAATGAAGAAATGCATGAATAGGATGTACCTGTGGCACATAGTGTGCTCATCTCTAGCCTAACCATGTCAGCTTATTAGCAGTTTTGTTGTTTGAGTCTGGAAGTCAGACCTTGGCTTTGGCTGTTCACGTCAATGGCTGATCAGATCATTATGTGAACCATAAATAGCTTGTTTTGCTTTGGTAGTACTCTTTATTATTCAAGCACATACAGCAGATGTTGAAGTGCAGCCTGTCTGTTCTCGAAAAGGAAATTAAGTGTCCTCTGGTAGAAGTCTTCAGACACAACTCCAAATTTATCACTTGAAGGAATAATTCACCCGGATTTTTGTCACCCTCATGTCGTTCCAAAACGGTATGATTTTTTTTTTCTTCTAGAAGAGATATTATTTTGAACATAATTTTTCATCTTTATTTACAGCCAGCTGCAAAAAGTTTGCAACTACAACATATCTTTAAAGTAGTCTTCTGAAGCATACAACAGGTTTATACGAAGAAAAAAAAAAAACAATTAAACTCAATTATTCTTTGAGCTCTAATAAGAGAAGCACAGTCCATGAATGAAAGAATCTTTTCAGTGTCTTTGTTGATTCAGTTGACAGAGGTTAATAGCTCACTAAAGGGTAATATTATCAGTAACTAGTTCCAGATTTGTCTCACACAAAGCAATTGGTTGACTTTAAAAGATTTTTGCAGAGACTTTTGCATTATTTTTGAATCTTTTGAAGCGTATATCCCACATTTTTTTTCGGGAGGAAAAATATACAGTAAACATGCATCTTTGGCCGTCTTAATTTTTTTCGGTCTTCGGTCTCACTCTTTACAAAGTGGTTCAGTGTTCATTCCTTTTGATAGGTGTAATCATAACCAGTCCCATATTATGTCTTAAATTCTCCAGTGTGAATTGGTCCTTGTGTTGAGCTGGTATTGATATGCACATGGCCTTGGGATTTGCATGCACTGATTTGTTTTTTTTCTTTGTCCTGTTCCAAGCTCTTATTCATTCAGATTTCCAAGACTGGAAGTGGAAAGTCTTAGTGGTCGCTGTTGTACTGGCTCAGATACAGAGATCTGCGGAGTTTAAAAGCTCAGTTCATAAGTCAACATGCATTCGCTCACAGGTCTATTTTCATTCGGACGTGTACAGTAGTGGACACTTTATTATGAGGAATGTGGTTAGAAATCCAGTTCCCATTTGAAGTGTACACCATCACTCAAACCTGCGTGCATTGTTTTTACTCACATAAACAGAGGAGTGTGTTATAGTTTCTTTTCCGTGTTTACTGCATAGTGTTCCCTAATAGAGTTTTAATGGCAACTCTAAAATTCCTTAAAACATACAGTGGCTCCAAACACTTTACAAGTAAGATATTTCCTATTTAATCAGGTTTGATAGGTTTTGAATAATAGAAATTAAGACAAAAAGCATTTGTAGTTGTCAACTGTAAGTGGAACATATAATTAACTACACTTGTGTTAATTCATACATTCAGTAAAAATCATCTTTGGAAAAGCAGGCACTAAAATAAGGCTAAAAGGGCACTAAAATATATGACAAATAAATGATTTTTTTCTTCAAAGAATCCTTAAACCTGATTTACTCAAAAAACATTCGGTTGCAGGTTCCATTTGCTTTGATGTTCTGCATATAAAAAATGGCATTCAGACATTTTTTTTTTGTGACTTGAATGTCCAAATAGTTTTTGAGGCCACTGTATATTACTTCTTCACATTCTGCGGTATTTGTCTTTAAGTTGTAGCACATGGATTTTGGAAGCTATGTGTGACGAGAAGGAGTTATATCCTTAGACAGAGGCTGGATTTTATTGCATAAACAGCTGTAGCTGTATCTCTTGGCTGCTTTTTGGTCATAAGTTTGGAGAGACATTTAGTGGAATGAAAGCCATTTTGCATAAAATAATACAGAATCTTAAAGTCATCCTTTCAACTTGTTCAACCTTTCACAAAAAATATTTTTGCCTTCTTAGATGAAGCAAAATGTATGTTTATATGATTTATATTGATTTTTTATATTGAAGTTATTTTTCATTTCTTAGTTTTGGAAATAAAATATATTTTATAAATAAAAGTTGGCCCTTGGCATAAACTAAGGTTATCATCACATTTTACACTGCAGATGCTGTCTGTAATGCTTCAGTGTTCTCTGCCAAAATAGATGTCATCCTCATTCCAGGACATTCCCCTTCTAATGTATTTCAGGTGTAAGATTCTCCTAGCATAGATTTTTCCTCTGCTAATTCAATTTTCCAGTTCGCTCACATGTGTAATGTTAAGCTATGTGATGTCAAAAAGTAGCTTTTTGTGTTTATGTTAGACCTATTATTCACATAATAACACAAGGGAAGATATTGCAGTAACCTACTTTTGCTTGTTATTCAGCCACTTACAGAAGTTTCTATTGTGAGCGGTCATATTTAATTCAATTATTCAAGTTAAGTTCCTCCTTTCAAAACACTGGCTTTTTGTGTTATTAGGACATCTAAGGATGAGTCATTGCTGGCAGATGAAGAAGACAAATGAAGTATTTTAAACAGCCCAACAGTTTCCAAATAGCACAACTACTATGTATAATTCTGAAAGTACATAGAATCCCCTTGATTTCTTCTTCTTCAAGTGCTCACAGCTTGACCACCTAACTTGGGAGAGAAACTTTCCGTTCAGGCAGACACCACCAATAAGCCAAGTCTGAGATGTTCCTGTAGAAGTTAGTGTAGAGGTGTGACCTTTCTGTGACATTAACAGATGTCTTCTGGGCAGGTTCTCCAGAAGAGCGGCTAGCACCCTACCTCTGTGAGAACCTGCAAAAATCTGCATGTTGAGGTCTGCATGAGAACTACGATTATAGGAAATCATTCAGTTGTCTCTTTCTTTTGTGAGCCTTTGTTTGATTAACAATGAAACCGCTATTTAAAATTGTAAAGTGTAGTTTAAAACATGTTTTCAGAAATTAAAAAAATACTGAATAAAAATATTTTATTTATACTATACTATACAAAAGTTTGAAGCAAATAATACTTTTATTTGGTAAGGACATATTAAATTAAAGGGATAAAAATGAAAATGATCCTGTCTTTTACTCACCTTTGAAGGTGTATCTGACTTCTTCTTTCAGACGAATCCAATCAGAGTTATAATACAAATTGTCCAGACCCCTCCAAGCCTTTGAATGGGTTTAAACGAGCCATTACACTTCGAAAGACTTGAAATAATGTGCGTGAAGTCCTCCTGTAGCAAATCCATGACATAAATATCCATATTTTAAACGTGAGAGAAAAGTGCTTATTACTTTTGAAATATGGATATTTATCGTACAAAAACACATTCACTACAGGAGGACTTTATTCACCCCCCAGAGCCGTGTGAGGTGTGAGATCATTTTAATTTTTGGGTGAACTATCCCTTTAATCAAAATAACAGTAAAGATAATTTTACAGATCAAATAAATGTTGTTCTTTCAAACGTCTTTTCTTCTGTTCTTTTGAAATAATCCTGATTGACAAAAATTTTGATTTTATGCAGCAAAACATTTATATTCTTGAAATATTTCTTGAGCAGTAAATCAATATTTTAGGATTATTTGACACAGAAAATTCAGCTTTGCCATCACAGCAATAATTAAATCTGCCAAAATTATTTAAATACGATACATTTCTGAGTACTACATTTTCATTAGTGTCTTAAACAATTATCGAATCAGGATGTGCAATATACTGGATGAACATGCAAGTGATGGAAGATGTGTAGAGTTAAGCTTAAACAGTGATAGTGAGCTTTGTCTTGCGGCTGCATTTGACTGTGTCTGGAAAATGAGCTACTATTCTTCACAGCTTTGGAGTGCTTTTGGGCAGCCTTTGGACTTGTAACCATAATAGAAACTGAGGCAGTCAGGCATTGTGTTAATAAATATTAAAAAGCCTTTGGATAAACAGTGTAACATGACTTCTGATTGTCAATTGTGTGAATTAGCAAATGGTCAAGCATACTAAATAAACACTCTTGCCCAGTTTTGCTAAAAAAGCTAATATTCATGGTAAAATAAGAGAGTGAGCCCAGCAGGATGGCATATTTTCCTGCTTGTATAACTCTTGTGGCTTTGGGCAGTGGCACTGTCAGTTTGCTTTGTCTCTGCTCTCAGCTTTTCCCTCTGAAAGTCTACATATTTTTTTGGAGACACCCCTCTGCAATATATACTGACACCAGCCCCGAGGCAGCTGGCTTTATTCCTCAGATCAGGTCATTCAAAGTAATTCAGACCGTTATGCCAGGCCTCTATTTGGCACAAGAAGGTTTTATGTCATTTTATATGCTCTCATAATTCGAATCACTTTTTTTAAAAGACTGAGCAATTAAACTAAATTAGAGTAATTGAGTCTTCACAGCTTCAAGGTGCCTTTTGGTGGATTTTCTCAGTGACTTCAGGGTAATCTGAAATGTAATACGATTTTGCTGAAAATATATATTTTTTTTATGGAAGTATAAAGGAGGTTTTGAACACCACTGTATGTTTGCTTTCTTTTCTTTATTTATGTTTATATTAATTTCTGGTTTCTAAGGCACTGCTGTTTCGCTAAAATGTATGTTAAAATATTTGTTGGTAGCCTACTGTATCTGGCACTCATTTCCCAGATTTCTTGGGTCACTGCAAACACAGCCTGACTAAAGGCTTTATATCCTTAAGAGACTATTCTAACTATATCAAACAATCCCCTATGAGCTAAAAAACAAACATGTAAACATGTCTACAAGTTATTTATCGTTTAGCTTTCATTTGAAGTCTTGATTTGTGTTGCTTCCTTCCTTAGCCTTCAGCCAGTGAACCTTGCAGTAAATCAGCTTATGAAACCTGTGTCAAAAAGTACAATATTTTGCATTTTGATTTATTGTCAGGTTGCTTGTAAAACCATTTAGGCTGAAGTATACTCCTGTGGTAGAAATACTCAATGAAAAGAAGATCTGGATACATGGGAAAGGGAATTCTTCCCTAATAACTCATTATTTTTTATATAGATTTTATGATGGAAACTTCTTCCACACAACAGAATGTATCTGTTCCAACTCTAATATTTTTCACTGAAATATTAAAGTATCTTCATAAAATAAGCAACAATAAGAGTTTGTACTAAGGTACATGTCAAGTACCAATTCTCACTATTAACTAGCAAGCATATTACAGCATATTAACAGTTTATTAATACTTATTAATGCTTTATACTGCATAACCATATTTTAATAAGCAGCAAATTAGGAGTTTGTTCAGGCAAAAGTCATAGTAAATAGTTAAATGAGAATTGGACCTTAAAATAAATCCTTTTGGTTTATTTGGTTAAGTCACACCTAGTTGCTTATTAGCATGCATGTTACTAGAATATTATCATTATTTATTATCAATGCCTTCATTTACATATTTCGATATAAAGTTCTGTAAACTTCGCCTCACTTCTACTACGTCTGCGTTTAGAGCGCTGATTGGCTCTTGGGAAATTCAGTAAAATTCTGATTGGTTGATTCATTGTTGTGGAACGACACATATCCCCGGGTCCTGAGAAGTTCTGACCATCGCCTGATTGTCTATGCTCTTAATATTTTAGATAGATTGAAAATAGATTGAAAATGCTTTGTTGAAAAAGTTTAATGCCTCAAATAGGATACCGAAATATTGCGGTTCAAGTGGGTGTGCCGAACCGAACAGGGCGAATCGAACGGTTCGATAAACCACCAAAAACCGTTGCATCCCTACTAACTATTAATAAGCAGCAAATTAAGAATTTACTGAGGTCAAAAAGTGTTACCTATTCTTAAGTTTTACTGTCCTTTTTAATTTCATTCCTACTGAAATGGTTTTTGTTATACTCAATTGTGAATAGTTGGATGTTTATTCAAATTACACACAAATCCCACCCTGTTTGTTTTAGACATGATACAAGATTTCCACCTTCATGAGAAATTAAGACAATAATTATTTCTAGGCCTCGTGAAGCCAAGAAATTGAATGATTTTGAAAGATCTCTAAAAGTCATGGAAAAGTCTAAAGTTATATATTATTTATAGCTTTAAAATATTAGAGTGTAGTCTATAAAAAATATTTACAGAAATCTATTAAGTTATTAAAAAGAAATCTCATTCTCATTCAAGAAAGTCATTTTGAGATTAAAAAAATAATCATAATCATTTTCTTTCTTTTTTTGAAAGTGTGCATGTTTACCAGTTCTTAAATCATAATACTTATGTATATACTGTTTTAAAAACACTGTTTTGAAATTAAACCGGAGGAACAATATATTCTGAAAGCTGACTACTTTGACAAAACATTTTTAATATTTAATATGCTATTCTTTCTTAAATCAAATTCTCTGATAACTAAATATGTTTTTTTATTTTTACCAGGCTAGATAATATAAGCCCAGAGACAAATAAATTTTGCCTTTCAAAACACTTTCCTGTGTCTGTAAAGGCAGGTATGTGACATTCTGTTTTGAACCAGCTCCAGAGCGCTGCCAAAACAGTTTGATGTCACTCTGTAAAACCTGACTGGACAATCTCCCACGATGAGGTCATTCTTCAAAAACCCTCCAGGCACCAGATCCCTCACCCTGCGGGACTGCATGTCACAACGCACCTCTGAAGTTTTGCTTCTGATTTGAGTCTGTCAAAACATTAAAATCCGGATTTGGTTTGATTCCAGTAAACAAACTTCTGATTAAATGTGGTTTCATAACGAAATGGCTAATTGTCTTCAGGAGAGCACAATTCAAACTGCAGGACATAAAAGTTTCAGAACATTTTTTATTGGCAAATATAAATAAATGAAAACCATCAATCCTTTTACCCCATCATTAGGATGGCAGATGTGTTGTTATGAAATGTAATGTTTCTGTTTTGTCTGTGGCTTGTGATAATATTGGATTACGAAATATCCAGAAGTATGCCATTGATTGTTAAACGGCACTTTTGGAATTAATAACTGCAAACAAGCACTTACGTTCACTTGAATCGTTCAAGACCTCATAGTTAGAATAGACCGTTTTATCATGAACTTATTCATGCAGTGACAGGATGTTTCATGAGTGAAGTCCTTTTTTGTTTTTGTTCACAGCTGTTGACTGGAACACTCGATGGAAAACTGGCATGGTTTCATCCGGCCGAATCTCTTCTCCCTTAAGTGTGGGATCTACCCCAACGGCTCAGTTCTTGCCCCAAATTCACCGATGGCTACAGACTAATGAAAGTCTTACATCAGTCACTTTGAGATTACTCTGCTGGCGGGCTACCTCTGAGACCTACATCATGGACGGGATCTGTGATTTCATCATTTCAGCCGCCACTGACAACCTACAGATGTGACAACATGCTCACGCCCTCAACCACCAAGCCAAAGACGCACCCTCAGACAAAAGACCATTTGAGCTTTACATAGCAGCATGCGCTGAAACACATACTGTACACACACTATGCCGTATTATGCTTCATATGTTCATCTGGTATTATTTGCAGCGAAGTGACAATAAAGCAGTATCTTGATCATAAATCTTCTTTTTAGAATGGCTTATTTTGTAAAAAAAGGTACTTTACAGTAATTTGAGACCCCAAATGGTTTATTTTCAAGGTCCTCCCCTTGGTGTGCTTTGAATGAAGATGCATGGAAGGAGATCGTTTTTAGGTAAGATTATGTTTTAGGCTTGGTTTTGAATCAATTAAATGTTATACACCAGAGCCACTTCCCATGACATTTCAGTCTCACCACAATTAACAGTGACAGGGCTATATATAACAAACTATATGTAGACAAGACAAATTATAATTCAGTATGTAAAGAGAGGCTCAAAATATTGCAGTGATGTGATTATTATCTGTTACGTTTTGATATTTCGTTCTATGAAGTCAAGGGCATCCAGAACTGTTTGGTTACTAACATTCTTCAAAGTGTCTTCTTTTGTGTTCTACAGAAGGAGGTAAGCTGTACAGGTTTGAAATGACATGGAGAACAGAATTTCTATTTTTGGTGAATTATCCCTTTAAGATTATAGTATAAAGCTATGTCTGCATTAATCAGGATAGATTTGAAAATGGCATTTTTGTTTTAAAATGCTATCTGCTATAAGTTTATTATCCACACTGAAATGTCAGGAAAAGCTAAATTCACCTTCCTGCATATGTGTAAAACCTGATAAAAACGTATTAAAATAGAGACAAATGCATAATGAAGTTATCAATTATTCTTGCAGGAATATGTTACCTTTTCATCTTTACAGGAATGTGATATGAAGAGTGTACAGATTTACTTATGGTATGTGACCCAGGACCACAAAAACAGTCATAAGGGTCAATTTGTTTGAAATAGAGAGTATCTGAAAGTTTTCCATTGATGTATGATTTATTATGATAGGACGATATTTGGCAGAAATACAACTATTTCCAACTATATCTAAAATCTGAGGGTGCAGATACATCTAAGTTGTCCAGATGAAGTCCTTATCAATGTATATAACAAACAAAAATGAATTGTTTTAATATATATTTAACAAAACATCTTCATGAACGATGATCTCATCTTTACTTAATATCCTACTTATTTCCATGTAATGTTTTGTTGGCTATTGCTTGCAACAAATATACCTGTGCTACTCATGACTGGTTTTGTGGTCCAGGGTCACATATTTTTAGCATTAATATGAAAGTGAATAGCACACACAATACAAAACAGACTATATAGATAATACTGTATCTGCACGACTAAACATGCATCATCTTTTTTACTACCTCCATTTTCACAGTCCGCAGTATAGCATGAAAACATGTATTTTCTTGGAGACCATTTTTAAAGTCTCGGTGTGGACAAAAGGCCAAAGCGAAGAGAAAAGATTAGTGTATGAACAATGCCAAGTCAATGTGAGATTCTAAACTCACTGCAAATGTTTATTTATTGTTGCATTTGCTACCATTTTAGTCATAGGCTAAGACTGACATTACAAATAGTGCGAGTGATCTCTGTACTCTAAGCATTTCTGCATGAATCATATGGTTTGGGCTTTCAAACTAAAACCTAACCAATATGTTTGAGGAACAAATTACATTTTAACATGATCAGAGATGGGATGCTCATCTGAAAGCTATACAGTACATGCATTGTGTCTTTCTGGCGGCAAGAGATCTTCAAATAAGTGATAGAGATGAATGTTGAGTCTTTAATGATGGGTGGTGTCCACTACAACTGCTGGCAGCATTTCTGCATCAAGAACTTTTCTGAGGTCTTCTGTTCTCTGCCCATTTAGCAACTATCCCATAGGGTTATCTTTAGCAAAGTACATGTTGTAACAGTTCATATTGACTCTCTTGATTGTTAATCTTTTATTAATCTTTTACCTTAATATTTAATTATGTATTTAATTGATGAAAATAGAAATAGAATTCATTTAATGCAGCATTTTTCCTTTCCTTTGAAATTAAAAAGATTTTTTTTATTTGTTTTAAAAAGTGTATGAAATATCTAGATTAAACTAAAGAAAAGTTGATTTGAAAAAATAAATGAAGTAAAAAATATTTTGCCGCAAGTTTTAGATGTGAATGGAAACAATTCAGCAGTTTTGTTCGCTATTATGAGTCATTACAGGAAAATACTTCAGGCAAGCTGAGGCAGTTTTGTAGTGGTTTTATGTTTGATCTCTAATTTTGAATTAAAAAAAAAACAACAACAAAAACAATAACGCTTCAGCTTCTCTAATTGGGTTTGGCTGCTTTTCTTAAACAAAGAATCTGTGCACTTCTAATGCTAAACAGAATGTCAAATATGGATGCACTTAACTACCTCATGATAGTCTGTTTCTGTGAATAACAAATTCTGATGAAGTCTGTGTGTGAGCTACTTTCAGAGACCTCGTTCTTACAAATATCCTCCTAACGACTCCAAGTTTATGACGGGACGCTGAAAACTTGCTTTTGGTGATGTGTGAAATGAGCTGTCAAAAAACAAATGGAGAATTACTGATTACAGATTACTGAATTGGCCACAATGTTGTTATTACAGCTGCCAATGTAACTTAGTAGGGTTATTAATAATAAAAGGATTAAAAAAAAATACATAAAACTGTTCTTCATACATAGTTGCTCAAAACCTTTCTTTTTATATAATATTTAGCTGTTTTTCAATTCATTTATAGACTTAAATTTATATTTAGAAGTGCACTTAAAAAACAAACCTCAAGCTCATTAGCCTGAAAGATTATTTCAGGTTTTCATGATTTGTAAAACATATTTTGGTGCTTTATTTCCATCACCAGTTAATAGACTCAAGGGTAATAAATAGACTTTCCCATATTAGCCTTGTGTCTGTAAGTTCATTCAAAGGATGTTTCTTCATTCTGTCAGTACAGGATGTAATTCATTTATTTTAGATATGATGGGGAGACTAAGCAGCACTTTATCAATGGAGGTCTGCTCTTATCAATGGTGTGTGAAAGACTAATTGTTGTGTGGGTTTGTATATACGTGACTCTGCCAGGAACAACTGTTCTGTGTTTTTTTAAAGGCATTAGTTTATTTACATATGTAAGATATGCAACTGCTACTTCAATTTTATTCAGTGATTTTCAATTAACATGTAAAGTTTGCTTTGCAAAAAATTTTTTTCTTAAGTAGTTTTGTGTTGGTTACACATATAGTAGTCCATTTCCACCACAAAATAAAAAATTAATTATTAAAAAGTTAATTGCAACTTTTTATTTCACAATTTAAGCATTTTTCTAGCAATTCCAAACGTATATCTCACAATTCAGACAGAAATGTGAGTTTATATATTACAATTGCAAGATACAAACTCACAATTGTGAAATGTAAAAAATCATAATAGCTTTTTTTATTCTGTGGGAGAAATAAATTCTGAGATGCAAACTAGGAATCGCAAGAGAAAAGAGATTTTTGAGTTTAAATCTCACTAAACTGATTTTTTTTCTTACCTCGCAAAATGTTTTATTTATATGTAGTTTTTCATATCCATTTAATTGATGAATACATCTTATATAAGGCTGTTTAAGTATTTTTACTGAAAAAGAAAACAGAAAACAAATAAGGTTCTTTTAAGGTGAACCCTCTGAGGTTCTGTTAGGTCATCATTCACAGGAAGTTCAAGACGTTCACTAGCAGCACAAATAAAACGAATCAGTGACTATTATTCATATCAAGCATATGGTGTACTAAACTACGGTCAGTGTACGCAGAATGCAGCTGTGAGACGTTTCTCGTAACTGATGTCATTTGATTGTATAACCTCTGCCACAAAAGTTTTTTAAGACTCTCGCTTTTAGATTCTCCCCACCAACATACAATATTTACTGCTTGTCAGTTTTAACAAAGTCCAGTTCTGATATTTTAGCTTTATGCTGCATGTGACACTTTGGAGAGAAGTCTGAGAACCGTCTGAACTCTCTGATGTCTAGATGCTGGGTTACATTGATAAAATGATCGCCAGACAGCCAAACGGAACACTGGATCAGGCAGTTTTGCTTGCTTTCCCTGCAGACAGTGACTGACACTGAAATTAGGAACAGATGGATGCAGCTGCTGAACTTGACATGTGGGAAGTCAGAACAAAGACATAACCATGAGAATGTGTGTGTGTGTGTGTGTGTGTGTGTTAGACCTCCAGACTTTAAAGAAGTCATTTCATTTATCATATTTTTCCTGAGGTCCACTGATGTTTAATAAATCATAAAAACATTTGACTTTTGCTATCTTTGACACTTAATCTTTAGAAACTGATGGAAACAGAATTTGACCCCATTGATTTTCATTCTATGGACATAAAACCTTATTGTTTCAAAACGACACGAGGATGAGCTAATGATGACAGACTTTTCATTTTTGGATGAAATATTACTTTAGGCTTTCCATTATTTCCAGGTTTAAATGAAAAACAATGCGGTCTCAGACTTTTGGATCCCCTGTAAGAGAAAACAGTCAGACCCTTAGATACTTTATTGCTCTTTTCAAATAATAGCATGTTAGTTTAGGGTGGTTTTACATTGAGTTGTGTGAGGTTAGGTCATCAAGCTCCCAGACTTCAAGACTCAATTACAATGAACATTTCTGTTCTTTTTATTTGTATTGTCCATATTGTGAGGGAGAGTGTATGCGAAAGGCAGCTGCTGGATGTTTCTTGTAACTGAAGTCATTTGATTGTGTGACCTCTGCCAGAAAATATTTTTTAAACTTGTCAGATTCTCTCCAACAACATACAAGTTTTTCCTACTTGTCAGTTCGAACATCCAGTTCTGAGACAAAGAAAAGGCACTGTGAACTTTGGAAAGAAGCTACGAATACACAATGTAAAATATCCTTTTCAAAGATATGAAGATATGTTTTTTTAAGGTATACTGCTGCTGCACAAATATACAGTGGTAACTTACAGCAGATCTGTACTGTGGAGCTGTGGAAGGTGGAGGGGTTTCTCTCTAGTGAATGCTAACATATTCATATGCAACAATCAGCTTGTGCAAAGTAGTTTAATGCTCTGAATTCGGTTTGCATTAAGGACCCATCAGTCTGCGCCAAATAGAGTATATATATCTATATATACAGTACTGTGCGGAAGTCTTAGGCCACTAGTATTTTTACCAACATAAAAAACAAAAAAAAATGTTTTAAGTTATTCCTATCTTTTGTGGTACAGTGTCAGATGGAAATATCAGTTTACATTTCCAAACATTATTTTTGTCATTAATTGTAATAATGCAGTGAGATTATTGTCTGCACAAAGAGTCTGACAACAGCCAGTGCTCCACACAGAGATCTGATCTGATCATCATCCAGTCTGTCTGGAATGATATGAAGGAACAAAACTACTGTTCAAAGTTTTAGACGCTCGGGTAAAATTAATTCAAAAATAATGCCTTGAATAGATTTCATTTATTAACTTCTATTAACTATTACAGCTTTTGGTAAAACGGCTTCTGTTCCGAGGTACACTTGCCCATAGTTTTTCAGGTAGCTTTCCAGGTTGGTTTTTTGAACCTACGCTTTTTTCGTTACAGCAAAAGATAGAAATAATCGACTTAAAACCTTTTTTTTGTTGGTAAAAATACTAGTGGCCTAAGACTTCTGCACAGTACTGTATATTTATATGCATTTTATAGAGAGATTTACTCATATAGCATTTCACAAGTTCGCGCTTCCTTATGATAATGATAATAATAAGCATGTTTGGCGTGCTGTCGGGGGGGCAAGCCAGGAGATCGGCAGACTCCGAGCCCTAGTAGTTTGAACCCTAGCGAGGGCTGAGCTCAGCGTCCGCCTCGAACCCTGCGTGCCCCCCGTGAAGGAAGGCACGGAATGAGGCGGCGAAAGGGTGGAGGAGGGATGCGTAACGAAATAAGGAAGGGGGCTTATTTATGGAGGAAGCTTATAGAATTGATTGGACGGGACGGAAATGAAATGATTGAATAATGAGGTGCCAGCAGTTGCTGATCATGCCTTAGCGTTCCTCCTGAAATTTGTTTTCAACATCACTAGTCTGATTTACCTAACATTTTATTTATTTTTAAAAGAGTGCTATGAACAACTAAATGAGGAATGCCATTATCCTCCTTAGATTTTAACTTTCTTACTACATTGTAGTACTAATGTACTACAATGGCAAAAGCTGTTTTGAATCACTTTTATGCTTTTCTAATGTCAAAAATTCTTGTGTGGGGCCCTGGAATATTACCTTATGGGGCACAAAGGTCAAAAACCATATTCTCTTTAGGAAATGCAATGTCTTTTAATGTCATTTTTAATCCTTTTCAGACTAAAACTGATTTAGAAAAGGATAGCACCTATAGCACCTCAACCGACCCAAAGTACGTCCATTTGCATGTGTGTGTGTGGTAACAAGAAAATGTATAAATAATAAATAATGAAATATATGTTTACATACATTTTATAGACTTGGATAGACATAGACATAGATATACGTAAAGAGATTAACATTTAAGAGCAATTTATTCTTCAAACTATAAATAACAAAGAACTGAAACTGATCATAGAACTGAACTCTTTGACACTGAATGAGTGCAGCTGAATGCTGGTATGCATCTGACATGAATACCATGATTTCAAATAAATAGGACAGGAAGTAGAAGGGATTTTTGCACTGGAGCTTCAAAGTCTGAGAAGGAGAGAGGAGTAAGTCGGTCTTACGTTTGTGCTATAGACTGGATATTTTTTTAGGGGGGTGTGAAGGAGATGGGAGAAAAAAGGAAATGAAGCTGAGAGGTGCTTCCCATTCAGACTGTTAGTAATGCAGCATTGCAGCACCTTCTGTGCCCAGGGACCCAGGGCCAGAGCTCCTCCTATTCTCTCACTCTCTCTGTCTTGCTAACTTTCTCTCTTTGACTCTTTTTGTCTTAAACAGAGTCAGAAAGTTCCAGCTCAGATTTATTTAATAATGCTATTGTTCATCGTAAATACAGTAACTTTCTTTAGCGTTTTGTCTGTCTTCAGGCATGATTTGGTTTCTGTGCGGAAGAAAAAGGAAATCAACAACTGGATGGCATTTAGATGCATTCAGCATCATGAGCAACAAGTGTGACCAATCATCTTGACTCCTTTGGGTCTCATACTGCATATAATTGGAAAATGCTGAACAGCTGTTCCCTTATTGGTTAATTAACCCTTTAAAGGATTGGTGCATGCAAGAAAATGCAAACTTACAGTGTCACAGATTTATTATGAGCTGGTAAGTGATATATACTCTGCAACTAGAAGATTAAAGCCCTGCTAAAAATGAACTGTCATGCAATTTCTGTGTAGCTACATGAGTTTTCTGCATTGTGCTGACAGATGTTTCATTAATTTTGCAATGTAATGAGAAGTTTGAATCATGATTTATTCAAAAGGGTTTAAAAGAATCAGTTTTTATAGTTTTATTAATTCTAGTATTTTAATTGATTATGTCCCATGGTTTCATAATAAAATGTTTAATTTAGAACCGAAATACAATTTTCATTTACATTAAACTCATTTTAATCTCTAATTTCTTATCTGAAAGGTTTATTCACGCTTAAAATGCTGTTAAAGTAAGTAAGTCACAGTTTCCAACATATCGGTGAAAAATTATGAATTACGATTATGAATTGTGATTCTGATTCGTGAAGATTTTGTTAAACTGTTTGATTCTGATAAAGCTACTCGGCAGACTACTTTTTTGTGGCTGTTCAAAGAGATAATTCTTTCCCACTGAGAATATCTTGAAAAGATCCGTTTTACAATCCAACATTATCTAAAGTGTTCCTTATGAGACACTTTGGTGTTCAGCTTTATAGCACACTCTGTGATTTTGACAGATGGATTTCAGCAGCATGATATCAGAAGTCTATTTATCTGTGCTTTGGTATGATTCCCTTTTTCTCTGCTCTGACGCTCATCTTCAACATCATAATGGAACATTCCACCTCTTGTGGGTTCTTTACAACTTACGTAACCTGCTATCAAATAAGCAACAAGCATTTTTCTTTCGAATACCACAGATTCTGAAGGTAGAATGATGGTAATAAAACAGGTTAAAAAGAGTCTGTATTGCATAACCTCAGCAAACTGTTGTTTTAATTGAAGAAAATCAGTGAGGGTTTAAATGAAAGATGATACATAAAAATAGGTTAAGATGTACGTATGTTACAAATTGATTTAAGCAACTGTCAAGCTAAAGATTAGGTACAAAGGTTAGGTGGCCTCTTGGGTGCAAAAGAATGGACTAACATGAAGATGCTGCAGAAATCTCCACAGAAATGACAGAATTATTATGACAGGCCTCCGAAATATTATGGGACTGGAGATTAATCTGAGGGAAATCCTGTCCATGTCACACTAACCCAGTTTTGATGCGCACCCATTTAGTGTATGGAAACTGGTAGAACTAATGTCAACATCCCAAGTGATATTCAATATGTTCAGCTGTGATGTGTTTTGATAGCGTGCTTGTTTGCTCAGCTCTGGATGAAATATCACTCTCCGGGGCTTGAATGGAACCACATGAGACCAACAGACTCTTACTATTAAATGGCGAAATAAGCATTTTGTATTCGCCAAGTGGTACTTCCAGAAGAAATCTTTTGAAAGATGGCACAATATCTAAGACAAACCAATTTTCTCAAATGATTAAGTCTCGTCACGCAATATCTTGTGCACTGAATTACCATTGTGACATGGAGAGTTATGTTTGTCTTCTCAAACTTATTGGTAGTTTATGAACATACTGTATCAAGTCATCCTTGGTTTGTCTTTCTTTCTGGGTTCTTGCTAAACAACGTTTTGTTGCATGACGTAGTTTAGCCCCATTGTTTAAATACATGCAAACCTCTAAATTGAATTCCTGGAAACTTTAAACTAGTGAAATATATGAGATATTTTCTGTTGACACACACACACACACACACACACAGGAATCTGCACAAAACCGGATTTTCTCCAGACTTTCCAGACACATGCACCAAAGAAGCCATACATTTTCACCTTTTAAATATTTCCAAAGTGTGCATCAAGATTGGCAAAAAATCACACTGTGAACTAATACACAGACTATTCATATTCATAATTTATAGATTAAAAAATATGCATATGTACAATTTTACATTGGACTGGTATTCCTGTATTTTTATTGTCTGAATTTAATATATTTGCGATTCTTTGATGTCACTTTTGCTCGATTGAATTATTTCTTTTTAGTTATTTATTTCCAAATAGAAAATCTAGTAGCTGGAACATTCATATTACACTTTCAATAACAAATCTTTACTGTTATGATTATAAAGCAGAGTTGTATGATTTTACCTGAACCTAGGCACATCTTAAAGTGGCTTTTTTTGGCAGTGTGAAGTACAAAATCCGGAGTGGATCAGTCAGCTGTTAAACAACGC
Source organism: Enteromius unitaeniatus (assembly GCA_032359435.1). Taxonomy (NCBI): domain Eukaryota; kingdom Metazoa; phylum Chordata; class Actinopteri; order Cypriniformes; family Cyprinidae; genus Enteromius; species Enteromius unitaeniatus. The sequence continues at coordinate 16,444,843 of JAUMHI010000054.1, forward strand.
TTTGAAGATTGATCCCTTTGTGTCCACACTCACCACTCATATGCGCTGTTTCATAACAGCTTTTAATATTATTTTATTTTCGAACCGTTTTTGTTGGTCATGTTTTACACAAGGGGACACCACTAATCAATTCCAAGCAACTTTAATTCATTGTAAAAGTTTTTGTTGTTTTTTCACAAACACTATGTTGCTGAACTGCAGAATGTTGCTGGGTTCTAAAACAACGACATTTCATAAAAAATATACTAGAAATGTTCTTAATTGTAAATACTGTTAAATGTATGTAGCCTAAACAAACATTTGCTTAGAAAAGTGTTTGTATAATAACTTACATTGTATTTGACAGTGAGTGGTTGTATTGTCGAGTCTCTCGAGCATCTGTCGCATCTTGCGCGAGCATGTTTCTCTCAATGTTCCTCCTCCCAGAGACTTTGGCTCGGAATTGGGACGCGAAGACGTCACTGCAGAGGAGGACAGGAGGTTTCACTGCATTGGTAGGCTACCGGCATGACATTATAGGATGGGAATCATATAATTGCAGCCCCCTCAGCAGGTCCGGGTTTATATCCGAACCTGACTGACATGGTTTGGACTGAAGCGTATAAAGGGCATCAGTCCAGTAGTTCTCAGGCCACTGAACAGAAACCCGGAGCCGTGTGGATGTTATAGGCACTGTGGATTTTAGTATTTGTCCAGAAGACCTTTTTGTCTCCACATTTTTTTTTTGCTTGTAGGACATATAGACTTTTTGCTGTTTCAGTTGGATTGCACATTACAACAGGTTAGTCTTGACAGTATTTTTTATACTTTTTGACGCCCTAGACTTGAGTAGTTAATTTCACAGTGAAAATAATGATTATTTTGTGCTTGAAAGACTGTCAGAGATGCCTTTATTTTGTTAGACTGCTGCAGTTAAACGCTTTTAAAGATCTAATAAAACGCATAAACCATTTTTAAAGCCTAATTGTACATAAATGACATATAGCAGCCTATATTTAATTACATTCATTTACTTCATTTGTAAATGTCATTGGTATATATTTAAACAGTTGTGAATTATCAATAAAAGTTCAGAATGTCTTGCTTTTATGTGAACTTTTACACAGCTGGTTTAAAAAGTCACATGACCATGATTGTTTAATTAGCCTGTATACTGTGCCCCTTTGAAAGAAGCCAGATCTCCTTAAAATTCTATTAATTGAGATACATAAAACAATTAAATGGTCTATTTTTAAAACCTCTTACTAAGATTGGTCTGTAATGTAGAGCCAAAGAATGTGTAAAAACAGGAAAACCCCAAGCCCCTATTTGTAGAAGTGATACACTAAATAATATTTTATTTTAATAATTATTGTTGCAAATGTTTTTATTGCCTAACTGAGCATTTTTTTTCTATATGAAACACTGGTTAAAGACATGCAATATGTTTCATGTAACTATGAATTGAGTATTTGGGAATAAATGAGTTGATAAGATGTTATGTTTTTGTATAATGTATGTGTATTTTAAAGGAGCATGATACTCAGGAGAAATTTCTACTTGCTGCCTTTGCTGTTACTATGCATCAGAGCACTACCTCAAGGTAAATCCACCTGTTCCTAAATTGTTTATAAATAAAGAAGGTTTGACATATTTCCTGTCTTGCTATTGAGGTTTTCTTGCACATACCTAATACTGAAATTGAGATATCCATATTACACAACTTGCCCATTATTCCCTGTGCCTCAAAGCACATCTGTGTTTGATTCATTAACAGAGTCTCTATGTGGTATTCAATTCAAAACAGCTTTCAAATAGTTTTGACTTGAGATTATGTAATATTTTCTTTAAAATTTTAATGGGCTTATCTAATCACATAAAATCTATCTTGTGTTCTCACATAATCATCTGTACTATGCTGAAATGCTTATGTTGAATCATTTAAAGATGGCCATGTGGAGGATGAATCCATCTTCGACCTTTTCAAAGTTAGCAGCATCAGCAGAAAGACGATTGGTGCCAAGCTCTTCAAGGGCCACGACTGGGACTCGCCTGCATACCGCTTCATCCGCTTTGATCACATCCCTGCTGTGAGCACCCCGGTCCTCCATCAGATCCTAAAGCAGGTACAGAACAATGAGGGCTTTGTGTTCGTGGCCACCATACGACAGGACAAGGGCTCCAGAGGAACCCTGATTGGTCTGGAGGGCCCTAGCGGGAGACGTGAGTTTGAGATTGTGTCCAATGGGCGCGCCAACACGTTGGATCTGCTCTACATGGTCGGAGGATCTCAGAATGTGGTGTCCTTTGAGGATGTGGACTTGTCTGATTCGCAGTGGAAGAACATTACGCTGCACATTCACGGAGAGAATGCTCACCTGTACGTTGGCTGTAGCCTCATTGACAGCGTGATCCTGGATGAGCCTTTCTATGAGCATCTGAGGCAGGAGGGCGCTCAGATGTTTGTGGCCAAGGGATCTATCAGGGAAAACCACTTCAGGGTAACGGCAGTTCTTCTCTATAAATATCATCTGAACTTTATTCAATGCTTTTATGGAATTACTACATAATGATTTTTCTGTGCTGTGAAATAAAGAAAATCCCTTTTCAAGTATTAAGAAATTCCATACCGTTTTTTTAAATAAAATGGTAAAATTATCTATCTATCTATTTATCTATCTATATAGAAAGGAAAAAAAATATTTTATTATATATATTTAATTATAAAAATGTGTATTTTTTGTTCTTGATATAGATAGGTAGATAGATATTTTATTTTATAGGATTATTGTTCTTTATCAATATGGACTATATTAATACAATTCCACCACAGTTGTGGTGGTTTCAATTTGGTTGAAGAAAATGATCATAAATTTGCTTCTTTCTATAATTAACCGGTTATGATCTCTGTCATCTTACAGGGTTTACTACAGAATGTACAGCTCCTTTTTGACTCACCAATAGAGGACATCCTAAGAAGCAAAGGTTGTGCGATCGCCAAACCTGGTAAGAATTAATTCATATTTCTTAAACATGAAGACTTTAAAGGTCATGGAAAACCACAGAACGTTCTTGAAGCATGTTCACTTTAAGAGTCTGCTTTTATGACCTTTGGCTTATTAATGCTGGAATAGTGCTTTATGGCTCAGATTAGGCTCTCCTAATGCTTGAACGTCTGAATGTTCTAGGTTTCAGAAGCTCTATTGGATTCATTCTGTGCAGTTCATGATCAAATTTGTTTTAAGAGGGTTGGTATGTTTTCCGTTGGATTCAGTTTTCATTTTAAGCTTTTCTGGCTTTCACCTAAGTGGGTCACGAAATCTGCAGATCAGAGCTGTGGAAATTTCTGACCATATTACATCATGTTTACGGGAAACGCTCGTGTAAATGTGGTGGTATAAGGGTCAACCAGTTTGCACTTGCCATAAAGAGGATAAAGATTGTCATATTAATATACATTGGCAGGGTGTTCTTTTAGAGAAGGTGGAAAAATATAATAAGTACATACTCATAATTTTATACACACATTGGTAAGATCACAAACTGGCAGGTTTGACTGAAAGCTTTGGTTTCCAAGGCTCAGCACTCTTTGGACCAGTTTTTGAAACATTCACTTGCCCTTTGTGGATCAGAGTTACATTGCCAGTGACAATCTTAATTTTTTGTTCCTGCATATCCTCTTTTATACCTTGCAAACAGCTTTGGAATCATTTGGATTTCTATGATGATACTGTGTTCTTGCTGCAATTTCTGCAGATGAATCACAGCAATAATGTTATCTAATTGCTGTTTTGCTGAATTTACAAAAATGACTTTTGATAATCCTAGAAGCGAAGCGTTAAACTACAGACCAGTCCATAATGTTTTGCATCAGAATCTAGAATGCAAAAAAAAAAATGTATTACATTTGAATGAACAATATAAATGGTTTAAATGGTTCCACCAAATACAAAAAAAAAAGTATCTTTTAAATGCATATTATAATTCAAAATATTTTTTATGTACTACCTTGCTTTGAGTCTATTATAAACTCATCCTTAGCGCTGGCTGACTTTGTGCTGGAATAAGTAGTTTTAAACCATGACAAAACTAAGCCTTGTGTGAGATGTGAGGGTGTGAGTGTTTCTCTAGCACTGCTGCTTCAGTTCCTTTTAATTATAATTGAATAAGTATGCATAGGATATGTGCAGTCAAAAAGGCTTCCATTTCCATTGCCAACACGGATACATGCCAGCTGCTGAATGTTAGGATGCCAGTACAGAGGTCTCTATAAACTCCCTAGTGCCCCAGTTTAGGAGTGCCACGTATTGCTAAATAAAAGTTAAAGTGAACTGCACAAAAGCCTGCCTAGAAAGTCGCTGAAACAGACATGTGCACACACACTCATTTTCCCAGCGTTGACTGAAACCCTCAAGAGATTTGAACGAGTTCAACAGTCTCTAAAAAGCTGCTAACCCTGCATGAGTCTCAAAGGAACCTCTGGAGGTAACAACATGGCTCCTGATTTATTGTCTCCTGTCCTCCATTAATCTGGAGAAAATTTACGCAAATGACCCCAAAATGGCTGCAGATATCTAATGGGAGTTTTGGCATTATGGACAGCATTCCTCTGCTGTTGCGTATCCCCAACCCCACCACCTTCCTCCTTTTCCAAGACTTGCTTTGAAAAATCACTATCTTTCTTTAAATGTTACTTCAGGGTAGCTTCTGCGCATTTATTATACTTATGTCAAAAATATACTGA
>JAUMHI010000054.1:16449665-16468848 GCA_032359435.1 Enteromius unitaeniatus
AAATCACTATCTTTCTTTAAATGTTACTTCAGGGTAGCTTCTGCGCATTTATTATACTTATGTCAAAAATATACTGAGAGAATGATATATTGAAGTGTATGGGGTGTGGAATATCCTACAAATCTGTTAAGTGTTTTATAATCTGTTCACCGCTATAAAATCTTAAACATAGCTGCTGTATTTTGACTGTTCATTGTAAATGCTTATGGGGCCACTTTAAGTTGTATTCATTTGCATGTATTATTTCAAGTTAAAGCCCTTGTACTTCGTAAAAGTAAAATACAATTTAAACAATTATTTTTTTGACTCTGCATTCTCTTTTAGATGAAGTTAACGTGGTTAATGAAAGTACAGAGACTGTCTCTGTTGGCACAGCCATCTCTACCAACTTCATCGGGCAGAAGGAGAAAATGGCATCGGATGTATGCGAGCGTTCCTGTGAGGAAATCACCAACATGGTCCAGGAGCTCAAAGGTCTCCGTATTATTGTGGGCAATCTCATTGATGGCTTGCAGAAAGTGGTAAATGTGTTTTACCTAATTAATGTGTTTCGTTTGAATAAGTATCTGAAATGGAGAAAAACACAAAGTAAAATTTTGAGTTTTTCCCATATAATGGCAATGAATTGGGGATCAAAAAGGTCACAAGAACCATAAAAGTCTCATAAAAGCAGTCCATACGACTTGTACACTATACTCCAAATCTTCTGAAGTCATACAATACCTTTGTGTGAGAAAGACACCTCTTAAACCTAAATTGTAATTGCATGGCAAGGAGTGACCTTTAAATTTCTCTCTGTGTCCAAAAAGAAAGTAAGGCAATCTGAGCATACGTTAGTATATATACCTATTTTTCATTTATTCATATTTATTCAAGTGATATTGATCAACATACGTTTTTTTTTTTATCTGAAATGTACACATTATTTCATAAAGCCCCAATGTTTAGGTTGGTGGCCAATCTGTGATTAGGAGAATTTTATTACAGATTAAATATCTGACCGTGCAAGCAAAAATTCTTTTAGTCTAAACAGAACCATTAAAGGAAAACAGGGCTAAAGAGGCAGTGGAAAACGTGAAGATGTGGGCTGGGGTTTTATGGTTTGTTTTAGAGGGAGATAGGAAGTGTGAATAGGAATCGAGTCGTGTCTGGCAGTGTTTAAACAGACCCTTTATCCTCCACTGGGAGCTTCTCAGCGATGAGGGAGTCTGGGCATAATCTCTGGGAAATCCAGCCGCTGGATGCTGCGGGTCCCAGAGGCTCTTCCAGACCATGTGGTGTTCTGTTTCACAGCCTAACACTCGTGACTGCTACCTATGCATTTTCTTCTCACTCACAAATGCACAAATGAATTCATCAGCACACACTGAATGTGGTTGTGTTTTTAGTGTGTGTTATTGTATGTACTTAGTGTGCTTCAGAAGTTAATAACCTTTTCCCCCCCTTTTGCATTCCTCATGTTAGTTTTCCCTTCCCTCACACTCTTGTTCTGTCTCTTTCCCCTTTCTCAACTTTTTAGTCATAGCTAAAAATGCATGATAGTTTTTGCTAACGCATCTCGGGACTGCAAAGTTCTAGTTTAGGTGTTCCTTTTGCATTTATTTTTAAAAAAGAAAGAAAGAAAAACAGAAAAAGGAAACTGGCGAAGATTAACAATTCACAAATCTTAAAAGATAATCCATTAAAACATTAAATAAGTAAGAAAACATAAGATGCATTGCAAATTTAGAATAAAGAAATATATTACATTATTACATAGAAAACCTCTAGTGTAATATTCAATAGTATTATAATATAATACAGTATAATAGTATTTTAACAATTACAGTAAAGAAGACTTATTTTTAAAATCTTACTGAACCCAAGCATTTGAACAGTAGTGTGCATGGAAATCCTTAAGAAGCTCAAAGTTCTTCATCATTTTCAACAGGTTAACACTAGAAATCAATCAAAGCATGGCAATTTGATTACAGAAAATGCAAAGTTATTTCAGGTGAAGAGGTCACAAAGAGAAAATCGACCCAGATTTCTTAAAGCAGAGCTTCCTGTTCTTTAGGGTCATAAATCTCTTCTATATAGAAGTGTGCCCATTCCGTTTCAGTTTAAATCTCTTCTATTTATATGCATGTGGAAGACATTGACAGAAATATTGCCTCCTCTTGACCATTTGTCTATCTGTCTTCCTGTGCATCTGTCGGTTAGACTGAGGAGAACACAGTGATGAAGGAGGTGCTGGGGAACATGAAGAACATCAAAGACAAGCGCATGTGCTGGCAAGACGGCCGTCTCTTTGAGGATAAGGAGGATTGGGTTGTGGACAGCTGCACCAAGTGTACCTGTCAGGTGGGAAGAAATGTGACATTTGATGAATGGGAAAGAAAAAGCGAATGGCAGTCTGACTCTGTATGCTTTATGGCTTTATATTGCAGGAATCAAAGATTGTATGCCATCAGATCACATGTCCTCCAGTATCTTGTGCCAGCCCCACTTTCCTAGATGGTGAATGTTGTCCAGTGTGTCTGCGTGAGTAATGGTTCTTACACATTTCTGATAGTCTCATTTTCATATCATGTCTACAAGGTATGCACATTCAATCTAGAGATGCGCTGTCTAAAATAAAATAAAAAAATTATTGATAAATTTGTGTGAATTGTAATTTAAATCCCTACAGTACAACTTTGTATGCTTCTCTTGCTAACCTTGTGTGGAATTTTTTTTATACTATTTTATAATAGGGAATTTCCCAAAAATTCATATCTTGGAACAGATGCACAAAAACAGATTTTTTGTTGCTGTTGTTGTTTTTTTTAATAAATGCTTTTCTTCAAATGTCAGCATATTATTATGATTTATGGATCAAGTGATGTTGGAGCCTGGAGCAATAACTGCAAAAATATATATTTTTGTCCTCACAGTAATAAATTACATTTTTGAAATAGAAAATTTAAATTAATATTGCTGTTTTTACTGAACATAAAAACATGAAAAAATCTCAAACCTTTGAACAGAAGCTTATACAGGCTAGCTTTGCAGAGAAGCTTTGTGTTTGCCAACCACACATTTTTATTATCCATGAGTAACAAGCATTACTGTATGTTCTCATGCTCTGAAGTGGGTTAAGAAAGATGATGTCATGTATAACTTAAGATCCAAAACATCAGAAGCAAAAAACATTGTTGCCTTTGCTTTTTAAATATACTAGCAACAAGGAGCACCATAACGGGTGTGGTGGGGTTAGAACGAGGTGAATTGTGCCTAAAGTTAGCAGTGCTAATTGTACTTGTATGTTTATGTGTGTACAGCTAAAGACAGCGAAGATGGCTGGTCACCTTGGTCTGAATGGACGGAGTGTACCGTTACATGTGGAACAGGCACCCAGCAAAGAGGCAGGTCGTGTGATGCCACAAGTAACCCCTGCAGTGGCCCCTCCATTCAAACCCGCAGATGCAACTTGGGAAAATGCGACAGTCGTGGTGAGACAGCCATTCTTGGTTTGATTGTCATAAACTGCACACTTTATTTGAACACCTGTTCTTTGGACATTTTGGACACCATTTTGCTGTCTGTTTTGTCCATAAAGTCTAAGACCTTGGAAGAAAACCACATAACAGCATTTTAAGTGGTATTGGATTGAATCCTGTTGCTTGTGGCCTTAAGAAATGTGGTAGGTCACACTATAACTGCAAGCGCACAGTTTGTTCTCTCACCAATTTGTTTCAGGTATAGCAGCACATTAGAGATAACTGATAAGTAAAGGTAATGCACTCATCTGTCCCGTTTACACACAGACCAGAGCGAAAGAGTTTGCGTTCTAAACCAAGTAGAAAGAAAGATCTGAAATGCAGCTGTCACAATATCTAAACAGCTGTAAAAAATAATGGAAATGGAAGAAAAAGAACTTTGGTTCTCGGTTTAGTTCCAGCCAAAATCTCTAAATCTTTATGGGTAAAAATACTTATTTTGGCTGTTGTTTTTGTTCTTTTGAATTTGTTTGGAGTTTTTGGAGGAATAGTTCATCCAAATTGAAAATTCTGTGATTTACTTGTCTCGTTCCATACTTGAATGACTTTTCCATGGATGATAAATGAAGAATGTGCTGGTTGCTCTTTTAACGCAGTTACAGTGAGTGAGGTCTGATGCTTTTAAGCTTCAAAATGATGCAAAAGCACAATAAAAGTGTCACAAACAACGCTGAGTGGCGCTAAAAGCACATTTAGTTTTATCTGAAACAGATGTGAAACAGTTGGTTGTTGAAAGTATCATAACATAACAGTTTGGAAATGAACCACATGAAAATAAAGCTTTATACATCGATAATCCACACCTTTAATCATTATTTGTATAAATAGAAAAAAAAGTTGTCCCACTGATGGTAATTTCAGCTGGAAACTGCAGTGAATTGCATGTAAAGGTAAATTGAGGCACGTTTATGACCCTTCGTTGGTCACAAAGGGACAGTAGTTAAACAATTTGTACATAATAGTGTGCATTTTCCAAAAACCACTCAATAACTTTGTATGTGGATTTGAAAACTATACAGTGCATAAAGTGTATGGATCACTTTCATGATGCTTTTTATCCTTTATAAAAGAGCAACCAGTACAATTATCACACTTATTCCTTTTATGTTCTTCAGAAGAAGTAAATTCATATGGGTTTGGAACAGCCAAAGACAATACTGAGAGAGTTTTCATTTTTTGGTCAACTAATCCTTTAAAGTGGGTCATATCAACCAAAAATGCAGATGATTTCAAAAAAGGCCTTTTGCAACTATAATGACCTCAGAAACCCCTGCCCAACCATTTGCATTGGCAGTAGACTGAACGATACACAAGTGGTAAGCAGTAATCCTACTATGCCTAGCACCCACTTACCAACATTTCATCAAATCAGTTGTTACTACTGATTGAATGTTACATCATTCAACTGATTTGACAAACTGTGATTTTAAGCCATTCCATTCCTGACCTGATTTTGTGGCAGTTGGATAATTCCGTAACAACATGGGTGCTTTCTTTCATCATCTGTTGTAAATATTTAGGGAGCGTGTGCTAATAGATAAACTCCTTTCCATCAGCGAGGGAACAAGCTGGTATTCATTGCTTATGCTCAGTGAGGTTTTAATGAGCGGCATATGGCTCTTTGTGGTGTACCAATGCTAACTCTGGCTTACGGCGGACTCATATGTTTTTTTATAACTGACAAATGTTACAAGCTGGTATGTTGGACAGCAATGGACAAACTGGCCTTTGTTACAATTACAACTCAACAATATCCTTTAGTATTCATACCTTAAAAATGTTTTTATTTAAATAAAATCAATCACAGTCTTTCTCCTCCTCATATAGTCGGTCTGTATGCTCATACCCATGTGGTTGTGGGTAACAGAACACAACTGGCAGTGTGTGAGGAGGTGCACTTAATGGTCATTGTGTCAACACTGGCCAGAGAATACACCATCCGGTCTTTCCCATTCTGAGTCCCAATAAGAGGATGAGGTGATGAGTCCAGAATTGTTGGACTCATCGCTTCATCAAGTTTATTGGCAGTCCCGCCCAATGTCATTCCTGGACCTAATGCCTCTGAACTTACTAATATGAATGAAAGATGTTTGTGTGGGTTTGTTTGCTTCATTAACGCTGCATTCAAGTCATGTTAGAAAGATCGTATTTATGAGATGATTGCACATAAACACCTGTTTTAGCCCCTACTTTCCATTGGCAGTTTGGTTTCAGTCATAATGAAGTTTTACGTTTATTATAATATTATCAAGAATTTTACATTAAAAAAACATTTTCAGAACTATTTTCTGTCCTGTTTGTAGCCCCCTCATCAGAACGTCCACTCTGATTGGCTAACAGTTGTTTATTCTTGACAGCCTACATCCTTCACAGACAGACGCTGCAGTGTTTTAGGTTAAAAACACAAGAATACTCAGTAAATATCAAATTACCTCAAATAAAAAAAAAAATAAAACAGTAATAAAAACAGTTACTGTTTACAGTTACTTTTTGAAAATTTTCTTCGAATTGTGTGTAAAATGAAGTAAACAAAGGACCAAGGTCTTACTGAAGTGATCTGGATCTTCATTAAAAATAAAGTTCTTCGCTCTTTCCTAATGTTGAAAGATGCAGTTCTGAAAACTGATTTTCCACAAGTTGGCACTACACAGCGTCTCGTTGTCTTTGGAACATCTTCATCTTTTGATTTTTGTGTAGACCTACATTTGCCGTTCTTATTATTTACAACTACATGGACAAATCAGTGGGTGGGGCTAAACAGGTAGTGATGTAGAAACAGAGTTGATCTTCCTCTGCTATTACATCATAAAGTAGCAGACTGGCTTCAATATAAGCTGTTTTTAGACTAACAAGGAAGTTTTGCGTTCTGTAAATTACAGGATGTTTGAATAGTATATTTCAAAGGATTAAGGGAATTTGGTTTCTCAGTTCATTACTCCCTTTGCCAAGAGAGAAAAACACACCCTACCTTTCGCTTGGATGCACATCTCGTTAACACCTTTCAAAATCAAGAGGAGTGTCTTTCACAAGGACTCAAAGGCAGCATGCACCATTGTTTTTAATACTCAGGCCAGTTCTCTGCATTTCATTTTAGTCCGTCAAGATGGTGGTTGGAGTTTGTGGTCCCCCTGGTCATCATGCTCTGTGACGTGTGGAGAGGGACAGATCACACGAATTCGCCACTGTAACTCTCCTGTCCCTCAGCTGGGAGGAAAGGACTGTGAGGGCAGCGGGAGAGAGACCAAAAAATGTGAAGCCAAACCCTGTCCGAGTGAGTGATGCACTTCTTATTAATATATTAAACTTAGACTTGTGAAATGAAGATAAGACAACAGTAATACAATTTTCAAAGTGTGTTCTTGGATGGAAACTATTTAAATGCGTAATTTTGTCTCTGTAAGCTCAGTTTTATTTTCAGATTTTTACTGTATTCTCTTCGTCTTATAGTTGATGGAGCCTGGGGCCCATGGTCTCCTTGGGCGATCTGCTCCGCCACCTGTGGGGGCGGATCGAGGACACGAACGCGTGTGTGTAACAGCCCTCGTCCGCAGTATGGTGGCAAGAAATGCCCAGGGGAGTCCAAGGACACTGACTCCTGCAACAAACAGGACTGCCCTGTTGGTATGTTACCTTGCCATATTTTTATTTATTTCTCACTCTTCACATACTCTCCAACATAGACACTGTTTGGCTATATATTTATGGGACCATATTGCAGATGTCCCTGTGCTCTTGTCCCCATTGCTGAGCCAATATTAAACCATCTGCCTCAGCTCAGTCTGGTCACAATAAAACTAGCAGCTGTTAAAGACTGTTAAAAGCTGTTGTTCATTTAGAGGCCTATTTGGCGCTGTCTTTAAACAATGATAAATTACAATAAAGTGGTAAGATGAATTAGCATCTGATTGGGAGTTAGAGGGGAAAGGTGATACACTACTGTTCAAAAGTCTGGAATCAGTAAGAAATTAATTATATTATTCAGCAAAAGTAAATGTGATAATAAATAAATATATAATGTTATATAAGGTTTCTATTGTAAATGAATTTAGCTTTTTATCCATAAAAAATTCTGAAAAAGTGATCAAATTTATTTATCAATTGTCAAAGAGCATAATGGTTTACATTGAAAAGCAGCACTACACAACACTGATGATGATAATAATAAGAAGAAAAGCAGCATATTAGAATGATTTCTAAAGGATAATGTGACACTGAAGACAGGAGAAATTATGTTTTAAAACATTAAAACATAAATATTTCTTTTAAAATGTAATAATATTTCAGATTGTTACAGTTAATACTGCATTTTTGGTCAAATAGGTCTTAGTCAGCATAAGAGACTTCATTCAAAAAAGCTTTGAACTGTAGCATACATGTGAAATTCCTCCTCTCAATGTGCGGTATTATTTAAAGGCAAAATGACTCTAGTTTTATCCTGATGAAATGCATATCAATTTCATGAGTAAACTTAAAGCCTCTCCCTTTTTATTCCCTGCTTCCTCAGATGGTTGTCTATCTAACCCGTGCTTCGGGGGTGTTGACTGCACCAGCTCCGCTGACGGCTCGTGGGAGTGTGGGCCCTGCCCTGTTGGTTTCCGTGGCAATGGAACATTCTGTGAGGATGTGAATGAGGTACAAAGGGAAAAGAGCTGAAGCTGGGAAAAGTATAATGAAGTTAGGGCTGTGTGACAAGCATTTGTTATACTGCATTACTCACAGTTCAACATGGAAAGCATAGCCGAACGAAAATGTTCCTCCAGCCCTTTCTCCACTGATTTGAAGCTAATAAAGGTGTATATTATTGGCATTATTATTAATGTTTCCTAACATGTCTGCTTTCCTCTTTTGTCCTATAGTGTGACATGGTGCCTGATCTTTGTTTTAAAAGCGGGGAATCCCAGCGCTGTGTCAACACAGACCCAGGATACCACTGCTTGCCTTGCCCTCCTCGATACAAAGGCAATCAGCCCTTTGGAATGGGAGTGGAGGGTGCCAAGCTAAATAAACAGGTTAGTTATGCAGTCTATGGACAGATTGGATCAATTATTGCACAAGTATATAAATGTGCCATTAGCCTGGCTGAATCTCAGACTGCAAGCCTTTGTGCCGCCCACAGTCTATTTGCTGACCGTATGTTGCACATTAAACACAATACTGAAAGTGCAACATGATGTATTCCAATTTTTTTCTGAGTTATGTTAAATAATCCATACTTTACTATTATTTTGGAATCCATTATTTTATATAAAACTGCCACTTCGTGCCTTCTAAATAAAATTGTTCTCATCTAATCGGAAATGACTGTGGATCATGCATTATGTTCCAGAGTGATAGTCCGAGTAGATAACGTATCCTGAGATATTTTGGACAAAACATGTCTACTAAATGAAAAAAATCTTTCGGCCCATAACGGTGGCCAGGCATATGGATCTTTCTCTAGTTCTTCCATTCCTCCCGGGTGAATAAATTTTACAGATTTCTTGGAAAGCTGACTCATTTTTGTCCATAAGTTTCATAACGTCCACAACTAATAGGTTTGTCACCAATTTCCAGCTTGCATTGCTTTGATCCAGCGCCCAAGAGTCGTAAATTGACAAAGGGCTGAAAGGAATTGTCTCACATTTTATAGCTGCGATCCAACAGCTTTTCAAATAAACTGCCTGGTTGTGCACAGCTGAAACCAACAAAGTAGGAAATTATCAATAGAAAGTCTTTTAAGGCCCTCACAACATAATTCCCAGTTCTCTCCCGAGGCAATGAACCAGTTCATTCACCATAATTGGACTGCTGGTAAGTCTGTTTATTTTTCAGGTATGTGAGCAAGAAAACCCATGCAAAGAAAAGACTCATAACTGCCACAGGTCTGCTGAGTGTATCTACCTTGGCCACTTCACTGACGACATGTTTAAATGCGAGTGTAAGATTGGCTATGCTGGGGATGGCCTTATCTGCGGCGAGGACTCTGACCTTGATGGCTGGCCCAATCAGAACCTGGTGTGTGGAGCCAACCAATCCTATCACTGCAAAAGGGTAATAGAGTTATTTTCTATTGCTAATACTTTGACTTTTAAGTGACTACAAATGTGGCCAGTTAGGCCTCATCACACAAGTTTCTGAAATAATTGCATTTTTGAAAGACATGTGAACCAACACTGCATGTAACTAATGAAAATATTTTTTTTCCTTTTATCACACAGGACAATTGTCCCAACCTTCCAAACTCAGGCCAAGAAGATTTTGATAAAGATGGCCAAGGAGACGCTTGTGACAAAGACGATGATAATGATGGAATAATGGATGAGGGGGTAGGCAGACTACTTAATAAAAAATAAGCGTTTTGTTTTGTTTTTATGTAAACTAAGCTTTGTTTTCTCCCGTGCCCCAGGACAACTGTCCCCTACTGTACAATCCAAGGCAATTTGACTATGATAAAGATCTTGTTGGCGATCGTTGTGACAACTGTCCATATGAGCACAACCCCGCTCAGATTGACACAGATGGTAATGGCGAGGGAGATGCCTGCTCTAAAGACATTGATGGAGATGGTGAGAAAACATCTCAGTTCCTAAGTCAACAAAACTCATACAGTTCCAGTAACAAGCTTTAGATTCAGTAACGGCTGGGTTTAAACCCAAGTAAATAAATAATAAAGCAAAAGCAATGCATAATGCCTCACCACAGTCAGGTGACAATTTGTTGTGTTTCCAGATGGATTTAACAGTTTGCTTGTGTTGCAGAGGTTCTGAATGAGCATGATAACTGCCCCTACGTGTACAATACTGACCAGAAGGACACAGACAAGGATGGAGTGGGAGACCAGTGTGACAACTGTCCTCTGCTGCACAACCCTGAACAGGTACAACAGGCTCTAGCTCAACTCTTTCCGATAAACACAAGGAGGAATGTTTGGCAGCGGTTTAATAAAGTGATTTGTATTCTTTAACAGACTGACTCCGATAATGACCGAGTTGGTGACGAGTGCGACAACAATCAGGACATTGATGAGGACGGCCACCAGAACAGCCTGGATAATTGTCCCTACATTCCTAACGCCAACCAGGCCGACCATGACAAAGATGGGAAAGGAGATTCTTGCGATTTTGATGATGATAATGACGGAATTCCTGACGATAAGGACAACTGCAGACTGGTGCCAAACAAAGATCAACTAGACTCTGATGGCGAGTGAAGCTATTGCTTAAAATATCTAGAAGTGACTGTGAAAAGTTGACACATGGATGCACACACAATAGCAGTTATGGAAATACTGCTGAAACTTAGTTTCTGTGTAAAAATGCAACAGTGGCAGAAATTAGTAATTGTTTTTCCGTTGTTGTTGTTGCTTAAAAGACAACTTTAAAATGGTAATTTATCTGCATGGCTAACTTTGCAAAACTTTAAATGAGCCAGAGTGAGTTCTCTTTAATCTGTTCATATTTGTCCAAGTTTTCTTTTTGGCCACATTTTTCCCTTTTGCATCCTTTGAGATTTAGACATATTTACAACTGGAAAATTTCCCTAAGTGTAGCCAGGGTCACGAAAAATGATGTCACACTCTCACAGCTTGCATGTGGTTTGCCCCACTGTACTGCATTTTGCTAATGCTACCTTATTTTTTGTGTGGTGGGAAAATGGAAACGGGTTACAGATGGAGGTCGGAGTTGTCAGGTGCTAGTTTACTCCTCACACCTCATTATATTTTGTTTATTTGATAATGTCAAGATAGTTCCAAAGAGAGAAAGTCAACTCCTGTTAAAACAGTCACATTAGCAAAAAGCTGGCATCTGTGCAAAAGCCTACTTGACTTTCCCCTTTTATTTGAGTGCTAAAGTCTGGATTTAATAGATTTCACATTTGAAGCCAGTCATATGTTAATGTACATGACATGAAAAGACAGCTGAGATTGCTTTGTGCTTAAAGAGAAGAGCTCTGATACCAGATGAAACGTTCTGCTTCTTTTTTTGTTACAGTATTTCTTTTTTGGTGTAGCACTTACAATTTTATTACCCACAGTAATATTACCTCAGTAATATAGTACAATATAATAAATTTTTAGTTAATTTATATTAATATTCAGATTATGTACCAATAAATATAAAATATATATATATATATTTTTTTATAATTATTAAATTGAAAAAAATTATATTATATTACATGTACATACCAACATATATAATATAATATAATAACGCCCCAAATTCTAGGCAGGATTCTAATAATTATTATTAATATTATTATTACTACTACTACTGTTTTTATTTGAATAATTATTTTTTACTATATCAATATAAATATTAATAAATGAAGCACAGATTGTATTGTGTGTGTGTATATGTTTTGGTTGTAAAAAAGTAAGAATGGCAGATTGAACCATTTTAACAGATCTACTGATATGAATGATGAACTAATGCAAATTTTTTCACAGGGGATGGAAGAGGTGACGCCTGCAAAGATGATTTTGACAATGACAACATTCCAGACATTTTGGATGTGTGCCCTGAGAACGACGCCATCAGTAACACTGACTTCCGGAAGTTTCAGATGGTACATTTGGACCCCAAAGGAACTACACAAATTGATCCCAACTGGGTGGTCAGACATCAGGGCAAAGAGTTGGTTCAGACGGCCAATTCTGACCCCGGTATTGCAGTGGGTGAGTGTGTGAGCTGTCAGAGAAGCCCGATTTTAACTTATGTCTTTGAGTAAATGAGACCTCAACATTTTAATTGCTCTTCAGGTTTCGATGAGTTCAACGCTGTGGATTTCAGTGGCACTTTCTACGTCAACACCGACCGAGACGACGATTATGCTGGGTTTGTGTTTGGCTATCAGTCCAGCAGTCGATTTTATGTGGTAATGTGGAAGCAGATAACTCAGACATACTGGGAAGTCAGCCCTTCAAAAGCTTTCGGCATCGCTGGAGTTTCTCTGAAAGTGGTCAACTCTACCACGGGCACAGGAGAGCACCTGCGTAACGCCCTCTGGCACACTGGGGACACTCCTGGACAGGTGAGGCTGTCTGCTCAGCAAATATGAAATCTATTAGCATTCATGATAAGCTAACCGCTGCTTGTGATCTGGCAGGTCCGCACACTGTGGCACGACCCTAAGAATATCGGCTGGAAGGATTACACTGCGTACAGGTGGCATCTCATCCACAGACCCAAGACAGGATTCATCAGGTCAGATGGCAGGAAGGCCTTTAACAAACACGCATCTTGTCAAGTGTGTAGTGTTAACAGATCTATATTCTTTTTCTTCAGAGTGGTGGTTTATGAGGGGAAACAGATCATGGCAGACTCGGGGCCAGTTTATGATAAAACCTTTGCAGGTGGGCGATTAGGACTGTTTGTGTTTTCCCAAGAACTGGTTTACTTCTCTGATCTCAAGTACGAGTGTCGAGGTGAGTAGTTTGTAACAGAATGTGGCCATTTATTAAACACACTAGTACACACTAATATCAGTATGAACAATCTCAGTACATCATTTTAGTGCATTCATAGTAATACTCAAATTCATTAAAAAGCAAAATGTAAAAAAAAAAATCATATACAATAATATATATTATAATGTGTCAAATAATAAATATTCCTAAAATAACTATTAAAATAAAAAATAAGAATAATATACAATATAATAAATGTTTGAATAAATATTTTAAAATATGTATTATTATTTACATTTGTAATAAATGTAAATATCAATAGAAATAAATAAAATGTTTAATTATATTATAGGAATTAATGATAAATATAACAAATATAATATTTATAAGTTATTATTATTATCCATGTGTATTCATGTTTTTGTTTGTACCTTATTTTTAAAAATGTAACTGTATGTATTTAAATAATATATTTGCTTAAGTATTTGTGGTTACTTATTTATTAGCAAAGAGATGGAAATTGGTTTTATTTTTGTTATTAGTTTAAGAAATGTTACTCATATTTATTATTGTTGTTGTTATTGTGATCTCTTAAAATATTGTACAGCAATACAGAAAAGCAAAGCAAAGCCAAAACGTTCACTTGTTACAAGCCAGTTAACCTTTTTTCCTTATTGCTTTTTGCTTTTTAGATAACTAAGAAGAAGAAGAAGAAATGACTCCTTTAAAAGACTATAGCACAACAACACATTTTCACGAAAAAACAAAAAAGACATTGGTGGACTACAAAAAGGAAACAGGCCCCAAACCTCCTCCTGAGGAGAAAGAATTAACTTAAATTGCAAGCACATTTATGGGGATTTTTCTTATCAGTGTTTTTGTGTCCTTCATTTTAGCCGAAGTTTGGGTAATGTTAATTAGATGAACATTAGATGTGGTAAATCTTTACAAAACCTAATCTAGAGAAAAGGCAATCACAAAACTTAATCCTCTGACATCTTTATCACCAACTGCTTTACTTGCACAAGATTTTGTTTTATTGTTTTGTTACAATGTGCAGAATTTTTTCTCCTTTGGATTTGTTTTTATGAAGACATCTTTTTCTACAACCCTCGATTCTAGCAGGGGCTTTGGGTTTGATCAGCATATACATGTTTTAGAGACCTTTGAGATGAAGATGTTTATATTAAGACTGTATCATAATTACTTGTGTAAAGTATTTATATGACTCTTGCAATTCAGTATCAAGTTATGTCTTTTATTTTGCTCAATGCTTTCAGAACATAGACGTTGTAAATACTAATTTATTTGTTTACACTGACAAAATTTGACTATTGCAGAAATAAAGATTTAAAAAGCACACTTTTTTGTTGCTGAGCTTCTAGACATCCATAATGCAACTTCATGCCTTTGTCATTTTTCTTTTACTTGATAGAATTGTTTTTCAAATGTGAGAATGAGTGTGCTAATGTTTCGTTTTGTTTCTGTCTTGTGATTCCACACTGCATTTGTTACATTTTAACACAGATTTGCTGGTCTTGAACCACTTTTTCCTTTAGTTTCCTATGTTTTGTCTGTTTACTGAAGAAGAATACAAGATGTAAGAGGACAAACAGTTCAGTTCAGAAAAACATAAAGACTCATACATAAAAGATTGTCGTTCATCGTCCAGATTTTTTTGAGCCTGAGCATTCATTGTTTTGTCTACCTTTGGCTTGTTAAATGATTTTATTTTCATATCCATTTTTTATCATTTGTAAAAAGTGCAATGCCTTGAATTTTTATGCCACATCCCCAGAAAACCTTGTAAAGTTTTCTAGTATTGTTATTCTCACAGTTGTCACAGTTTTTCTTTAATAAAAACGTTTAGACAGAGACTGGTGTTTTTCTGAGAAATTACAAATACTATAATGAGAATTTTTAAAGATCATAACATTTTTGTGCTATCATTAACACTGCACCGTGTTCATGCACAAGAGACCTAAAAGTAACAAAATCAAAACTTTTCTCCAAAGCTTACTTGAATTTGATTTAAATCATTACATCTGATATTATGCCTTGGTAAAGCATGTACAGCCATTAGTTCAAAAACGACATGAATTGTACAATTATGACATTCCCAGAAACCAGTTGCATTTCACCACCAGAAAGTCAGTGGTGTTCTTTATAGGCTTGTGGTAAACACTAATGTTCACATTTTATTCTGCAAAATAAAATACATCTAACAATTCTAATTTGATTTCCAATTTATTTGTTTACTTTTTTGATTTTTATTTGCTTTTTTTGTTTTATTTTTGCAGTGAAATGAAAAAAAAAAACTGCAAGTGAATTAGATTTTAAAAATGACAATAAAAAAATGTTTTATTGTTTTTTTAATACAATATAATTTAATATAACATTTGCTTATGGCCATCTGCCCTCAGTCGAGTTAGATTTTTGGCTCTCCCTATTGTTCTTACTTACATTAACACACAATTAAACACTGAATGTTGCATCAACAAGTAGGATGATATTCTAGCAATGACTTCCCACATTCTCCAACAAGGATTTAAGTGGCAGCAGGGATGACAAACGGAAAGCATAAAATCTTCAACAATATTCCTGTGGTACCCAAAGTCTCTAAACAAAGAGCAGTGTTGTGTGAACGTCCCACGATAGCAGATGAAAACCTTGTTTAATTTGCAATGAAATGACAAAAGCCAGGCATTATCTACATCCTTTTCCATGGAATACATTGTAGTTGCATGCGCTAGCCATTTGTAAACCTCATCACAAATTTTTATTGCTTCTGCTTACATTTTAAAGGTTCCAAGCCTTTAGTGATCCCCAGCAGGCACACTTTTAAAGTCTGCTTCAAAACACAAACTGACATTTGGGACTTGCAGCTGCTTTAGAGTCGAAGCCAAGATACCACTAATATGTTGTAAATGCGGTTAGGCCAAAGAGACATAGATATGTGCATTTTAACAAGACAGCAACACTAGCTTTAAGAGATAAACAAGTTAAAAGACTACTGTCATTCCCAACTACTGCTGTTAAAACCAAATGTTAAAACCAGGCCAGGACGCCAGTCCTCAAACATTAAAGTCTTTTAAAAGTACCTGGGTTCCCTCATGGACCTAAGTGAGACATTACCAGGTTCTTTTCCAGAAACAACTGTTCTTTTACAAAACAACTTTCAACATATGGTAGAAATTAAATCTTCTTGCACACTTTTCACACGTTCAGTTCTATAACCTTAAACTGTCTCCTTCTATTTGCGTCCTTGTTCATGTGTTTAGCACTAAGTACAGTAAAATACAGTGGAAGACCTGCACCATTGCTTTCTATGAGCAATAATCCACACGTGCGCCTCATTTGGTAAACATTAAGGTAAATTCTTCTTTAGTTGGGCCTGACTGTGAATTTTCTCAGTGACTTACGTTAAAGTTAGCAAGTGCTGTCAACCAAATAGTATAAATGTTAACAAGTGTGGCTGAGCACCACAGGCACATATTGTCAGAGCCAGTTCAGCACGGAAATGCTTACAAGTTTCTGCAAGGGAACAGATACAGCTAGATGAAGATAAAAAATGCATAAATGACTGTTCTCTGCTTAATAACAACAGGGCGTAAAAAATGTATTCAACAGCAATCCACAAGTCTTTTGTAGAATATTGCATGGTATGCCAATCTGCAATCGTTTATTCTGATTTGGTCAGAGCAAACTCTCCCCAGTGCAAGTACGTTTAAAAATCAAACCGAGGCGTAAGTGGTTTTATATTACTGTATTTCTCAAGAAAGACTGTCTTTAGGAAATGTCATTTTGGTGCATTTTTAATAAATCCATCTAATTATTTTGCTAGCTATCAAAAAAATAATCTACTCTAGAAAGGACTTAGCTGTTGTTATCGATTCTATTTGAATGTTCACCAGAAGTTAAGTTAGTCATGTGCAGTTGCGTTTGTTTATGTTGTTGTCGTTGAAGCCGGGCTGTTTGGAACATTAAGGTAATATTATTGAACATATAAGGTAATATACAGGTGAAAACAGACATGACCATAATAGACCAAATCATATTAGGGTTGACTGTAAACACATTCATTCACAGGGTTTGGGGAAAAGTAAGCAAACTTTACCTTGTTGTCGTTACCAGGATGATCCACAACTGTTCATGCAAAACTAATAAAGAGGATGAAAACATTCACTGATGCTCAAGAATAAAACAAGGGGGGTGTAAACTTTTTAAACAGGATAAGGATGTGTAGTTGTGCCTCATTGTGCTATATTCTTTGATTTAGTACTGCCTTTCTGAAGCCAAGGAAGATTTCTGAGAAGACAAAATAAGTACATTTTACCCTAGTAAACATGTTTTGTGTTTGTTTGTCAAATAGCCAAATATTAAGTGGGATGATTATCGAAATGATTAGAAAATAAACCCCAACAGAGCCTAAACTGTCCTTACATGCTTTATATAGGCGATTATTTGCATGCAAAAATGTGATGGATGGTTGTGTCTGATTGCCAATTATAGCTGTGATTATAGTTTTCCTAAGCTCATGACTTATTGGCTCTGCATCGGTTTTGTAAGCCTGCACTCCCTCTAGTATGGCTGTCATTAAATACAGCTGTCAGATGATATATTCGCACTTCTGCTCCCCCTTGGCACATGTCTGCATTGAGATGGAGGTGTATGAAAAGCCTGTGCTGATATGCAGTAAAATCATTACATTGCGCTGAAGTATCATTTCCATTTTTTTCTTTAAGCCGTAGAAACCATCTTGATATGATGTCAGCCAAGTACTTTGGTTATGTAGCTACAGATAAAGGGCATTTCAGTACGACTTGGATGATGAGTACGACAAGAGGATGGGTAAATATTGTGTGTATGCTTGACATTGCTAGTTGAGTTTCAGTTTGCCTTCAGAAATATTTGCTTGTCTGGTTGCAGGGTTCAGAGAGCTGCCCGAACAGCAAAGGTCGGACTGGCAAGGGTGTTTCTTTAGTGTTCTGAAGAATCACATGAGAATGTGAAAACATAAAGTAGTTTAATTTAGACCAGGGTGGAAGTTCAGCATCCTGGAATGCACATCACAAAGGCTTTGAGCTCCTAAAATGAACCAGCACCTTGACACAGACACTCGACTGCTTGAGTTAACAACTAAAAGCTCTGCAATAGTTTCTCGGTAACATAAAACGTAAGTTTATCTTTGACATTCAGGTTTGTACTCAGACTCCTAAAGTGTGTTGTACTGACTCCACTCACACATTGACATTATCAGGTTCACAAGTATTACGAGTATAGCCCAGTTATAATTCTAATAATGAATCAATGAATAGCAGGTCGTGCACTGTGGAAAGAACAGAACTCCATAGATGTTCATAAATTAATAATCCAAAGGTGTGGCATGCCAAATCCCTCATTTTTCCAGAATTGGATATTTCTCCAACTGAGGGTGTGTGCCTTTACAGCACAGAAGCCAGACCTCCCACTGTGCCTAAACCACAGTTTTATATACAGCCTGCTTCTAGACACTGTTTTCAGAGTTCCCCCACTGTTTGCTGTTGCCTTTTAAGCATTAAATGTATTTTACACTCTTATCGCTAAGGATTGACCACATATAGTTGATTCACTTTATAAAGTTGAATCAATCCACTGTCTGAAGAACTATCAATCAACATATCACCTTTATTTATACAGCAGTACATTTTGTGTCAACGTACTGAACAGTATCAAATTTGGAGAACAGAGTGTCAGTAATGTATAATGGCAATATTAAACACTCAGTTTCAGCTAAAGGCATTTCATTACTGAATGCAGAGACGCCGTTGTCCAGATCAAGTTCAGTTTCAATAGGATCTTTGTAATCAAGTCGACTGAAAATTAAGTGTTTCCCAACTTAGCAACCCAGAGGCGACAGCAGCAAAACTCCTTCTGTGACAGAATGGAGAAAATAAATCTAAGAAATCTTGGGAGAAACCGAAGCTCAGTTGGGGGGCCAGTTCTCCTCTGACCAGAACAGAACAGAACAGACAGAGATAGACGAAAGAACTTCAGGTTCAAGGTTCAGGTTTGGAATTATATGAAAATGGGTAAATAATGACAAAATTTTTATATCTGGGTAAACTATATCAATACTCTGAACTATAGCACACCAGCTTAGAGAAATAGAAGATGGATGGATGAAACAAAACTGCACGTATTTATTTGTTATTTATTTGCAACTGTGATGTACATTATGTGGTTAACATTGTACTTTTACAACATAATTGTACTTTCTCTATTCTTGTTGGTG
>JAUMHI010000054.1:16468948-16500441 GCA_032359435.1 Enteromius unitaeniatus
GGCTGGGACAGGAGTGATAACCTCCATAACCTTTGTTGTTCATGTTACATTTTTAAGCACAGCCCCTAGACAGGGAGAGATGTAACAATGTATAAACTCGCAAGTGAAATTTGCCAAAACTTGCCTGAATGTTAGAGAAGCAAGTATATCATCTGTACAATTGCGACCTCTACTGGAAATAATTCCCCTGTTACTACATAAAATGGGTGAATGTGCTACAAAAAAAAACAACATAAAGATTTTATTTTATTACAATATAACATATATAGAATTACTAGGATAGAATACGAATAAGAGATGTTTAAAAAAAAATCATTAACACTAAGAAGAGCACTTTATATATACATATAGTTTTTTGTGTTTTTAAATGGCACTGACTAGTGCATATGAACTCTAGCAAAAGCTACATTTTTTTTTTTACATATTGCTAATTTAATTTGTTTCTGATTTATTATTGCTTATTTCCATATATTTATTATAGCCTAACTAAATTTGCATTCATTTACATAATGAAATGATTTTTTTAAAAATGCTCATACTGTGCTGTTTGTGAAGTCGTTTTGGAACAGGAGATTTTTCTCGGCTACAAGTATGTTATTCCTCTCGAGTGTCTATGTGATGAAAACAAATGTGCAGAATTTTATAGCTACTGTAGATCGAAATGTAGAGCTCAGTCACATGTGCAAGGCTCACATGCCCTGTTATAAACCTGCTGACCTTTTGAGGGGACTTTTGGGACCCTCTTGTTTACAGATCTCATGGACTGAGCTCTTGAGTAATCGCACTTTGGTGCAGATGTCACTAAATATATCTGATCATAATGGCTGCGCAATCGTGACAGAGTAGTCTAGGCTCCTGCTTACTAACAACATGCTGGCCGACCCACAATCAGAAATAGATTTCCCCACAGAATACATGTGTTTTCTAGTCAGGGATCAGAGGTGTCGACTGCGCGATGTGTTTTTAGAAATACAGAGGCTAATTTACGAATCCTATGGTAAAGGTTTGAGTTTTAATATGAATGACCATTGCTTTTAGAAGGTCACTAAATCTCATCAGCATAACCTCCTTAATATTCATGAGCTAAGCAGTCCCCTGGAAAGGCTACTAGCGATTTCATCATAACCTTTTATAAACATTGAGAAATAAGCAACACTAAATTATATTTACTGCTAGCAATATGTAAAATTTCACAGACTGCTAAAACAATCTCTAAAGAATTTAGCTTAACTAAAAATGAATGAGTTCATATGCACAACAAATCACAAATAATACATTTATTTTATTTGTGGTTCGGTAAACTCATTTCGGGGAATCACGCCACCAATTGTCGCGCGCTGTGTTTTTGATTCACTCAAAAGAATCGGTTCATTCGGTTTTGAACAGACAAACAGGTTGGAATCTGTGTAAAAATACGCTACGCATTATTGATACAAAGTAGATTTGTTAACGTTACCCCAAGGTCACCCCTTTAAAAATATTGTTTGGAATAATTATTATATACACCGTTATGTATATTCCCTGTTTTTACTTTTACTTTTGTACAAAATCGTGGCTCTTAATAAGTTTATCGAGTTTCTTCAGAATGGCGCAATTATGATTCATGGATTAATCCGTTCACTCTTTCCTCGCCGGTGCCAAGTCTCAATAAACTGTTCCTGGATCTGTTATTTTGGACATGGTGAGGTGGAAGTGACGCAGTCAGGAGGGTGGAGTTGCGGCATGTGTGTTTGGCCAGTATCAGCTGAATGGAAACGAATACTTGGAGCGCTCGGATAGAAATACGATGCATGACAGCAAGCGGCTCTGCTTAAAAGAAGTCATCGTTATCTTCGAGAGTTCAGAAACGACACGAGCGATGACAGCGCGCGTCCTCAAACAACAACACCACTAATGTCACCGTGCTATGCTTTTGACATTTATAGTGGTTGTATAATTCGTAATTGACTTATCTTACCATCTCGGAAGCTCATCACTGTTTGGGATATTTTTGTTCATGACTGTCTCCAATATAATCGAAGTGGAGGAGCCACGTTTGGGGGACTGTAATATGAAAAAAGAAGAAACCGAATTATTAGGGTTTGTTCCGCAAAAAGAAATAGTTTACAACGAACTTTTGCCTTACAAGGACAAACTAGACGAAGAGTCCAATGCATTTTTGGCACTGATCAAAGGAAACCTCGGCAGAGCCGTCCAACTTAGAGAGATATGGCCAGGTGTCTTGTTTTGGACGAGGAAACTTTCCACGTAAGTATTTAAAAGGCATTAACTCATGAAACACTATACAGGACTCATCCGTCTGCCAGCGAAATTAAATGATGGGCTTGTTCCTAGAAGGTCTATGATTGTTAATCATGAATACATTCCCTTAATCCTAATAACATAAACAGGAAATGTGATGTTCCTAAGAAGCGCTATTTAGAGTCCCAGGAACACCGAGTGACCTCTTTGTATTTAGGAGGATAAAGCAGACTACGGTAAAAATATCTCCAGTGCGTTTTAAATAGAGCGCTAATCGAGAGTGCGCGCTGACCGCTGTTGCGCATGCGCAGTCACTTTAACTCAGTCATTGTTCGAACGAATGTTGCAGAATGTGAACGTATAAAATCCCTATAACCTCGAGTTGTTTGTTTTTTAATAAACCCAACATTGACATGTACAGCTTTGGCTACATTATTGTGTTTTGATGTTTACTGAGATGTTATTGGTTTGAGCCTTCATTGCGGTACGAGTAAGCAGTTGACTGCTGTTTAACAAGCCAGATATTTTGTCAGTGATTGCAAAATGACTTGGTCATGTTTTCGCCCTTCAATTCTATTTTAAGAGCACAACAAGCACAAACAGTCAGTGATGTCAGACTGCGTGTGACTCTATGAGATGCAATACTCCTCTGTAAACAGTAAACACGCACAGAAATAATGTCCTTAATGTTATCCAAGACATCCTCTCTGAACGTATTAAAGAATCTCTTCATATTGTCTGGCTTTTTACTAAGCCTAGAATGCAAGCTACGTCCATGTTTGGAGATGTCCCAGTGTTTTTTTCCCCCTCTGTGCCCTTGGGTGCTTAGGACATGGCTTTCTTTATCAGTGCCATTTCAGGTAATATTCCTGACAAAACCCTCTTGGCAAGCTATTGGCATTGCCAGCCTAAGCACGGAAGCTTTGGTATCCAGGACTGACCTAGATTATTTGATTGTGTCAGGTCAGCCTTAGTCAACTTCCTTTTCATTGGAAAGCAAGCTTTGACAGCGTGACCTGATTTACTTGGGTATCACATGTTGCTTTTATGTAGTTTTCCCCTTTCAACATGAAGAAGCTGAAAGTGAAATAGCTAGCATAGCTACACTAATCAGCCATAACACTGTCAGCTGTCAGTTTTAGAATCGGTTTCGTACCATACAACTTGCCATGCTAACTGTTAATATCAGAGAGAGACACAATACCGTTTAAATAAAGTGTTATATTTTGATAATAAAAAACGATGAGTTTTTGTCCTTCAGATATATGCGACTATATGGAAGGAAGTTCAGCAAAGAGGACCATGTGCACTTTGTCAAGCTGCTGTACGAGTTGGTCACCATCCCCAAACTGGAGATCAGTATGATGCAGAGCTTCGCCCGTCTCCTCATCATCCTGCTGAAGTGAGATGGACTTCCTACATGCACTTCATTTAGTCCCATGATGATGACATCAACCCTGGAAGCACAGAGATGATGTCACTAGTAAAGGGCATTTCTGTAGTATTTTGCAAACTCTCTAATTGGTCACAGAGGAGTCAACATTTGAAGTGGATCAAAAACTTTCACCAAAGTTGTCCTAAAACCTAAAAACAAAATGCGTTCTTGTTTTAGGACAACTTTGATGAACCTTTTTCATCCACTTCAAATGTTGACTACTATATTATGTTTTTTATCAATATATTTTAGTTTTTTGGTAAATTGTTTTCTATGTTGTAATTATTACATATTCATGTTAGTTATTTATGTAGCCACGTAATAACTGGTTCTTCACATCACAGCGATGCTGTCCTGTCAGAACATGATCTCTTTCGTATTGCTAATTTGTAATCGTGGAGTGAGAGAACAGCTGGTGATTTGAATATCCACCCATGCCTATGAACCAGAAAGCAAAAACGAACCATGTCAAGAACATCATCTCATTTAAATGGTTTTGTCTTGCAGGAAGAAGGAGCTGCTTTCAAGAGAGGACTTAGAATTGCCATGGCGCCCACTTTATGAGTTGCAGGACAGGATCCTGTACTCAAAGACAGAGCACCTCGGCCTCAACTGGTTTCCCAGGTACATGCATATACCATCAGAAACATTATAAAAAGTGGATGGTAGCAAAAATGGATTTTTCTCAACAAAATTTGTAAAAGACATAAAAAAAACACTGTTTCTAAAGCAATCCATTTTGCTTTATTACTTTTGCACATCTACTCAATTCCATCCCAGTTCCTTATTATGAAGACTGTCACAGGAGGCATACGCATCCCTCTTATTTCTGGATGTCTGCATATGTCATGCATACAACTGATGCTGATGTTGAACATAGACAGGAAGTGCTGAGTGAGCCTGTCTTTTTTTCTCCTCTCATGTTCAGTTCTCTGCGGCCACGCTCTTCCTCTAAACACATATTGGTTAAACTTGCTCAGAGGTGGTAAGGACCATATTACTGTTAATATTTTAAAGTGCACTCAATAATTTTACTGTAATAATAATACATTTACAATAATGTTTTACTGGTTTCATTTGTCTCAGTGGTGTTTGACTTTATTTGACTTGATCTGTTGCTTTAGAAGTCTTTTTGTTTATTAGGCACTGCTGATGCCTTTTTGTTCCATGTTAATCAATTTCTTTTTTCAATTACATAATATACATATCAAAGGAACTGATGTTCTTCGGTTAAATAACAAATGTATTTCATTAGATGATTAGGTTATTTTTTTGAGCTGTTAGCATATTTGACTTTTTAGTTTCTGTTGAAATACTCCTCATGCAAAAATGTATCCTTGTCTAAATTTGATGCATGCATGTTATGTCTTTGGTATAGTTTGAGGTATTTTTAAATTCCGTATTACTTAAATAGACAATACCAAGTATTAACATTTTTTAGTAACTACTTCTCTTTTACTGCCAAAGCTGCTGAATTTAACTTTTTTTTGGTAACAGCATCATGCTGACCATTTATGTAATAAATAATAATAGTGATGATAATAAAATACAGTTAATATCATATAGAGTTGAAATAAAACATAATATTAAAAATGTAAAATTATTTTAAAATATTAATATAATTTAAAATTACTGAGTGCACTTGTACCAAAAAGATGCATGTCTCATTGCACGAAAATAGTACTGACACCCCGACACAGGCTGTTGGACTGATGTTGTGCAGCTTTCACACATTCAATAACACCCTGTTGCTCTCATTTGTAATGCACCAGCAAACACCCTGTATTGTATATTGTTTCTGTGTGCTGAGTGGGTGTGTAGCATCTGTTTTCCCTCGTGCTCATTAATACAGATATCTGATACTTCAGTATCCTTGTTGGCTCCTGCTACACAGTCAGTCCCCACCGAGGGATTCTTTTCTCTGTGTGATTGCAGAGGTGAAAGATAATCAAAGGTGGTCAGGTTCAAAGGCCCTGTCTGGGTGTCACACATTTGCCTTTTTTTTTTGGTGATGCTCAGAGGCTTGTTTACATTTGTTAAGCTGTGTGGATGATGCATGTGTTTGATGGATTTCATGCAATTGAGAAATGTGTGTTGGAATTGAAGGTCAGACTTTCATTTCTGCTTTAGATGCACAGGACAGATGAAAGAGCTGCACTATCCAGCAGCATATAGGTCACAGATGGACCATAAGTCCCCAATATGTTCATCAGTTCACAGTACAGCTGTGTTTAAATAAAAAATAAAATGTTTCCCAAAGGTTCCACTACCACTGGCTTCGTCACTGCCTGCTTGGGTTTATGACATGATGCATGAGTGGGTCTAACAACACTAGTGTTCATTGCAGAATTGTTTGCATGAAATTAGAATGTGCCGTTATATCCAGTGTTGGTCACTTTTGAGTTTCTCTTCCATTTGCAGCTCAGTGGAAGCAGTTCTGAAGGCTTTAATCAAGAACTGCAGACCGTAAGTTCTGACATGCATCTTTTCTTTATCAAAGGTTTGGGGTCAGTAAGATTTTTTTTTTTAAAACATCGTTAATATTTTATTCTGCAATGATTAATTAAATTGATCACAGGTGACAGTAAATAATTAAAACATATGTAAAATGTAAATATATATATATATATATATATACATTTTGTTACATTTGTGAGTATGCTTTGTGTAAGGGTTATGTTTTATTTTTCAAGCAGATTAAAAAAGGTTGCACTACTAATAAATATGTATTTTTTAATGATCTTAAAAAATCTTGCTTTAATGTTTCAAATTAGCTTTATGAAAGATAAGGAATTTTTGATTACTACTTCTCATGTGTGACTTTAGTGAACATAAACAGTGTACCTTAATAGATCCTCAGTTTCTCCCTAGGCTTTTAATCCTGTTTAATGCTTTTTTAATTTGGTCTGCTGGGATCAGTGCTATCCCTTTTTCAGCAGGAGGTCAACAAGGACATCATATCCATACAATTGGGATAAACTTTTTAATAGTGATCTTCTTCATGACATTTTATTTGAAATGGAAAGAGAAAAATATATGCTTGCCTTGATTCCATTAAACTCTATGGAAGTTATTTAGGGTGAGGTGAAGCTACATTTCCAAAGCTCCTCTCAGCTCATCTACAGTAGGATTACAGAAAAGGTTATCATGTCAATGGTCAGAGAAGTCCAGGCCTTGAATTACAGATAACACACTGTTTGCAGGCCATCTACTGGCAGGAATTAATACAGTTTACAGTTTTTAAATGGCGCATCACAAAGTTTTAGCATTGTCATATCGGTGCGTAACACTTGAGGTCAGATATCAGCAACAACAAAATCATTCTCTGTGTGTCTTTGTATGAATGCGTGCAGATATTTCCCAGAATCAGCTACACAGGAGATGCTGGAAGAGTGGAGGCCTCTGATGTGCCCGTTTGATGTGACCATGCAGAAGGCGATGGGATATTTTGAGCTCTTCCTGCCCACCACTCTCCCTCCAGAGCTGCATGATAAGGGCTTTAAGTGAGCATGCCTAAAATTTATGGCACACTTTCTTCTGCTTTCACTTGCGCAATAATCATAATTATCTGGAAATTGGAGTCAATTTTTTCATGTTTCTAAAATAATGTGTTCACCAAAGCTGCATTTATTTGATTACAAATAGACAATATTATGAAAATTAATGTCAATGTTTTAAATTATTCAAATGTAATTGATTTATTTGATGTCAATAGAAATAAGCTTTCTATTGATACATGGTTTGTTAGGATAGGACAAGGAAAATTTGGAATCGGAGGGTGCAAAAATCTAAATACTATGCAAATCACCTTTTAAAGTATCCAAATGAATACCTTATCAATGCATTTTACTAATCAAAAATGACATTTTGATATGTTTACAGTAGGAATTTTACAAAAAATCTTCATGGAACTTGATCTTTACTTAATTTCCTAATGATTTTTGGCATAACATTTTTTTGGGGATATTGCTACAAATAAACCCCAGCGACTTTTGGGTTTTGTGGTCCAGGGTCACATATGGAACAAGTCTTGCATTCAAAACTAGAATAACTACAGTAGGTAATGTAAAATTGTTGTCGTCGAAATTGACATAACTGTAACACATTTTTTCCACAGACTTTGGTTTGATGAGTTGATAAGCCTGTGGGTGTCAGTGCAGAACCTTCCAAGCTGGGAAGTGGTAAGTATAGTGGACTCACTATTTAAATCTAACTCACTTCAGCAATTCATTACGTTAGCAGTAACCTGATTTTGTCTGTTCCAGAATCTTGTCAGCCTTTTTGCACGACTGGCAAATGACAACATTGGTTATATAGATTGGGACCCTTATATACCAAAGGTGAGATTAGCTTTACTGCCACCGTAGAGAGACGTGGCTCCAAAATTATGTTTCTTGTTTAAATAATTTTTCTTGGCTGTTTTGTATACACGGTAAGCCATTCAATCCAGCACTGGTTCAATATTGTAGGTTATACAGTTTGTATTCTGTCTCTGTTTTCAGATCTTCACTAGGATCTTAAGGAGTCTTAATCTTCCTGTAGGATCCAGTCAGATGCTGGTTTCCAGATATCTGACTAATGCCTATGACATCAGTCATGTGGTCATCTGGATTTCTGCTTTGCTGGTAAAATAAAGCACATATGGTTTTAATTTGTTTTTGAATTGCCATCAAGTTGTCAAAACCATCGGGATATGATGTGATGCATTTATTTTATGTTTAATTATGTATTTTAGGGAGGGCCCAGCAAGCAAACCCAGACCCAGCTCAGTGGCCTTTTCAACAGTATCGCCTCGTTTTTCCACCCTTCTAACCACGGCCGCTGGCTGGTGAGTTGCTTGTGGAGATTTGTGATTCTGAAGTTTAGTAGAAATAAATATATTAAATACTGAATAATATATGAAGTATAAATGTATGTATGAAGTTGAACAAACACTATACAAAGTTATTGTATTAAAAAAAAAAAAAGAACAGCAAAGTGAACAAGGCCTTTAGGCTGTTAATCCGTGTCCCAGAAAGCTTTTTAAGAGCATGCAGCAGTGTCTGTTTGAAACACACTGCTGCTATCGACAATGCATGCCATTCCTTTTCTAGAAACATCTCATAGAACGCAGGACAGTTTGTCTTTCCAGGGATATGTGTTTGCATTGACTGAGGGAGGCATCTAGTTCTCAGTTTCGAATGTCACAGTAAACCCTGTGAAAGCTTTGTCCTTTTATTGTCAACACATTGTTGCGATATGACATTATCTGTCCCTTTTAGCTGTTGATAAGATGTGTCCATTCTGTGGAACAACTGCTTTGTTTTTTTTAGAAGCTTACAGAAAGTATTCTTTCTTTGATTCCAATTAATTGTAGGGATGGCTGTGAGCATAATAGGGTACAAAATGTTAAATTTCAGTAAAGTTCACTCAGTGAGATGGGAATAAGAAGTCAAAGTTAATATTCATCCCTTTAATTAAATGGTAGTAGTTCATTTAAAGTCCATTTCCCTCCCTTTCTTCCTAATGATTCCTTCTCCTTTTTATTGCACTACCTAATAATAGGGGGGAAAACTCTAATTAATGAATAAAAATGTTTTGTGTTGCTCCATCCATCCCTAGATGAAACTTATGAAGCTTGTTCAGCGATTACCTGCCAGTGTTGTGAAACGTCTGCATCGCGAACGTTACCGGACACCAACATGGCTGACCCCTGTTCCCGAGAGCCACCTTCTCAGTGAGCAGGACATCATAGATTTTGTGGAATGTATGAAGCAGCCCGTCTTGCTGGCAATGTTTAGCAAAACTGGCAGTCTGGATGCTGCCCAGGCCCTACAAAACCTTGCCCTGCTCAGACCTGAGCTAGTCATTCCTCCAGTGCTGGAGAAGTAAGTGTGTGTGTGTGTGTTTTAAGAGTAATGGTTTCATAGATGTTCTATGGAAAGCAACTTGCTAACAAACCCATGGTAGTTTAGGAATGAGACAGTAAAATGATGGGCATGACATTATCACATAAAAGCATTTTGGGACTCATCCACTTTAAGGACATATCCTGCCATGGAGACCCTCACTGAGCCGCACCAGCTGACCGCCACTCTAAGCTGTATGATCGGTGTGGCGCGGAGCCTGGTGGCTGGGGGCCAGAGGTTTCCAGAGGGCCCCACACACATGCTGCCTCTCCTCATGAGGGCTCTGCCTGGGGTCGACCCCAATGACTTCAGCAAGTGCATGGTGAGAGTCTGTTCATGACAGATGTTACAGATAATGAAAACTGCTTAACTATAAATTCAGTTGTATATAGAATGTGTGTGTGTGTGTGTATATATATATATATATATGACGTATACAATTAAATGTATAGTTTAGTTATAGCAAAATTTAGCCATGACACAATTTTCAATACTGAAGTAATTATAAAGCTAAAAAATAAATATTGCATACTGTATTAAAATTATTACTGATTATATATTTTCCTGTCCTAGCTGAGAATATCATACAGTAATTAAAAGTGTTTTATTTATTTATTTACTTATTTGTTTCAGATAACATTCCAGTTTTTAGCAACTTTTGTTACTCTTGTGCCATTGGTGGACTGTTCAGCTGCTGTTCAGACAAGAAATGACCTCACACAGGTGAAACATCTTCTTGTCAACAGTACTTTTTTTACATGTCATAATTTACGTGCAGTCATTTTGTTATTTGTTTTTGTGCAGGTGGAAAAAGAATTGTGTTCGGCCTCAGCAGAGTTTGAGGATTTTGTTCTTCAATTTATTGATAGGTACAGAGCTGTTTTTGATTACTGTACATGTGCGTTTCTTTCTGTATCCTCATTCTCCCTCTCATGTTTGTGTTTTTAGGTGTTTTGCACTAATTGACACGAGTACACCGGAACAGACCCGGGAAGAGATGGAGACAGAGAAAATGACTCATCTGGAGACTCTGGTGGAGCTGGGCCTGTCCTCCACATTTAGCACTATTCTCACGCAATGCTCTATGGAAATATTCCAGGTCATTACAAACACGCTTACTGTACCCATTGAGTTAAACCTAGTCATTGCTTATACTACTGCTCAGAAGTTTGGGTTCATTAAGATTTTCTTATGCACTTATGCTAACCATGGCTGCATTTATATGATGAAAAATACACTAAGACAGAAATATGTTGAAATATCATTTAGTTTGTTTTCTGTAGTGGCAAAGGTTTTCAGCAGCCATTACTCGAGTCTGCAGAGTCACATGATACATACTTTTCTAGTTGCTTTGGTGAATGGAAAGTTTAAATATAAGTTTAAACAGCATTTATTTAAAATGGAAATCTTTTATAACAATCTTCATTGACACTTTTTATGAAAGCAATGCATCCTTGCTGAATAAAATTAATGATTTCTTTTAAATCTTACAGACCCTAAACTTTTAAACAGAAGTGTATTTCCATAATGCAATGATTTTTTTTTTTTTTTTTTTTTGTAGGTGGCTCTTGAAAAAGTCTTTAACTTTGCCACTACAAACATTTTTGAGACTCACGTGGCTGGACGGATGGTGGCAAACATGTGCAGAGCTGCAACCAAGGTCGGTGTCCTGAGTTCAACTCACCGACATCCACAGCTGACAGTGTAACTTAAAATGTTTGGCTGACCAATTTAAATGATTATTCTCCTTTCAGTGTCACCCGGCAGAGTCTCTGAAACTCTTTTTGCCCCACTGCTGCAATGCCATATTACAAATCTCAGCCTGTAAGTTCCGCCTGCATGCCATGTTGTAATGGGATTATATGTATTGCTACATATGTTGTGAGTTTCCTGCAAACATACCATGTGTTCTTAGATGAAGAGATATTAAATGAAGAGGAGCTGGATAAAGAACTGATGTGGAACCTCCAGCTGTTGTCTGAGGTCAGCACTGGACTCAATCAAATGTTGATATCTAATTAGCTAGTTCTAGAAATGTAAAAATTTGATCAGATTCTGGAAATCAGTATCTTTGGAAATACACAAATCTTAATCTTGCGATCTATAAGTGAAAATATTTATCTATAAATATAGAGCTTGAAATGTATGTCTAGAAATCAGATCAGTCTAGAAATCTTAGTGTAGAAATTTGAACTTCTGAAATTTGGAATTTGGATCATTTATATCAGTAATTGAATCAATAGAAGTTTATAAATCTTAACTCTAGAAATTGACTTTAGAATCTGTAACTACAAATCAATTTTGAACTGTTTCTATAAATGTATGTACATATTAACAGTTCTTGTTATGTAAAATAACAGTTCTTGCCTCTGTCTGTAGGTGACCCGTGTGAATGGGGATCAGTTGTTACTCTACAGGTCTCAGCTGGTGCAGATTCTTCAGTTAACTCTGCACCTGAAATGCAAGCAGGGCTACAATCTGGCCTGTAAGCTGCTCTATCACATCCTGCGCTCCATGTCCCTCATCTATCCCAGAGAGTACTGCAGCATGCCCGGAGGGGTCCAGCAGCACACTGACACATACCTTCCAATTAAGGTCAGCCTCAAGTGGAAAATGTGCCCCGTTTTTCCACTAACCCTCTCATAGTGACAGGAGGCTCAGCTCTAAATCTGAAATATGATGCCATAATCCTGAAGAATCCAGAGTATTCAAGAGTCCATTTGAAAACAATCACTGAGTACAGAGCTGTCTGATGTAAAAGCGTTACTTTGACCAGTTAGTTTTGTACTTAAATCAGTTTGATGAGAAATGCCTGTATTAAGAAAACCTTGTGACTTTGGTATCTTGGTAAATGTAAGAGATATTGTTGAGATCTCTTCTAAAACTTTAATTATTTAAATTACAAGGCGACAAAAGTTGTATTTTAGGGTTCATATTAATTAGGAGATGCAAATATGATATAAATTAGTAAATACTAATATTATATGAATAGTATTATGTAATATGATTAGTGTTATAGTATAGAAATAAAAAATTTACAAATAAGTCTGAAAATGTATTTTAGAAATTCAAAAATGTTTAAATTACCATTCAACAATGGGAGTATGAATGGGAGGTTCCCACTAGGATATTTGTGTTTGCCGCTGTGAGCGGGATTTAATTCTATCCCATCAATTGTCTCTAAGAGGAAGGGATGAGATGATTGAGTAAATGAATGGATTAGTGGAGCTCCGTCATTGTCTCTTGCACTAGTTAACCTGAGCACCTTTTCTTAGACAGACAGACGTCACTGTCTGACGTATTATTACATGGTTTATTTGGACTCCACCTCGGCATTCTTGGAAAATCAGAATCATTCCCCCTCATTTTTTTTATTCTTCTTTATAATTTTTTTTTCTTTATGTCTTAAAGAAAAGTGTATCAAAAAAACATAAAGATGATTTTTGACATTACTCCAGTTATCATCAGTATGCTTAAATGGAGCAAAGAGAATGTCACTTTAAAAAAAAAAAAGTCAAAGCTTGAGACTGATGTTTTACTAGTTGTCTCTATTTCCTCTCTGGATCAGGACTGGGGTCGGCCTGGAGACCTGTTGAACCTGGGCATTCAGTGGCACGTGCCTAACATGGAAGAGAAAGAGTTTGTGTTTTACTTGCTGGATCTGCTGTTGAAACCTGAACTCGAGCATCTGCAGAAACACGCACAGGGAGAACAGGACATCAGCAGGTCAGCCATAGGATACGGTAACATGTTATCTATTTGAACTAATTCGAACCCACATTCTCCCATCAGTACCTGCCAGTGATGTGCGGGTCAATGTGTAAACAACCCGAACCCGACCGATGTTGTCAACTAACCCGCCCACAACTCGGACCGCAAAAAAAATAGAGAATACTGTACCTGACCCGCATTTTTTTTTCTAATGCGCTCGCTGATGTGCTGCGCTCAGAGCTCATGGTGCGCGTGGCGAGAGCAGGCAGTTCTTGAGGTGACCCATCATTTTCCATTTCAGCTGTCTAGATGCATATTACTGATGAATGCAATGTTTATGTTTCGACCCTGCTTGAAGAATTCATCAGCAGGTCATCTGAGAGAAAGCCCACTTTTGGAAAAGTGTGAAAGCCCTTAGGAGCGCAAACTGTTTGTTTTCTGAATGTTGATATAGCATTAATAAATGTAATATGTAATAAAGGCTTGATGTATTAATTTATTTCGTTTAATTTTTTAAATTAAGATGCTGCATGTGTTTATCCAGTCTAATCGAAGTGTGCGTCTCTCCCCCGACTTTCCCAACAAAAATCCCACCCCCTATCAGAAAATACATAAAACTGACATTACTGAGCTATATGCGTTTAAAGGAACTTATTAAATTGATACAATGGGATTGCTCAGTTCAGTGTGTTGGGAAATCGGGAATTTTGTCCCGCGTCAACATTTATTCAACAGTTAATAACGCTCAACATTCAAAAGGTAGCCTACACATGACAAAGCCAGCACTTTGGTCATCATCTTTCATTATTTCGGCAAATGTCTCCCACACTTTGCTCTTTCTATTCGTGTATTTGCGGAGCTTCCACTCTTTATTTTTATTTATTATTTTTATTTATTTTCACATCTTTATTTCAAACGACCTGACCAAGCGCGAACCGAATATCATTAAAAATATTTTTGGATGACTTGTAACCGTGGGTGTCCCGCACATCACTGGTACCTTCCTTCATCAACACCAAAGCAGAAATGTGTTCATGGTTTCTTTTTACGGGACTGAGTCTTTGTGTTTATAACAAAAGTGATTTATGTAATCCTTGATATTATTCACATTTCTGTTTTAATTCTTATTTTCATAGAAGCAAAAAAAACTAATGTTTTTAAATATATCTGGCCTCGAGACGCACTGTATGATTTTCAAAATCTTGCAAGGTGTTTTGGGCTGATTTAAGAGATCAGTCAGACACTATGATTTAAGATTGATTTAAGCTCTTTTGAGATCTTTTGTTTCTTTTATAGATGGATACATTTTAATGAATGCATTGATAACACTTTACAATAAGGTTCATTAGTTAACATTAGTTAACAACCATTAGTTAACATGAACTAAGAATGAACAATACTTCTACAGCATTTATTCATCTTACTTCATGCATTTACTAATGCATTATTAAAATCACAAGTTTTGTTTGTGAACGTTAGTTAATGCACTGTGAACTAATATGAATAAACAATGAGTAGCTGTATTTTTTGTGTTGAAAAAGATGAATAAATACTGTAAAAAATGTATTGTTCATTGTTTGTTCATGTTAGTTAATACATTAAGTAATGTTAACAAATGACTGTAAAGTGTTACCAGTGCATTAATACAAGAAAGTACATTCAAGAAAAAGAGATAAGAGAAAGATGAATCTTTCTAAAGAGTTTTGTGTCTGTTTAGGGATGATGTTTTACAGAGTCTGTCCATTGTTCATAACTGCCTTCTGGGAGCAAGCAGCCTTCTGCCCCCACTGAATGGAGAACCTGTGCCAGAGAAGTAAGTGTGACTCACACAATATAGTGCAGTTACAATAACAGATTAAAACACTTTATTTTAAACATAACATATCATATCAATTTTGTAACCTTGCAATGCTTCTCACTTCAGGATAAACAGTATGATTCAGCTATCCGAGACAAATGTGTACACAGGAGAAGACTATGGTGAGTGAGCATTTACTTTTTGTGTTTAAAACCATTTCCGGAGCTGGACTAATAAGTTAGTTGCTTATTATTGGTTATGTGGCAGACCTGACTAGAGACAACTACAGAGAGGACATCTGTAAGGTGATCAGACCCCTGCTGCGTAAGTCTCTAACTCTAACATACTAAGTCCTGTTCTTGATTTAAACTTTACATTTTAATACAGTCGATTTTTTTGCTTTGTTTTGCATATGTAGATCAGTCTCTTAACTTTTTATCCTTACAGACCACACTCTAGAGCACTCAGAGGATGACATCAAATCCCTCTTCTTAATTATAAAGGTGAACTGCAACACTGTCAGGTTTATGTGCATATTTGTATTGGTGATAAGCAGTGATACGACAGAGGAATGGTGTTCTCTCTTTATAGATCATCAATGACCTGCTCCACTTTAAAGGCTCACACAGATACGAGTTTGACTCCCGTTGGAAAAGTTTCAGTCTCATTAAGAAGTCCATGGAGAACAAGGTTAAATGCACATTTATTATACGTTACTGTTGCAGACCCCGCCCTGGAGGTCTTCTTAACAGATGAGAAATTGTCTTTTTTAATAAGAAAAGGAAGAGAGACAAGAGCTTGCTGTTAATACAGGCAGTCTTCTGTATTGTCTGAAGATGCAGCTTAGAAAATGCAGCTTAATTCTATTCAAACACACTTATACATCTTAATGCAACGAAAAATATTATCAGATATATGTGTAAATACTGCGCACTTGCAAACATCAACTAACTATTCTCTCTTCTTCTCTCCAGCTTCATGGCAGTAAACAGCACATTAGAGCTCTACTAATAGACCGAGTCATGTTGCAACATGAGGTAAGTGATAAGATTTATAATTATTTATATATAATATAATAATTATATATATATATATATATATAATTAATATAATAATAAGAATGAAATGCTTGTTTTGGGGGCTCTTCTGCATGTTTTGTTATGATTTCAGTGGTTTTGAGTGTGTTTTGTGCCTGTGTGTTTTAGTTAAGAAATCTGACCATAGATGGATGTTGCTTCAGGAGTGTTCATCAGGACTTGATAAATGACGTGCTTAGACTGTCCACTAGCAGGTACAGTCAGGTATGACAAGGCCATATACACAAACATATACTGTATATGTACTCCAACACAAAGCAATGAATGCATCCTTAACATGCCCTGTTTTACCTCAGGTGAGGGGTAAAGCTCAAAATGTGCTGTTCACAGCATTGGGAACCTACAGCTTATGCTGCAGAGATGTCATCCCTGCGGTGCTGGAGTATCTGGACCCAGACCGTACTGATGTCACCCAGCAGCAATTCAAAGTAGGTCTTACACCATTAAGGATTAATATACACTGAAAGAAACTAAGAATATTTCTATTCCTATTAATCAATCTGACAAACGACAGCTTTGGAAAACTGAGCAGGATCATATGTTGTCTATGTCTTTTTTACTCTCCTCCAGGGTGCCTTGTACTGTCTGTTAGGGAACCACTCTGGGATCTGTCTTGCTAACCTGCAGTACTGGGACTGCATTGCTCTCACATGGCCTGCCATTGTGCGTTCTGGTATGAGCCTCTCCATGTCTCTAGAGAAGTCTTCAGTTGTCCGGCTCGTGGATGATCTGGCTGACAAAATCCACCGCCAATATGAGACCATCGGAATCGACTTTTCTGTGAGTTTAGCTGATCTGATGGTAGCCCAAAATGAGGCAGAAACATTAACTAAACATTAAAAAAAATATACACTTTAACTTTAAATAAACGTAAAGCCTTTGTTCACAATTTAAATTATTAACATTATAATATATAGTAAAAACTAATGTTTTTATTGACATCTCATAGCTCTCTTTTTTTCTATATTATATCTATATCTTTATTGTGACATGTCTTTACACAGTTAATTTTTGTCTCATATTCAGATTCCGGAGAGCTGTGTTGAAGTTGCTCTAAAATTGATGAAATCTAGCAACCCAGAACCGACTCCTTGTGCTGCCTCTGAACAAGAGGAACTGGAGGGAAGAAAGAGACAGGAACAGAAAAACAAAGAATCGGTGCAGTAAGTAAATATATATGCTTTCCAATTTGTATCCCATTAAGCAATGGATATACACACATTGTTGTTTTTTCCTTACAGGAAGTATGAGAAACTAGTGGTGGATCTTTTGGACAGCATTTACAACCGAAACTTGTAGGTCTATTTATTGTGTCTTTTTAGATTGCACTGCAAGTGTCTGAATTGGAAATTCCTTGGTCATATGCTTGTTTATTTGGCAGGCCCTGGAAGTTTGAGCAGATAGCTATCGGCTTCCTCTCTCTGATGCTGAGAGATGACCACCCCTTGCCTTCCTCTGCAGTCCTCTTTTTCATTGAGAGCCTGAACCACGACTCGCTCTTAGTTCGCAATGTGCGTTTGTTATTATACTTATTAACATATGTTTAAGGAAAGCTACACAAAAAGACACTACAATTTGTGGTCTGCTGTTTATCTTTCAGGGTGCGATTTCAGCAGTGAGTGGCATTCTAAAGCAGCTCAAGAGACCTCACAAGAAAGTGGCCGTGAATCCCTATGACATATCTGAGCTCAAAACCTCGCTGCAGTCATGTGAGAATACTATCTGTACAGTATGGTCTCAGTAAATGGACAAGCATCAAAGAATATCTGAAATTTATGCTATATTTCTTCCTGTTCTTCATGTAGGTGGTGGTAAAGCTCTAAGCTCTCTGTTGGTGGGAGACAGGCCTGATAATCAGTGGCTGCAGTATGACAGCAGCAGGTTGCCACGCTCCCAGCAGGACTGGAATGAATGCTGCTTCATTGAGAAAACCCACTGGGGCTATTCCACATGGCCACGGTACAAAATCTACATGTGTTTTTAAGCACTATAAGCATAAGTGTCTTATGAAGCCATACAACAGCTTTGTGTGAAGAATACAAAGAAAAATTCTTTAAGGAAAAGGAAGATCTTTTAGTAGTACAGGAAATATCCTTTGAACTTTATAAGCATGAAAGAAAACTGGAAAAAATATACATCACAAAAAACATTTAGCAGCACTACTTTTATCAAACATTAATATTAACAAGAAATGATTATGTGCTATTAATAAGAAAAGACTGACACCGAAAACTACTGAAAATCTAACTTTTAAACAGTACAGTATATTTAGCATTCGACTGACGATGAGTGCAAAATTAGTTTGGTTTCACGGATATTTCTCTCTTTAGGAAGCTGATGCTCTATGCCTCTCCTGAGGAACAGCCCAAACAGGGCAAAACAAGAGAAGAGATGAATGAGGTACACAAATACACTACTTCTTAAACTGAACCACTACTTGTACCACCTCATTTCAGTGAATTATTTCAGTCTGTTTTTTGCCTTGTTTGCTTAGGTTTGTGTGTTTTCTGTGTTGTAGAGTGAACAGATTATATACGATCATTTCTCCGACCAGCAGTTCATCGATCAGTTCATCCAATATTTGTCTCTGGAGGACAGAAAGGGGAAAGATAAATTCAGCCCACGACGATTTTGCCTCTTTAAGGTGAGACATTTTTACACATCCCTCAAACCCTTTGAAATGTTGACTATAGACTTTATGAGTCAGGTTTTCAGGCTTGTTTAAACAAGTCCTGTGACTGACAATAGAATGCATTATAAACATTATCTTGTGTTGTCAAAGGGTCTTTTCCGGAACTTCGATGATGCCTTCCTGCCCCTGTTGAAGCCTCATATGGAGCATCTTGTTGCAGATTGCCATGAGAGCACCCAACGCTGTGTGGCGGAGATCATCTCTGGACTCATCAGGGGCTCCAAGCACTGGAGCTACAACAAGGTATTAGCACGCATCCATAAACTGTAGGTGCGCTACAACAAAGTTAAGAGGATGAGAGTCCTCAGCATCACTGTTACACACCATCTGGTGCAGAATGATGTTTTCAGGTTTGTGTGCGTTTGTTACAGGTGGAAAAACTGTGGGCTCTGCTGTGTCCACTGCTTCGTAAAGCTCTCTCTAATATCACCATTGAGACGTATGCAGACTGGGGCACCTGTATCGCCACTGCCTGCGTAAGGACACCTTTATAACTCTTTTTGGAGCACAAACTTATCTTTTAGTAAGATGTAGATCTGTATACCACTTATTATTGACCTTTCATTAAATACTTTCAAGAAAAAGAGGCGTTTTAATATACATTAGCATTCAAAAGATTTGGGTCAGTGAATATCTTTTAAATTTAAAAATACTAAAGTCACAGTGAAGGCAGCAATAGATTGCAAGTAGCAAATAAATGGTACTCTTGAACTTTCTATTCATCTGAGAATCCTGAAAATGTTTCTTGAGCACCAAATCAGCACATTAGAAGGATTTCTGAAGGATTGTGTGACTGCTAAAAATTTAGCTCTA
The DNA here is from genome assembly GCA_032359435.1 of Enteromius unitaeniatus. NCBI lineage: Eukaryota > Metazoa > Chordata > Actinopteri > Cypriniformes > Cyprinidae > Enteromius > Enteromius unitaeniatus. The sequence goes on from JAUMHI010000054.1 coordinate 16,488,624, forward strand.
CCATCATATGAATATATATTTGACCATATGTAGATTAAAATAACTTTTCTATTTTAAATTAAAGTAATATGTACCATATTATTTACTCCTTAATATTGTCTCAAAAATATTTTGTAACATATATGTGTTATACAGGAGAGCCGAGACCCACGAAAGCTGCACTGGCTGTTTGAGATGCTGATGGAATCTCCGGTCACAGGAGAAGAAGGCTCGTTTGTGGACGCCTGGTATGACATCACTACTACACAAGTGGATTAAGAAGAGGAAATGCTGAATGTGACTGGCTTCTTTTTATTTCATGCAATGTCATCTCTGCTTTTCAGCCGCCTGTATGTGCTGCAGGGAGGTCTTGCTCAGCAGGAATGGAGAGTCCCAGAGTTGCTTCACAGGTTACTACAGTACCTAGAACCCAAACTCACTCAGGTCTACAAGAATGTACGCGAACGCATCGGCAGGTATGTACTTGAATGCCAAAATCAAGTCAACATTATATGTGTTTTCTTCACATTAAGTCGATGTTTGCTTTTGCCTCAGCAACTGCCATTCATTCTTGCTCTCTTGTTTCTCAGTGTGCTCACCTACATCTTCATGATCGACGTGAACCTGCCACACACTCAGCCCACTACATCCCCGCGCATCTCAGAGTTCACAGAGCGTGTGCTGGCCAGGCTCAAGCCTTTAACGGAAGGCGAGGAGGAGATCCAGAACCATGTGTTAGAGGAGAATACAGAGGCAGATCAAGACGAGAGGACACAAGCCATCAAATTACTTAAAACTGGTACGTACTTTGTGTGTCTTACTGTTTGTGTGTGAATGTGATTGTTTGTGTGTGCAGAAGTGATACTTTTGTGTTTGTTATAGTGTTGAAGTGGTTGATGACCAGTGCTGGACGCTCCTTCTCTTCTGTGGTCCCAGAACAGCTTTGTCTCCTCCCTCTACTCTTTAAAGTGAGTCCCAGTTTTGTCTGTAATTTAGTTAACCATCTACAAGTCTTGTATGTTTAAGTCTGCCTTTGTCTCTGTTTCTAGATTGCTCCTGTGGAGAATGACGACAGCTATGATGAGATGAAGAGAGATGCTAAGATGTGTCTATCTCTCATGTCCCAGGGACTGCTGTACTCAGAGCAGATCCCACAAGTCCTCAGTGCACTTGAGGAGGTGACTTTCCAATGTCCATAATGCACACACACACACACACACACACAGAAACTAAATATGCTTTTAGTGCCAGTTATGTATGAATGCGAAGATTTAATGTGTATTTCTGACCAGCAGATGGTGCTATTTATTACAGATTTCTAGGAGTTGCTCATGGCACGCACGTTACACCGTCCTCAGCTACCTGCAGATCATGGTTTTCTACAATCTTTTCACCTTCCTCAGCGATGCCAAGGCCGTCAGTGACGTGAGAGCGCTAGTACTGCGCCTGCTGGAGGATGAACAACTAGAGGTGTGTGAATAAACTGATATACACACATGTTTAAGGCGCACTATGCAATGTAGCAGGATTTTAGCTCGAATTTCATTTTTATCTCAAACCGTATGCATCCCCCCTTGATCGTCTTGCTGTCTGCCCCTGAATACATTGGGAAAAAACCCAGTCTCGAAAGACAACACAGAGGCTGCAATACCAAAACAAACATTATGGGTACAGGATGTGCACCAAAGCAATAACAAACTTCGGCCAACCAATCAGCAAGAAGAGGTGGGGTTTAATTTAAAATTTTAATTTTAATTTGGAAAATGGCTGAGGCACAGCTGAAGAAAAGAAGCTTGGAGGAATATAAGGGGAGAAGAAGAGAAACCGAGAAGAAACGAAACAAGACCCGGGTTTATTCCCGGTTTAGTTTTTTCAAGTTTTTATTTAGACAAGTTAGCTTGATGTTAGCTCTATCTCTCGGGTTAGCACCACCTTTTCGTATCAATGCGCTTTGCGCATTCACGGCAGTTACAGAAACACTGGGGGGAGCGAGGAGCTTGCTCTGTTTTGTTTTGTATTTATGTGAAACATCAGCAGAAGTGAGGTCAAACAGCATCTCATAGAGCACCTTTAAAGGATTGTTTCACAGTTTCTGAGGACTAGGGGTGTCTGTGGCTCTTTATTCATTTGGGGCCTAATTTGAGAGTACAGACTTGCCTAGTAATTCAAGCGTTATTTATATACCAAGCCAATTATTTGTGTTCTACAATCAACAATGTAGAATTAAAAAATAAAAATAGATTAACTTTATGAACAGTGTTTTTTAATATAACAGCCAACGAGCAGAGCATTGGAATAAAATGAATCAACAACAATTTTGTTTTATATTTGTCTGAATATTAAAATGAATAAATGAATCATTTTGATAGCATTCAGGGAGAGTGAGCATTTTTGGCAGTACTGTTTCAAAGTTTCTCTAATTTGAAGCAAAACATTTTAACCATGTTAACATGCACAAAATATTTACATATTTATTTAAAATGGTTTAGAATTGAATAATATAATTATATTTAATATAATTTTACCCTAACTTTACATCTACCTCTCAACCTTTTAATTAAAAAAAGATTTGCTGTTCCTTTTGAACTTTTTTTTTTTTTCTCTCATAAAGAATGCATCACAGTTTGTACAAAATTATTATGCAACACAACTATTTTCCACACTGAAAAGAAGAATCAAATCGGTATTTTGGGATGATTTTTGAAGGATGTGACATTAAAGAGAGGAATAATGCAAACTCAGTTTTACCATTGCATTAACAACTTGCATTTTAAAAATATTAAAGGGATAGTTCATCTTCTGTTGGTCCCCATTGGCTTGCATAGAATGATGAAGTCAATGGGGACCAGCAACTAAAGGTAAATTATCTCTTTACATTTTTGTAGTTAATGTATTTTTTAAGACAAATGTGTGTGTGTTGTATAGTTGGCCCTTTATTATGCTTAACATAAAGGTCATGTTCACATAAAATGATTTAAATCTCATAATATGTGCAGGTATCTAGATGTTGAAGACATTTGTCATTTGAATTAAGCCAGATTGCAGTTCAAGATGATATATCTTCAGTATATCTAAATTTGTATATTTGAGTATAATCGCCAAGGTTAAATGTGTCGAAAGCCAATTACGTAAGCCGCCGTGGTGAAAGTGTCTCTTTCTCCGTTCTGTCTTTTCAATGATGTAGCGCTCCCTTGTTTTCCTTTACACTCTCTCTCTCTCTCTCTCTCTCTCTCTCTCTCTCTTTCTCCCTCGCACACACACTCTCTATCCTTCGATCCCTCTTACTGTTACCATAGCAACTCCTAGCTGCAGCAATGTTCTGTTTCCATGGTGATAGATTTTCAAATTTTCAGAAAGGAGAGGACGGCAAACAGAGAGAAGAGGCTAAAGGGGGAAAGAATAGGGTTATGAGTGGAAGGAAACTACACTCTTTAATTCAGCCTATTAAATAAAAGCACTCTGTATTCCATGATGCATGCGATATGACCCTCTGTGATGCGATACAGACATTCGGTGTATTAGTGCTAGTACTAGCCAATCAGAACGTGACAGTGACTGTTTCACGGTGAAAGATCAGAGCACACAGGGCAAGTACACAAGAGTTTCTCTGTCAGCACAAATGCATGTCCTAAACTCAGCTTTAATGGCGGTGTGTTTTTAATATATATATTTTTTGCCCAACTACACAGTTTTTTTCGACTGGTTTACAGTGGCCCAGTTGTGCACGCAACAAAAAATGAGTAGTTGTTTAGCCCATCAGTGGTAAAGAGCTCTAAATTTTCTTATTCACTCTTTTTAACCTGACTGGAGTCATGTTTTGTTCTGTGAGGCAGATTGCACCGTTCTGCTGTGTTACATAAATCTCCAACACTTTTTGTGTTCTTCTTTAAAGAACGTGACACAAAAGACCCGTCTGTCCCTGTCCTGCACTTCCCACACTAGATAACTGAAAAGAGAAACTGTCTGAACCTTTGGCCACAAGATATTAGCCTGAACTATAACAATCTTCTATAATGATCTTTCTTTCTTTCACTCCCGCTTCATGTTTTTAGGTGAGGGAGATGGCAGCCACCACTTTAAGTGGATTCCTGCAGTGTAATTTTCTCAGCATTGACGAACTGATGCAGGCACATTTTGAGGCCCTGAGCAAGACCCGTCTACCCAAGCGCAAGAGGAGAGAGCTGGGCTCAGTGGTGGACACCATCCATTCTGCTGGTAATGATCACCCAGACATACACTAAGTTTGGGGTCAGCAATTTTTGAAAAATGCTTTTGAATGCAGTTTCTCACACTCACACAAAAGATATTATATATCACTATTTAAATTAACAGTTTTGTATTTAAATGTATTTTAAAATATTTATTTCTGTGATGGCAAAGCTGAATATTAATGAGCCAATATCCCAGTCTTCACTTTGGCATGATCCTTCATAAATAATTTTTATTTGACTAATCTAATTTTGAAAAAAAACGTTTGAAATATTTGAGTAGATATATTTTTAACATTTTTAAATGATCAGTGTTGTTCATTACTGTGTATTTGATTGTGCATGCATACATTTAAACTACTTTTGCAAACTGCTTTTTGCTTAAAGTTAATTTTGAAAACAGTTAAATGCAATTTTTAGCTAATTTAATAAATTCCAAATTTTCATACTTGATAGTTTTATGCCTCATTAGTGTTATGCTTCAAAACTTTTTTTATACACACACATATACTTTTCATTTTATTTTCATGACTTCAAAAAGATTTCAGATATGAATTGTTGTATCATATATGATTTTATATCTAAGGTAAATTCAGGTAAACTTTCGGCTGCTTTAGTCACTCAGACGTATTTACCTGAGTTCACCTCAGGTATATTTTTATGCCTTTAATAACTCTCTTTCATTTTCCTGTTTGTGTGTAGACTTGGTTCGGCGGCATGCAGGTGTACTGGGTCTGAGTGCCTGCATCTTGTCCAGCCCATATGATGTGCCCACCTGGATGCCCCAGATCCTCATGGACCTGAGTGCCCACCTCAACGACACACAGCCTATAGAGGTACAGCTCTCTCTCCTTCACTGCTGGTAGATGTGGAGAAAATGGTGGTTGATTGGGAACGATCAGCTGATTGCAGACCGCAGGGGGCCAGGGATTGACTGAGCAAAGATTAAATGTTTAAACATTTCTGGAAGTTGAATGTGACTTTGAAGAAAACTTATTCATGGCAAAGGCAGACCAACCGCTGCAGTCCTGAGAATACTACCTAACCCAAGATCCAGTTCCCTTAAATGAGTGACTCACAAGAACAAATATATATTTGTTGTTTCTCTAGATGACTGTGAAGAAAACCCTGTCGGATTTCCGTCGCACTCATCATGATAACTGGCAGGAACACAAGCAGAAGTTCACAGATGACCAACTGCTGGTGCTCACAGATCTGCTGGTCTCCCCCTGTTACTACGCTTAGGTCTGTTACAAACACACACACAGGCTCTCTTCCAAAACCTAGTGAGCTGATTTGCTTACTGCTGCCTACATAGACGGTGCCTTCTAAGGTAGCATTCCAATTGAAATGAAATGACCGATTTGGAATGATCTATATACTGTAGGCAGATACTCTGTACATCATAAAAATAGTAATACTACGGTACAATTTCAGCACATTACTTACTGTAACACATATTGGGTAAAACAGTTGATTTTTATTTTGGTTTAACATCTTTTACACACGTTATTCATTATTTAATAATTTTTTGGGTCATTTTTTCAACCTTGATGAATTTTTATAGTATGTATGGTATTATTTTGATATTATATGATATGAAAATGTTTCTTCCTTGTGTTTTTTTTCCTCTTATCATCATTTCATTTCTGTTTTTCAGAATGATGCTGCTGTCTGGTGAGGGGAAAAGACAAAACTAACTGAAACCTGATTTTTTGTGTGCTCTGAATGTTTGGGTTGGGGACAATATTTAGCAATAGATGCAATCATCTAGTTATGAAATAACTAGAATATTTTACTAAACTCTTTTTTTGTTTTTATGATTCTTTTTGAATACACTTAATATTTAAGGGGAACTTTATTGCAGGTATCGCTGACCTGCATCTATAATGTTCTTGTACAGTTTTCAGTTTTCGCTTGTTTGAGTGCAGTATGGATTGTTTATAGCCCAATATAAAGCAGTTTTCTGCACTGCTTGCACTGCATTTATTGGAGCATTTTACAATTTTAGCAGTAATCTGTTTGAAATGTGTACACATGTAATGTTGGTAAATGTTACATATGTGTATGAGGTAAAAGTACCCATTTCTGTTTTTCTATTTTGAAGTAGCACTGTAAATGTCCTCCTGCCTCATAAAGACAGTGTGCATTTTGAACAGTTATGTAAGCATAAATGAAAGAGTGTAAGAATATATCATTTGGTGACGCTATTCTTCATTTGGCATGCCAATGAGACTGAGCTAAACAAAAACAATTCAGTATAATCACAATGGATGGTGTTACGAAATAAGTCAAATACAGATTTTAAACTCCTCCTTCCTGCACTTCATGCATCTTTTTCTTTTCTTTTTTTGTCAATAAATGCTTATTATATTATTTATTTATTCAGTTGAAAATTTTAGGCTGTCTTCTCAGTTGAACTTTGCATGTGTTTGCAGTTTTTGCTTTAATCCAGGTGTTCTCATATCCTGGATGCATTTTTAAAGAACTGTCAGCAAATGTAAAGGCATTGATTTGCAGTTAGCAAGCATTGCTAAACCTGTCAGTAACAACAATTCTAGATCATACATTAATGCAGTGGTTTGTGGGCAAGCTTGCATTTTAAGTATAATTCACACTGTGTCAAAATGATGTCATAAGCCAATGTGTAGTTTAACTTCGGTTGGTAAACTAGAAGACTGTAATACGATAATGCTGACTAATTACTAGTTTTGTTGTTTTTTCTTGATATTCCTTTTCCAAATATTTGACAAGGCAAGGGATGTTTGTATAAAGTGTGACAAAGTATGCAGGTCTTTTTTGTAATATAACTGTTAAATATACATTAACTTTCCTAAATGATAAATATAAATAATAACAAACATTATATACATACGTGTGTGTGTGTGTGTGTGTGTTTGTGTGTGTTTATACACACAAAAGTTGTACGTATTGTATTTTTGTGTTCGCTCATATTTAAATAAAATAATACCCCAAATAATGTGTATCAAAACGTGTGTGCATAATATTGTATATTTATATAAATCTAATGGAAATGATTTATAATGTATGTGTATCAAACAAAATTGGTGTCTGTGCTTTTCCTGAGTGAGCGTCCTGTCCTCACGGGCACGCGCTTGCTATCCATTCACGGCTCCAATATGATTCCAGTGAGGCGCGCCCACTCCTTCTGCGCATTAATTTCACTCTGCTTTTCATTCTTATCTTTTCCTGTGATGCTCCTTCTCTAACTAGGATGCTTGTAACGTTCATGTACTGTGGAAATTCGTACAAATGTGGAAAACGCGTCGTCGTAAAAAGGGCACACATAGGGAATCCATGGTAAGAAAATCCTCTTTTTTTCGGCAAGTGGAGAAAGAATGCCGCAGGGTTATAGGCATTACAGGCGACTGTGTGTCTAGACCGGACCATTAGATATTTACTAGACGTTTGTTTCATCGATGCATGTGATTTATATGTTCTTTCAAAGATGGGGGCTGGATGCATTTTTGACACGATTTTATAGTCGGCGCACATTCACCTGCAGTAATATCGTTCTTAACAGAGGTTAACGGATGAGAAAAGCGTTCAGATACTATGCAGATTGTTGCAGGCACGTATTCATCTTCATCGATAGATTTGTGGATGACGGGAGCGCACGGATGATATAAGGTACAATAGTCATCCTGTTGCTCTGTGTTTTTAAAGAAATTCCAAATCATTTTTGCACCAATGGATACAACATAAAACAAATCCTTCGAATGGTTAAAAAAGCCTTTAAGCTTATGTTAATTTCTTGTAAAAATTATCATAGGCGAATCTTCATATTGTCTGTTACTAATCAATATTTCTTATCCCTTGTGTCCTTGCAGCAATCCAGAGGGTCTACCATGAACCATGTGCACAACTGGAGTATTCGCTCGCTCTTGGGTGACCTGAAGACAAAATGGGCAACACTCTGAGGTTGTGACCACTTTGCATCCCCATGTGTACCATGAACAGCACTGCCTGGCCTTTGGACCTGGCTGAGTTTGCGAAACCTCGGAGCTTTAACAGCTCCCAGAGCCAGTCTGTTTCGGTGAGCGGCTGGGCCTTGATCCACACGGCTACCCTCGCCTCTTGCTCCCTTCTGTTGGTCCTCATCTTTTGTCTCGGTTCTTATGGAAACTTAGTGGTCTTCTTGTCCTTCTTTGACCCGGCATTCCGCAAGTTTCGCACCAACTTCGACTTCATGATCCTCAACCTGTCCTTCTGTGACCTGTTCATTTGCTGCGTCACCGCACCCATGTTTGCACTGGTGCTCTTTCTGGATGCTGGCGACACTAGCAGCGGTGTCTCCAAGGGCTTCTGCTTTGCCTTCCACCTCACCAGCTCGGGCTTCATCATTATGTCCCTGGAAACGGTGGCTGTGATTGCCCTGCATCGGCTCCGTATGGTCCTGGGTCAGCAGCCCAATCGTACGGCTTCGTTCCCCTGTACTCTGGCCCTCACGGCACTATTATGGACCACCAGTTTCACTCTAGCGGCGTTGGTCACCTTGAGAGCGTATCCCAGGAGCTCAGGACCTTGCCTGCCCCACTTTGGTCTTACCGGCAACAAGGCCAAGGTAGTATTGTATGTATACATTGCGGACTTTGCTTTCTGTGTAGGTGTGGTGTCCATCTCATACCTCATGATCGCTCAGGCGTTAAGGAAGAACGCTCAGGTTCGAAAGTGTCCCATCATCACGGTGGATGCAACACGTCCACCTGCTTCTCATCCGTCGCTGATCGCCGCAGGTTTCGAGGGCATGCAGTGTACAGTGCAGGTGCCCTCACTGTACCGCAACCAGACCTACAACAAGCTCCAACATGTCCAGACGCACTCCTTCACCAGGAGGACCAACCAGCCCCTTGTGCCCGGGGCTGCCACTGGAGCAACTTGCTGCCAGTTGGTGTCCACAGTTAACCTGGCGACAGCTAAGGATTCAAAGGCTGTGGTCACATGCATAGTGATCGTGATTTCTGTGTTGTTGTGCTGTCTACCGCTAGGCATATCCTTGGCGCAGGATATGGTGTCACCGGAAAGCAGCTTTGTCCACTACCAGTTTGAGCTCTGTGGATTCGCCCTCATCTTCCTGAAGTCTGGAATCAACCCGTTTGTGTACTCGCGCAATAGCGCTGGTTTGCGCCGCCGTGTGCTCTGCTGCTTTCAGTGGTTGACCTTGGGCTTCCTGTGTTGCAAGCACAAGACACGCCTACACGCTATGGGCAAAGGGAGCCTGGAAGTCAACCGCAACAAGTCCTCACACCATGAGACCAACTCTGCGTATATGCTCTCGCCAAAGCCTCAAAGGAGGCTGGTGGACCAGGCTTGCGGACCCAGTCATTCCCGGGACAGCATGCCTAGTCCCTGTGCCACCGCTGGACGCAAACCCCGACCCCCAAGCACATCTACACCCATCAATACGCGTATAGAACCCTATTATAGTATCTATAACAGCAGTCCATCAGCAGGCCCGAGTTCCCCCAACAGCCTGCAGCCGGTCAACTCTCAGACCACGGCCTTCGCTAAAAGCTACGTGGCTATGCACTACCACACCCACCAGGAGGCACTGCAGGACTTTGACAGCACCTCAGCTCATCAGATTCCCATCCCGTCTGTCTGAGCTGGAGAACCTCATACTACTTACTCAGCATCCAAAGGGGAGCATTTACAGTGTTTGCTTGTGGTTTGCTATTGGTTTTTTGCTCAAGAGACAATATGTATCGAGTTTCCAATAAAAAGAAAACGGGACTAGCTAATTGTTGCTTTCCCCAAAAGTGTTATTCACAATGTTTTCTGGACTGAAGAAGGTTCTATTTTTACATTGACATGGCATTCTCATGTGCAGTAATAGTCTTCATGCAGATAATGTATTTGTGAAACATCTTACATTTTATGTATGAAGTTATTAAATGTTTTGCAAGTGTATGCTGACATCTCTTTCATTTGAGACAGAATGTTTAATAATGTATTTTGTTGTGTCAATCATTTGTTTTTAAGTTACTGATGCACCTTATGCATTAATAAGCTATGGAATTGTTTTTTTTATTCGAGAGCATTAGATCTCTGTGAAAAAAAACTGTCAACAAAGATACATTAGCACCACCTAGTGTAGGTAAATCAGGCAAAAATAGTAAAAAGTGTTTTAATTAAGGTAGTGAATGAATCTTTTGAAATTACTTGAAACATGAAACTCCTTTTATTCAACTGAACATGTACAGGCTGTGTAATAACCAAAGAAATAGTCTAGATAAATATGTTCTTGAGTTAAGAGGAGCCCTTCACCAAACACTTTACAATAGTGGAAGTGGTTACATTTAAGTGAGCAAAATCAGAAATTGTAAACATAAATCAATGACCCATTATTTAAAAAAAAAAACAAACAAAAAAAAAAACTTTACTTACATTCGCTTTCCTTTGCATACAAGGCAGTGTATTTACCCCTTGCAATTTGCATTGCACAATTACTTCATAAATCACTTTTAAAAACATGTAATAACCATCTCCATCTGCACAGTGATAATGGCAAGAACTGAACTACCAGAACTTCGATCAAATAAATAATGTATATTTAAAACTGCTGACCATCTTGTATAATCACTTGATAAACAAATTAATCATTTGATTAGATTTTTAAAGTGACTTCCCCACAGCCAACCATCTAACTGTGCCAAAGCATGAAAAAAGCTGAACAACAGGTTTGAGATTTGAAAATAAAACATTAAGAATTCAGTCCTAGCTGCATCTCCAGGTTTAAAAGTTTCTTCAAATCTCCTCCGTGTTTAGTCTTCAAACAACAGAAACTGCAGTCACTGAGGGACTTCCTCAAAGGGTGAAGGTCTGAGGTTCAGCAAGTTCATGTTATCACCATGCTCTATGGAACTACTAGACTTCGTCAGACTTTCATCTCTCCATCTGAGCATCGTACAGACTTCCTCGTAAATACTGTTCCTTCTCCAGACTAACCATTCCTCCATATAGGCTAGCTAGGGATTGAAAGAAGTCCATTTTCATCTGCAGTGTCCAAGATCTTGCATATTACGGGCGATTCAACCTGTGGTAGAACGATAACCAAGATAAGGGTTATCCACATGAAATGATAACATTAAAACATAAAATGAAAAATTGTTGTCCAAATCTCAAAGACATTTTGTTTGTCACTCACCCCAAGAATATATTGACAGGTTTGAGGTTCCAGCATGTAAACAGTAACAGCATGAGGAGACTCTGACTCCTTACACCTAAGACAGACCACGTAGGTGTTAGTAGCGGAATTCAACAACAGAAAAAAAGCTTGTTGCATCAAGATTATCTCACTTGAGCTTGACTATAACCTGTCTCGGCTTCCCTGTTAGGTCACAAACATCTCCACGGCCATAGAAGTGAGATACAACCCTGTTGAAGTATCACCAAGACAACATGACATTAAAATAAGACACACAGAAAATATATCTATAGTCTGTATACTTTTCCTTCATATTTTTGAATTGTGTGCGTGTGTTTTATACATATACATACATATATATATATATATATATATATACACACACTGCTCACAAAAATTAAAGGAACACTTTAAAGAAACACATTAGATGCATCAGATCTCAGTATGAAGTTGGATATCTATA
>JAUMHI010000054.1:16500541-16552217 GCA_032359435.1 Enteromius unitaeniatus
GACAAAGGGTTCAAGGATTTCATCTCGATACCTTATGGCAGTCAGAGCACCATTTCCTAGGCAGTAGAGGTCTGTGCGTCCCTCCATGAATATGCCTCCCCAGACTATCACTGACCCACCACCATGCCTGTCATGTTGAACGACGTTGCAGGCAGCATAACCTTCTCCTTGTCTTCTCCAGACTCTTTCACGTCTATCACAGCTGCTCACGGTGAACCTGCTCTCGTCTGTAAAAAGTACAGGGCGCCAATGGCGGACTTGCCAATTCCGGTGTTCTTGAGCAAATGCCAGTCGAGCTCTACGGTGCTGGGCAGTGAGCACAGGGCCCACTACAGGACATTGGGCCCTCATGCCATTTTCATGTCTGTTCCTGATTGTTTGGGTAGAGACATTCACACCAGTGGCCCTCACCGCCAGTCTCCTGAAATCTCCTCCATGTTCTGGAGATTGTGCTGGGAGACAGATTAAACCTTTTTCCTGCAGCATGTGTGGATGTGCCATCCTGGAGAAGTTGGACAACCTGTGCAACTTCTGGAGGGTTAAGGAATCGCCTCATACTGCCAGTAGAGATAATTACTCAAGCCAAAACTAGCACGAGTGGAAAACCAGCCAAAAAAGATCAAGAGGGAGAAACTTGAAATGACCTCCCCATGTAAAACCAGTCCTGTTTTGAGGGTTTTGTAATTGTTGCCACTGTAGTGCAACGGTCGTTATGTCCATGAACACCAATACAGCTGAAAGTGGTTAACAATGCCCTGAGCTGCTTAATGAACCAGAAAATTATCAGCCACGTTTAATTGATTTCATGCCAGGCCCAATAAAAAAAGTGTTCCTTTAATCTTTGTAAGCAGTGTATATAATTTTTTTTCCCCCTCAGTTTTTAAAAGCACAGGAATATGTGAAATATAATCATACTTGACTTTCTGTAATCCTTCATCTTTCAAATGATAAGATCGAGCCACGTTTTTCTTGGCCCAGTTAAAATGATCCTCAGTGTTCCAGCTGCCCACCACCACAATGTTCTTCCCTTGTTCTTTATCCTTCAAACAAATGCACAAAATACATATTAGCTCCCATAATCCTGACCTTCTCTCATTATCCACATATGGCTACCATAGGAATTCTATTATATTTTCTAAAGAATTCAAAGATTTCCCTCATACCTCATGATACTGGTGGACATGTTTTCCATAACAGAATTCATATTTCCACCATCCAACACCCTAGACAGAAACAAACATATGTTAAACTGGGAATCCAACGTAAAGATCTAGAATTATAGAAAACAAAATCCATCCATCCACTCTTACACCATGCAGACAGTATGAGCCACTCAGAAACTCCTTGATCAGCTGCTCATCAGTCAAACGAGAGATGTGGGTGGTGCCAACGGTGACCTGGGCTTGCCCACCCACTGTCAGGGGCTTATGGGTAGAGGTATACGCCTCTTCTTTCACTGGAGATGCATCCTCCTTAGCAAGCGAGACAGGGATTACATTTTTAAAAATATTTCTACAATAATAGTTTATATTAAATACATTTTATTTAAAAAAATATTTTTGTAGCAGATATTCATTATCGCCCTCTTATCCTAAAGTAGGTAAGTGTGAGGACAAAGTGCAGATGCGTACTCACCCTGGATCCTCTCTGATCTCTTTCACCACTTGAGCTGAACAGTGGTTTCAGCAGCTCTTCCTGCTCACGATCCAGCTGGGACAGACTCTGAGGTCTGAGAGGGGAGCCACCCAGAGCCTGGCAAAAGATGTCATTCACTGGGGATGACCTGAACCTGAGGAAAGATAGGCTGGATTATGTCACAAAGGACTAAAAATGGAAAATGACTTTGAATGAGTTTGTGTATGTACCTGTATTTCGGGTGAGAACAGAGGAGAGGTGTGAGCACCACTACTTCATACTGACAGGTGATGACTTCAGCAATCGTGAGGATCTCATGTTTTGCCTCTGGGTGGCAGACATACAACACCGTGCTAGCGCGAGGTTCATTCTGTCTCAGAGAGCATTCAGTCCCATGTCCCATCTCTACTGGATAATATGGTGTCAGCTGACCCTCTATATTCTTTGTTGGCACCTGGGAAAGGTACTAAGATGTACTAAAATACTAAGATGACATACATTTCTCACCTTTATATTTAACTGCTACAAACCTGTGTGTTGATGTTTGATTTTTCTGATTCAGAGTCACTGGATTTTTCAGTTTCTGATTCTGAGTATAAAATAATATATTGATCAGATATTTAATACTTTACTAGAATATGTAAAGAAATAATAATAAAATCTTAACCAACCTGCACTCTCTTTTTTCAAGGTACCCAGATAGTACTCCTGAATGTTGATCTTCTGAGGAACAAGAGACCATTGAAATGTAATTTAATTAGGGCTGTCAAATGATTCATTACAATTAAATTGCATCCAAAGTAAGTGTTTGTGTACATAATATATGTGGGTCAAAGGCGTTAAGATGTCTATCAAAAGAAATTCACAAAAGTGATTTTATGTCCATAGAAAGAAGAAAAATGTAAAAAGTGTCTACTTCTAAGTTTTCAAATATTTTTTATAAAATAAAATGTCACAATTTGGTTGAAATAATGTTACATTGTCATTAGGTGTAACAAAATCTTTATCCACAAATTCAATCAACATGCTTAATAAGTAAGCATATTACATTTTATTGTGCTTTAATGAGTAAAGAAAAACTGACAAATGGGCAAAACCTAGGCAACATTTAAAAATGTAAAACTACAACTAATTAGTATTTGGGTGAAAGTAATAATGTCATAAATTGATTTTCGTTGTAAACATGCCTGACAAGATGAGTGCACTGAATGACTTTATAATGTGTAAATTCAGGAAAGGTTTTTTTTAAATATACATTTCTCAGAAAAACTAAATTGCAAATATATCAATACAATTCTTCTTAAATATTTACATACATTTACTTATTTAAATGTCCGTGAATATATACATTATATACACATATTATGTAAACAAATACTTATTTTAGATATGATAAATCATGATTAATCGTTTGACAGCATTAATATTAATATAATCGATCCACATGAAACTGATTAATTAAAAATGAATTACCAAAGTAATTATATATTACAATATGACAATTTTTACTGCATTTTTAAACAAATAAAAATAGCCTTGGTAAGCACAAGATACCTCTTTCAAAAACATTCCCAAATCTTTCTTAAGTAGTACTGTATGCATTTCTAGTAAGACATAAGGAATGATATAAATAAGGATCTGGCATGTGAGTTTACCTGCCCCGTCTCCTTGTCCTCATGGTACTGCCGTACATGCTTCCCGTGGCACACTTCATATGTCCAGTATGACTCGATCTGTCATAGTTTATAAACACGGTCACATAAATTGCTGTTATTACTACTATGAACAAAAACTGAGAAACGAAACTCACTCTGTAGGAGCAGCTGCTCTGTTTGAATAACGGCTCCAGCAGCACAGCTGGACCCGGCCCATCATACTCCTTCATGTCGTCCTTCAAAATAAATATCAATTAATTGAAATAAAATAAATAAGTTGATCAAATAAAACAGAACTAAGCAATACACAGAACGGCTCAAGACAACAAGAGCTAAAAAACTGGCCATGCATAACCACACCTCCTGGTTGCCGGACAAAGATGGCAATAAACATTTGTACTTTTCTTTTTCTGCAGTTGTCATGATAACATAGTCATCTTCTTTGTACAGGCCTCCTGACATTGACTGCAGAGAGATGAATATTATCACATATTAGTGCATTTTGTACTTCAGCAGAGGCTACTGACAAATCCATGAGATCCAGACATAGAAACTGAACAGCTCTGATTGCCATTTATGTACTTTAATACTTCATAAACGCTGTTAGAGACAATATTAACACTACAACACAGCTTAAAACAAAACAGCTCCACATCCAGCTGTTATGAAGCGACCTTAGCCAACAATCGGACAACTAAACAAACACGTTTGTATTTACAGCTGTCGCGAGAAAACATCAGGTTTATTAGATGTCAAGACTCACCAGGGTGAAGTCTGCCCCGGGCCATTTGATTTTGAAGGGGATTTCATCAGTAAACACCGGAGATCCTGCACGATTTGCAGACACTCCGACCAAAATTAGCCACAAAAACCAACGCCAAAGCACCCGCATCGCCCCTGATGAGCCTCCAAACGCGCTATCGACACATTAGAGAGAGAAAGCTGGGGGAGACGGGTCAGAAACACGGTTACTACAGCTAAACAGTGAGATATAATAGCCAGCTGACTGCTGATAGTTTGACTAGAGTTAAAACAGGAAGCGCACCAGGACTTTGTCATGTTGCCACGTCCATTTCCGGCATCAGACGGAAATTCCCTCAGCCAATAGCGCGTGAGGCGCATGATCCGATGTTAGTATATCAAATTAATACTTATATTTTAAACATACGGATATGTTATTTCAACTTTAAAAACGCAACTGTCCATTTGTGCCAGTAAGAAATGACCACTGTATTCACAAGTAAATATGTTACGTTTATATGCACGTTTATACATGCAATTTTCTCCAGTAAACTACTTTACGTTGTTGCCATTTTATACAAACGTTTGTGTATTTTAAAAAATGAATAAATCGAAGCATACTTTTTTCATTTTAATTCAGTGTGGCATATGCAAAAAGCAAAGAACTCAGAATACTTTGATTTGCTGTTTTCCAGAAGATTTTTTTAACCCACACGTGTATATATATATATATATATATATATATGATTATTATGTCAAGCAGAGCTATTCAGTTTCTATGTCTGGATCTCATGGATTTGTCAGTAGCCTCTGCTGAAGTTCAAAATGCACTAATATGTGATAATATCCATCTCTCTGCAGTCAATGTCAGGAGGCCTGTACAAAGAAGATGACTATATATGAGCCATATATATATATATATAAAATAAAGGCTTTTGCAATAATAGTTGAATGGTTAAAATCAATTTAAATGCAGTGAATTACTGTTAAATAGTCTTGCTGCATACAAGGGGATAATATTAGTGTAATATTTGGATAAGAATAATATTAAGTATAATTGTATCCTTTGACATTTTTGAACTTTCTAGTATGCACTGAATGATTTTCAGTATATCTTCTCATTAGAATATTCCCTGACCTTCAACTTTCCTCTATTTTTTCCCATCAGGCTTCAGATGACCTCAGTAACTACTTACTGTACATCAGACAGGGCATCCTTGGTAAACATCATATTTCTCCAGAGTCTTCATTTAAAACTATCAACCACAAATTGTTCTCAAAGCTGGCGGAGATGAGCATTTCCATCAACAATACATGTTTTTTAATTTGGATGCAACATGTTATTTGAATAGCTTGTGCTATTTTCAGCTATATTCAGCCAATTTAGTCTGAATAGTCTATTTTCCAGAATAACTGCAGGCAAAAAGAGATTTCAATTGCCTTACAGTGAAGAGGTTACTGTTTTCGTAGCAAGTGTCTTGAATGGCCTTTCCCCATGGTTTGTGGATCACAAAAAAAATGATGTATTTTCACGTTATAGCAGGTCTTTTGATGCTGGTAGAGAGGCTCACTTAATGTCATTAGAAATGAAAGCAAAGCTGAGGGGATTGAGTGGAAAGTGAACCTTAATCATAGTCCAATCAGTGGAGGGCAGAACCTGCTTGTACTACAGTTGATTATCCTAATGGCTGAATCTTTGTTTCAAGAACATTTGAATAGATAGAATAACTGTACTGTATCATATAAATGCACAAATTCAAGTAGCATGGGTATATTTGTAGCAATAGCCAAAAATAAACTGTACGGGTCAAAATTATAGATTTTTCTTTTATGCTAAAAAATTAGGATATTAAGTAAAGATCATGTACCGTGAATATATATTTTGTACATTTCCTACCATAAATATATCAGGTTCCAGATTTTCAAATAGTTGTGTTTCAGCTAAATGTTGTTTCAATCCAGGGACCAAATACCAAACACTGGTTTTACGGTCCAGGGTCGCACAAGGTTTTTGTCAGTAGGGTCCAAAACAATACAGGACAACATTAGAGTATGGACAAAAGAACAGAGACAATAATATTTTACAATAAAATATTTTAATATGTTCTTTTGTGCTCTGAGGGTGAGAAAATGATACCAGAATTAGAAAAGAACTATCCCTTTAAGAAAAGTAGTCCATTTAATACACAAAAGTACTAAAAATACTCAACGCTAACAAATATGATGCTTTTCTCAAGGCCGGATCTCAATATTGAGGCCATCATTGTGCCAGAACACAAATTCTGACAGCTGTCACTTGTTAGGAACAAAGAAAAGCATGTGAATTCTTTCTCTGCTGCAAACAAAACATAACTCATGCAAAATGTATAGCTACTAACATCTTAGCAAACGTTTCCCTCCCCACAGAAAACAACGAGCTTCTTTACAAAGATGCTTTCTTTTGTCTCTGAAATGAAGCTCAAACCCTTCTTATCCAGTAGAGGGCGCACTAGTCCTGATAATTGGGAGTGTGCAGCCCACGTTTAAGGTGATGTCCAATGGTTGCCAGCGTGTTCAGTAATTACGTTCATCTGCAGGTCGAAGTGAGCAGTGGCAAGCAGCCTGTGCAGGGACACTGAGACGGAGGAAATGACATAATGACCCTCTAAAGTTCCTGCCCACGTTCCAGTGCTCTTCGAGCAGCGTCTTAAGCCGGGGTGTGGTCTCCTACTGTCTCCTACAGCACTGGAATCTCTTCTCCACAAGTTAAACATCCTCCAGATTCACATCTCTCAGTCTCATGCGCTCTCCAGTTAGCTCCATGTGATGAGACGGATGCTCTACTACTAACCACGCGAGGGTAAAAAGGTATGTCTTCTGATGAAAAAAAGTACATATAGCCTAACATGTGCGCGAGTTTTGCTTGTTGTGTTCAATGGCTGTCTGTTCACTCTTGATGCTTATGATTCTAACAAATCATGCAACGTTAACATGCATGCAAAAGACCAGAAAAGAAATATTGATCAATACTGTGAAAGTACACCTGATGTTACTAACCGAATCTGTACTTAAAAAAACAAAAAAAAAAACAAGCAAAGCGACATTTTTGGGTGAATTGACAGCTGTAGGCTAACGTTACCTGCCGCTGAGTGTGACGTTTAAATCAAGTTGAACTGGTAAGTTAACGTCAACTTGGTCTAAACAAAGGCGCACCCTGTAGTGTAGACCTAGTACTCATAAGTAGCCTCTCTAGAGACAGTGAATAGTAAGTAAATGAATAGTTCAGATTATTTATACGCGCTGACTCCTATTTTTCTAGTTTCCACCCTTTTGAGGCGCGTGACTCTTCTGGATAATTCGTGGACTGACTAAATCAACCAATCGCTTTCGAGACCGGTTCTGAATGATTCTTTCATTGATTTAACCCTTCACTGCAGTATTCAAATAAACGAGAAATAATTTAATCAATATATTACTTTTCTTACTCATTATAAGGTCATTCTGACTCATGAATACTTTTGTTTCGCTCAGCAAGAAGTTATTCAATGAATCACTTGTTATGCTGCAAAAATCACTTGTTGCCTGGTAATAGCTTAAACACGAGTCAAAAGTGTACTGATGCAGAAGATTTGAGTTACTGAAATGAATCAAAATCCCCTGGTCTAATGGAAATAGGTTTGACATTTGATCAGTGGGTCTATTCCTACTTGTAAGACTGCAACTATTTGATTTAAATCAAAGTGCACACGTTTTTTTCTGTGACCACTAACAGAGAGTATGCAGATAACATTGCACTCTTAGACTAAATGTAGTTCCAAAACACACAGTAACACTGTGACATTTCGGTTTAGCCTTTGCCCTGTGTCCTGAGAGACTTTCACGTGTAAGAGCTGACTGCAGCTATAGGGACAGGTCTCATCTTGCTGTGCCAGCTACTGGGCTTATTTTTTTCACTAACATTGCTCTGAAATGAACTATTTACTCTAAAAAAAAGTGGCACAACCCCCGCAGTAATAAAAAAGACTATCCTTACAAAGTCATGAAGTGGTTGGGTTGTGTAGCTCTTGATAGAAACTATAGCATTCACAAGATTTTATTATTTTATGTAAACGCACAAAAAAAGGTTGGACTCATTGGCTTAATGATCCAGTCATACAGGTTCTTGAGTCAGATTGGACATCTTTTATGATGCTCCTTTGTTTGTTTTGGTTTTTGAAAGTCAACACAAACTTTTATTATTATTATTAGGTGAGCTATTCAAAAAGAGCTTTTGGGAAATGTAGAAGTTTTTTAAAACCACAATCTGTAATACAGGAGCGTCTCAGTAAATTAGAATGTTGTGGAAAAGTTCATTTATTTCAGTAATTCCACTCAAATTGTGAAATTCATGTATTAAATAAATTCAGTGCACACAGACTGAAGTAGTTTAAGTCTTTGGTTCTTTTGATTGTGATGATTTAGACTCACATTTAACAAAAACCCACCCATCTCAACACATTAGAATACTTCATAAGACCAATAAAAACATTTTTAGTGAATTGTTGGCCTTCTGGAAAGTATGTTCATTTACTGTGTATGTACTCGATACTTGGTAGGGGCTCCTTTTGCTTTAATTACTGCCTCAGTTTGGCATGGCATGGAGGTGATCAGTTTGTGGAGCTGCTGAGGTCATATGAAGCCCAGGTTTCTTTGACAGTGGCCTTCAGCTCATCTGCATTTTTGGTCTCTTGTTTCTCATTTTTTCTCTTGACAATACCCTATAGATTCTCTGTGGGGTTCAGGTCTGGTGAGTTTGCTGGTCATTCAAGCACAACAACACCATGTTATTTAACCAACTTTTGGTGCTTTTGGCAGTGTGGGCAGGTGTCAAATCCTGCTGGAAAATGCATCTTTAAAAAGCTGGTCAGCAGAAGAAAGCATGAAGTGCTCCACAATTTCTTGGTAAACAGGTGCAGTGATATTGGTTTTAAACAACACAATGGATCAATACCAGCAGATGACATTGCAAACCAAATCATCACAGAAAGTGTAAACTTAACACTGGACTTCATACACCTTGGGCTATGAGCTTCTCCACCTTTTCTCCAGACTCTAGGACCTTGGTTTCCAAATGAAATGCAAAACTTTATCTCATCTGAAAAGAGGACTTTGGACCACTGGGCAACAGTCCAGTTCTTCTTCTCCTTTGCCCAGGTAAGAAGTCTGATGTTGTCTGTGGTTCAGGAGTGGCTTAACAAGACGAATACGACAACTGTGGCCAAATTCCCTGACACGTCTGTGTGTGGTGGCTCTTGATGCCTTGACCCCAGCCTCAGTCCATTCCTTGTGATGTTCACACAAATTTTGCTTGACGATCCTCTTAAGGCTGCGGTTCTGTCAGTTGGTTTTGCATCTTTTTCTTCCACACTTTTTCTTTCCACTCAACTCTCTGTTAACATGCTTGGATACAGCACTCTGTGAACTCTTTGGCAATGAATGTTTGTGGCTTACCCTTTTTGTGAAGGGTGTCAATGATCGTCTTCTGGACAACTGTCAGATCAGCAGTCTTCTCCTTTCAGTGGTGTATTTGAGTAAATGGACATGATTGTTAATGTTGAATAAAAATATTGCCACCCTCTGAGACTGAGAGGTAAATCAAATCATAGTCGGCTCTGAAATTTATTTTACTTTTACTTTTGTTTTGTTTGTTTGGATTTTTTTGTCCATTGTAGACTGAAAATACCTTTTTTGGAAAAAAAAAAGGTTTTACTTGTGCCCTTTTTGAACACTGGCGTTTTACTTGTTTTATCTATTTTGTTCTGGCATTTTGAAATATTGAGGTGTTCATTTTTTTATTCTATATTAGGAAATAAAACCTCATAAATAAACAGTTTCTTGTTTTTCACATTTCTTGATGTTCTTTACGACGGCGTTTTAATGCCACCAAAAAAAACTAAAACTTTGATTGTAGAATTTTTTTTTTTTTTGGTGCCGTTAAAAGGCTGTCGTGGTTCTTTGAGCCTACATTCAGTACGAGTAAAATACGGATACTTTAAGACTTTTACTCAAGTCTTATCGGAATTGGTAACACTTGTAATGTAATTTTTACAGTAAGATATCCATACTTTTACTCGAGTATGGTTGTCAGGTTCTCCTTACACCTCTGTCCCCATGATTGTGTAGCCTAGTAAACCAAACTGAGAGACCATTTTGAAGGTTCAGGAAATCTTTGCAGGTGTTTTGAGTTGATTAGCTGATTGGCAAGTAACCATATTCCAATTTGAGTTTTTGTGTTCAATGTGAGCCTAAATCATCACAATTAAAAGAACCAAAAAATTAAACTACTTCAGTCTATGTGCACTGAATTTATTTAATACACAAGTTTCATCATTTGAGTTGAATTACTGAACTAAATTAACTTTTCCAGAACATTGTAAATTATTGAGATGCACCTGTATATAAAAAAAAACGATTGATTCCCACAACACACAAGTGGGTTGACATGGAAACAAGAAATGGGGGGAATGCCCTGAACATTATTCCTCTTAGTTGCAACCATGCTATTTGAATATTGGCTCTGGTAGATTTTCATATTTCAAATACAGTTTTTTTACAGGTGTAACATTTATGGAGTTGTTTTTATTCTTATTCATGAAAACTGTCTTCTTGGTTAATATGATACAGCTGTCAAAGTTTTTATATTTATCTTTTTTTGTCTCTCTGCAGAGTATTTAGCGGAGACTGGGGACGTCAAGACTGTGTGATAAGGATGGGAATTGTTCAAGTGCTGAAAACTCAGCTGCTGTGCCATCTCATTATCTGTTATGTGTTTCTAGTCAGTGGTATCATTATCAACTTGCTGCAGCTCTGTACTCTACCACTGTGGCCCTTTAACAAGCAGCTTGCACGCAAGATCAACTGCAGATTGGGTTATTCCATTTCTAGTCGTAAGTCCTGTAAGCTGTCACATGAGGGTACTTCTTCCAAACAAAGATACTGAAATAACCAGCCATGATGCAATACGTTTCCTGTGCTTATTTTGTCTGTACATAAAAAATTGTAACAAATTAAAATAAGGTCAATAATATTTATCAATGGCTTGGAAATCATGATTATCATACCTCACCTGTTTAAGACAGATTGCATCGGACCACAATTGTATTGTAGGATACACAAAAATTCAACCCATTATTTCCTGTTTGAAAACCTCAGTGTTGCGTTTAGGGTAACAAAACAGGAAGTTGGTATTTTTGAATATTGCAAATTGCTCTAACATCTATTTACATACTTACAAAGATGATGAACTTGTTGGACTACTTCATACACATGAATATACATATACATCACAATGTATATTTACAATTTTTCTGTTTGTTTAGAATTGGTGGCATTGTTGGAGTGGTGGTCTGGGACAGAATGCACACTTTACACAGATCCAGAAAGCTATAAACTTTATGGCAAAGAGAATGCTATTGTTGTCTTAAATCATAACTTTGAAATCGATTTCATGACCGGCTGGACCTTCTGTGAGAGGTTTGGTGTTTTAGGGGTAAGTTTTTTGTTTTGTTTTTACTTTCCAACATTATAAGAAGTGTGTGATTCTAAGTGATTCTTAATTTGTAGAAATACAAATTTTTAAGATCTATATTGTCATGATGCAAATAGACTGTCATGTAATTGTCATATTTTGTTTTTAGAGCTCAAAGGTGTTGGCAAAGAAGGAACTTTCCTTCGTTCCTGTGATTGGTTGGATGTGGTACTTTCTAGAGATTGTCTTCTGCAAAAGAAAATGGGAAGAGGATCGCAAGACAGTTGTGCAAAGCCTGCACAACCTCCGGGATTACCCAGAAAACTTTTGGGTATATATGTAAAATCTCATTGTATTCTGGTCATTTTACTAGATTTTAGGTTTTTCCTTTCCTTTTATTTTAAACCAGTGGTTCCCAAGCACATTCCTGAAGGCCCCCCAGCATTGCATGTTTTCCATGTCTCCTTAAACACGCCTGATTCAGCTCGTTAGTAGAGACTCCAATAGCTGAAATAGGTGTCAGACAAAGGAGAGATGCAACATGTGCAGTGCTGGAAACCACTGTTTTAAACACAATTAAAGGAATAGTTAACATGTTATAATAAAAATGAAAATTCTGTCATAATTTACTGACACTTCTGTTTTTGAGTTTTTTTTTTCTATGGAACCCTGTTTTTCTAAAACATTAATGCAGCTATTTCCATATGCTGATTTATTTTAGCTCTAAGAAATTATAATGGAAAGTAGTGATAATATAGTTATTCACAAAAAGAACTATTCCCTAAACAATAACACTATAGCTTTTTAGCTTTTTTGTGGTTGATATTAATTTTATTGGTGCTTCTATAGTTCCTGTTGCACTGTGAGGGCACACGATTCACAGAAAAGAAGCACAAGATCAGTATGGAGGTGGCAGAGAAGAAAGGTCTCCCCAAACTCAAGTACCACCTTCTACCTCGGACCAAAGGCTTTTGTGTCACGGTCCAGAACCTCAGGGGAACGGGTGAGAGCTTCTTTGCCTTCAAGTAATGATGAAGCCATAGCAACATTGCTTTTATGGCTCTTTCAGTGAGTTAAGGCAAATGTTGATGTTTTTACAGTTACATTTAAATGTATTTCTGGCCAATGTAGCCTTAAAAGATTTGGCTTGCTGACTTGGTTTGTGTCTCCTCTGTAGTTACTGCTGTGTACGATTCTACACTTAATTTCAGAAACAACGAAATGCCAACTTTACTAGGGGTGCTCAACGGGAAAAAGTACCATGCTGATTTATATGTGAGGTAGGAATGAAAAGAAAATATCTTCACATTGCCCTTTGGCAAGATTTATCAGCCTGTTGTTTATGAAATACTTCTTGATAATGTCTCCTGCAATAACAAAGTTCAATATGCAGTCTCCATAATCAGTTATAAATGTTTTCGTTTAATGACCCACTATATGAATACGCTGTCAGTTGCAACATCAAGATAAACCGTCATGGATTTCCTTGTGTGTTTATTAGGCGAATTCCTCTGGACACGATCCCAGAGGATGAGTCTGAATGTGCAGCCTGGCTCCACAAACTGTACCAGGAAAAAGTAAGTGCACTATAAGTCATGCATTAGGTGGAAGTGTGTTAATTACATAATGTATTCACATTTTCTTTATTTCTATGCTTATTATTTGGTCCTTTGTTGTTGGGGTTTTTTTGTATTTCTTTTTAGCTGTATTTTTATTTCAGTTTTAGTACTTAAATAGATAGTTCATCCAAAATGAAAATTCTGCCATTAATCACTCACCCTCACGTCGTTCCAAACTTGTAAGACCCTTGTTCATCTTCACGACACAAATTAAAAGAAAAGTTCACCCAAAAATAGTTCTAAATCTGTATGAATATCTTTGTTCTGCCGGACACAAAGGAAGAGATTTTGAAGAAAGTTTGTAACCAAGCTGTTTTGGGTCACCATTGACTTCTATGGTGTTTTTGTTCCTACTATGGGAGTCAGCGGTGACCCAAAACAGCCTGGTTACAAACTTTCTTCAAAATGTCTTTTTTTGTGTTGGGCTGAACAAAGAAATTTATACACGTTTCATTTTTGGGAGTTTCAAGATTTTATTGATGAAATGTGAGAGCTTTCTGACCCTGCATAGATAGCAGTGCAAGGCCCAGAGAGGTAGTAAAGACATCTTTAATTAGTTCATGTGACATCAGTGATGTCTCACCTGGTAGTGGTTACATTGCTGTCTATGCAGGGTCTGAAAGG
The DNA here is from genome assembly GCA_032359435.1 of Enteromius unitaeniatus. NCBI lineage: Eukaryota > Metazoa > Chordata > Actinopteri > Cypriniformes > Cyprinidae > Enteromius > Enteromius unitaeniatus. The sequence continues at coordinate 16,514,302 of JAUMHI010000054.1, forward strand.
TCTCACTTGTCATCAAAAATATCTTAATTTGTGTTCTAAAGAGATGAACAAAGGTCTTGCGGGTTTGGATCGACCTGGGGGTGAGCACTGAATCATTTTTGTTGCATCATCTCACACAGGATGAATTCCAAGAGCATTACAGAGAGACAGGGCGTTTTCCGAGTCCCATTACAAGCCCTCCGCGTCGACCTTGGTCCCTGCTGAACTGGCTCTTCTGGGTTTGTTTGCTGGTCTACCCTCTCTTTGTGTTACTGCTGCAGTTGCTGCTATCAGGATCCACCTTCACTGTCGTCTGTACATCTGTCCTCTGTCTAGCAGGTACTTGAGAGACACACAGGGGAATGGGATGCTATTTTTTTCTATTGATTAAAGTTACGTTAAGCTGAAGTAACTAATAGAACTAATATAACAGCAGCAGATTTTAGTCAATATTTTTTTGTCATCAAGCAACCAAGGAATTATATCCTGCTGCTATTTTCCTCCGATCTGGTTTTTTCAAAAAACAAAAATATAAAGGAGACCATTTAGGTGCTAGAACAGTAAGTATATCAACAATTTCTATCTAGATATACTGCACGCCGATCAGTTCATAAGTGCACGAATGAATGAATGACACATTTTAATGCATTTAAAGTGCCCTTATATATCATAGCATGTGAGCACACTATTAAACATTCATTTCAGATGTTAAAGTGTCACTAGATGCACACAACTACATGATTCAGATATGCCATAAGAAATCATGCATCTAATAGATAGGTTTAAATGAAGCTTTTATTTCAATCTTTAATTTCTCCTTTACTTATTACAGGGTTCCCACACCAAGGAATTTCAATGAGTTATGATTAATGGAGAAAAACTAATTTATAGAGTAATTTCTAGCCAAGTACTACTAAATCCGTAGTATTCTAGTAGTTTCAGTCACAAATCTCCCAGACTTTTCCATGTCCGTGGGAACCCTGTTTGTATTATGATCTAATACAGAGTGGTTCTCAGCCTCCTCCACCCTGGCAACCTTGGTTGAGAACCACTGATCTAGTGAGTGACATTATGAACCTGAGTGCTTGTAGCCCTACTTTAGTTATGAAGCATGCTAACGTTACTGGCTGTTGTGCTGTAATTGACACGTTGTCACTTTTATTTTCAGTGTCAGTTGGTATCCGGTGGATGATCGGACAGACTGAAATTGACAGGGGTTCCAACTACGGAAATAAAGAGATGCAAATGAACAACAACTGAAACATCTCCCAGGGCAACAAGATCACGCTACTGTACGGTCATGAGGGCAAGAGAAACCACCCTCATGAATGAAAGTTGAGGAAGTTCCCATGTGTAGTTTGAATAACTTAAAAACACTTCTCTGTTTTGATTTACATGTCAAGGCTTTTTTTTTTTTTAAAGACAAGTAGGCCATTTTAAAAAACGGTTTGTTTATTAATATTCTTTTTTAAATATTGCAAACACTGTTGGAGGAGCAGAGAACCAGCAGTTGATGGCTGTTTAAGAGCATGTTTGTCCACCCGTCCGAGTGCAGCAGCAGAAAGGCGGAGTCAGACTGGCCTCTTCCATCTCATTGGTTGATTATGCTTTTGTACACCCAGATGGTAAAGGCACGTCGTTGGCCAGCACAAAGCTGAGCCGACGCAGCACAACTACTTATAGGCTTAAATATGACTTGTTAACAGTGGGCTCTGCAGTAAGGCAAACAAAAATACCATTTTAACCAAAACATTTTTTTAAAAATCTTCTCTACTGTGACTTTCAGTCCCAGGTTTGTATGTTTTCCTCAGTGAAATTACACATACAGTCAGTCAATGCCTCCATCTCCCATTCTCTGTGCAGAGAACATCCCTTGAATTAATGTATTCCCTGTGACTCAATCACCAGCAAAGTGGCTATTAAACTTCAGCTATACAATATGCTTTGTACAAAGAAAACCCTAACCCTATTCTTACAGTATGTACATAACGCACTCGCACATTTCATCCCATGTTTCTGTACATGTAAGACTTGCTCCACTTTTAACGTGGCGAGGGGCTCGTATCGAGCAGAGCATGTCTGTTTTTTCCTTCTTCCTCCCCTCGTGTGGTGTGAAGTAGTGCTAGCATTTATGTAAACATTAAGAGAATACACGTCTTTCCCCGTCACTCTTCATCTGTGCAGACCTGCAATTGAAAAGGCATGAGATTGATTCATTAGTGACATTTCCATCAGCCAATCAACAAAATGCAAACAAAAAACAAAATTAAAATTAATGTCAGTTAAAAATGTGAAATCAATATTGTCAACTCAAGCCCTACTGTGCAGAGTTTTCAGCCATATTTTGTGTTTAGTGCTCAAAGTGAGTATTTAGTTGTGTCAGTGTCTGATTTCATGCATGTTTTTTCAAGTGTGTAACATGTTGGTGGATGTACTAGAAGCGCTGGTTGAATCTAATTTGTGTAACAGATTGGAAATTTGGCATTCTGTACAAATCTGGCACCGGAAACCAGTGCCTCATCTCTTTCGTATGTGTAACCCTATCAACCAGCTGAGAGAAATAACTAGCTGTATGGGTGAGAGGGAGTTTATACCTTGACAAAGGGGTGGTCCAGCAGGGCACTGGCAGTCCAGCGCCGCTTCGGTTCACTCTCTAGGCAGTGGGCCAGGAAGTCTTTCCCCTCTGTGCTCAGCTTTTCAGGAATGGGTGGTTTGTGGCCCATTCCCACTTTATACATGATCTGGAAGTTATGCTCATATTCATGCCATGGTCTCTGAATAAACAAACAGGATAGAACATGAGTTACTAAAAGTAACGTGATGTTTGTAGATTTTTTTAATACACTAAAAACAAACTCGATGCTACTACAAAAACAATAAACACCAAACTGAATCTTGTTTTGTTGTTATTGGTGGAAATGTGATTAATTAAATTTGAGGAAGCCCTAACCAGCATTACCAGTTTGTTTTTTTAGGCATGTGTAGACAAGCCCAGAAAATTCCTTTTGATTTGGGGTTGAATGAAGGCAGAGTGGACATGTTTCCACAACAGATAGGTATCTTCAAAGTTTGGGTATATGTTGGCACATGGATAAAAAAAAAAAAAAAAACAAGAACCAAACTCGGGAATAAAATACGCAGATATTTCAGATATATACCTTTCCAGTGACCATTTCTATGAGAACACAACCAAGGCTCCAGATATCAGCAGCACGACCATGACCTTCACCTTTTGCTCTTGTGATGACCTCAGGAGCCATGTATGCTAGAAAAGAGAGAAAGCAATGTCCTTTGTAGTTATCACAAAGCTACAGATGCCAGATAATGTCATATACCGTTATAGTTTTTAAGTTTTAATTAGCTTTTATTTGTATATTTTCTGTTTTAATTTTCATTTAACTTTGTCAATTTATGTGCTTTTACCATTTTATTATCTAATTATTTTAATTTAGCTTTTATTTACATCGTTGTAGTATTTTGATACTTAATTGTTTTTTATTTCAGCAAGATACCGAGGCAACATTACTTTTTGTCTAATATTAATGTTATTCATATGTATTCATTTATTTTTTTAATTAAAAAAAAGAAAATTAAAATATTAGTTATCAATTGACAGTTTGCATTTAAGCTACATTTAATTTATAAAAAGATAATATTAATTTATTCACTCTGTGATGAGGTAATCATTGTGTTATTGAAATTCAATTGAACATTTATTGAAATAAAGTATATTACATGGAAAACTTCAACAACAATGAAAATGGCAGCTAACTGAAAATAAGCAAAATAATATTAAGAATTATCTCAAACGTATATTAGCTAGATAAATTCATTTAAAAACAAAAAATTAAACCTAAAAATAGAACTACTGCAAAATATTTAAAATATAATGCATGCGATTAATTCTTTCAGAATAATGAGTTAAAAATATTTAACGCAGGGCAGTGGCTAGGATTGATCACCCCACCAACAACTGCTGCTTCTGTCACTTTTTCTCTTGACAATAAGTGCCTTTATTCAGTTGCAGAACATCTTTACTATTACATCAAATAAGAAAACATTTCAGACGCGCGTTCCACCTCACTTCAGCACCAGGCAAACTGTGCTTGCAGCGTGTGCTTTTCAAATACATGCTCAAAGATACCAGAGCACGCCGTAGGCTGTATATTTCAAAGCACAAAATAAGCTACGTGCATGCAAAGCCGTGGTCAGTTAAAACTGCAAGCATGTAATATATATATGAGCCATATTTAAGAACATGTGTTTAAAATGTTCTGTGGCAGCCCAGTGCGGTCACTCATCTAAAAGGTCAAAAGAGTTGAGAGTAAGTAAGAGTTGTGTCAGAACTGCATCACATTCAGCAGCGGCAGCTCTTAAAGAAATAACAGCCAAAATAACCAGCTGCTTTGATGTCTATTAATCAAAGAACAAAGAAAAACGATTGCTTTATGGATTCATCTATATTTCATTTATTATTCATCAAGTAAATATGGCATTTATTATAATGGGTTATGTGAAGATTGTTATAAGTTCACGTAAATTAAAAATGTAAGTCTAAATGTTAAAATTGATAGCTCTCGATTAGAGTACACTGTAATGTTTAAGACTATAGTCAATGGTTAAACATTTTTTTTAGGGAGGGGGGACAATTTTCTAAAGAAATCAGTATTGATATTATAATGGTTTCATGAGATAGCTTTGTAATGTTGAATGGCTATTCAATGATTAAATAGCTACTAGGAGAAAGAAAACATTCCAGAGACAGAGTAATGCTGGCCTTCAGTCACAAAAAAAGATGCTATTATACAAATATAAAAAATGTACTGTCTTTGTATTGTTTGTACATTAATTTAATGTTTGAATGTGAAATTATTGCAATATAAAAGTATTTTTTAAAACGTTACAGTTGGAATTAATCGTGATTAATTTTAGAAAAATAGTTATTAATTAGTCATTTTTGTATAATCGATTGACAGCACTAATATATGAAACTAAACCAAAATAAACTCAAATTTTCATATTGTCCTCCAGCAAGCATTTCAGCTTGCCTAGTGGCCCTTTATCATGAGATACAATGAAACCATAAAAAAAGCAGAAGACACTCTTTTGCGCTTAATTTTTGACAGCACTGGTGATAAGAAAACAGTTTAAAACAAAGGTCTAGACCTCCAGCATGTTTCATAGAGTTTTACAACAAAAAAGAACATGCCTTGTCAGTAAAGATTTGGTATGTCAGGTGTGGCTTTAGGCCACAGCCCTAAACTGTTAAAAAGTTTATCAGGCCCTCTGGTGTCTGAACCTGGGAACTACAACTTCAAGTCTCACCTGCTGTTCCCAGCGTGCTGTTCACCTCTCCAGGCATCGTCTGAGCATTGTTCTTCAGCTTCACCGAGCAGCCGAAGTCGCCTAGCTTTATCAAGCCCGATGACGTGAGGAAGATATTGGCTCCTGGGAAGTAAAACAACAACAATAAAAAAAGTGTTGCAATAAAATAATTATTAGCAAGACATTCCATTAACCAGCCACCTACATCTGCATCACAGAAAGGCATCAGTCATTTTAATAAGTGAGAAAATTTAATTGAAGCAATAAATGAACACCTTTAATGTCACGGTGTACGATGCCGTGTTCATGGAGCACGTTGATTGCCGTCGTGATCTGCTTGCTGTAGAGACGGATTACGTGCTCCTGCAGACCCAGTCTAGACACTTCCTCCAGGGTCCCTTCATCACAGTACTCCATAAAGATATACATCTCTTCCTGCAAGAGCGAACGAGGAACAATAAGGTATAAAAGCACAGATGCAGCCCTTCACATAACACAAACACACAAAGCTTTTTACCCTGTGCAACTCAACACCAAAGTATCGGACAAGGTTGGGATGTTTGATTCCTTCAAAGATCTTCAGCTCGTCCGCCGTTTCCTTTATGGTTTTGTGGTCATTGGGCTGAAAGCGAATCTGGAAACAAATTCATTTAAAGTGATTTAAAGTGCTTACAGTACATTTCATTTAATTCACATATACATTTAGGAAATGAATATACATCTCAAGCACATACCTCCTTCATGGCCATCAGTTCTCCAGTGTCCACATTGATGCATGTGTAAACCTTTCCATACTGCCCTTCCCCTGTCAACAAAGGGAAAAGCGTTACGAAAATGTAACAATAAAGGCCTCCGCTATTTAATGTGCACATACCAATGACCACTGACCTATTTTGTTGCCTCTCTGCCATTTGAATGTGACCTTGCGCAGACCCACGTGCATGACGTTGTCGTAGGACTTGGGGGTGTTGCACACCTGTCCGATGATGTTTCGCTGTCTCATGAGGGCATAGTGCTTGTCGTCAAAGATGCGTACAGAGCGCCGGACAGCCTCCATAGGGCTCTGACGTGCTGCAGTGTCTAAAGTGTAAAAATTTAAAAAAGGAAGCACAAAAGGGTCGCTAAATAATTTATATTTGCAACATAACAAATTTGAATAATAATAAAAAAAAAAAAGCTGGTAAAGAAACGGATACAAAAATGCAATTTCAGTTAATCAATTCAAAACGGATTTTAAAAGTTTTTCTCTTTTTAAAAGTCTCAGTGTGGCATAAATCATGTATTCAAATGTTTTAGTTAAAATATGCTACAGTTTGAATGTTTGTTGGTATACATTTTTTTGTTTTTATTGTTTTTATTTGATCCTAAATAGATTGAAAATAGCCATATTACTACATTACTATAAAAATTGCACATAAAAATATAAGTTAATCACATCCAAAAAGAAAGGTTTTTGTTTACATATTTGTGTAATCACAAATGATCCATAAAGCAATATTTTCTTTACGGTCACTTGTGATCAGTTTAATGTATCCTTGCTATATAAAAAGTATTAATCATCTCATCATAATTTCTTTTCTTTATTTTACCTTTTGACTGGCTGATGAAGTTGCGGAGCTCCCAGCTGCGACGGGCGGTACTGCTGGGGTCTGCTTTAGGATACGAGGGCTCTAGAAATACAAGAGAAAAAACTTACAGAACACCTTTAATAAAAATGACACTTTGCACAAAGTCAAGTAATGCACGGATACCTTCTCTGTCCTCTGTCGGGCTGGAGTGGCGACTGAGGGATTTAAACTGCAGCTCCGCCGCCACAGATGAGAGACGGTCGTTCTCATGTACACTAGAGACCCTGTGTGGCAGGAGAGAGTCAAATGTTACGTACAATCACCACATTCGTTTAGACAAAAACCGGTTGAGACACATTGCATGCAATAAGTAAAATGAAACGTGTTAGATATGACGAGCATGCTTCACACAGCAACACATAATGCAGATGGAAAAGCCAGATCTATTCAAGCACAGCAGTGTTAGAATCAGCATTAAGCTCTTTCAAACCATATACAACAACAGTTAATGAACAGGTTATCCGTCAACCACTCTTCAAGCTATTAATGCTGCTTAACAGCCTATATATGAATTGTTTATGCTGATTATTACTGCAAACAACAAGGCACTCATGCATTACATTGATTTTACCATAGTTCAGGGAGTTCTAGCCTTTCCACTTGATGTGGCAAACCGTGGTAAAAACACTGTAACATGGAACCTCATTGTTTTATTGAGAATGTGTTGAGTGGCTCAATGGATTTGAGGTGAGCTGATCCTTAAACAGCACTTTGAGATCTTTATGTACTTGGATCAAAATGTATTTTTATTTCAGTGATGTCCCTGATGGCAGCGGAACAGTGCGTTTAAGCCAATGATGTGTGCTAATGCATGCCTCAACCGAGGCTATTAATGAAGCGCTGGACCCTGTGAACGTCGCAAATATCATAGTGCAAGCACGTGTATCATTCAAGCAAATCATCTGCTAAGGGCTCACACAAAATTGAAGTGCACAGCAATGTGAAATCAAGACAATTATTGTGGGCTGATTGTATTTCTACACTAGCCAGCAAGGAATTTGAAGAGGAGCACTACATCACTTTCATGTACTGTGCTTAAACATGTTATACTTTAATACGTCATATCATACTCTGTCTTTTATTATTATTTTAAGTTTTTGTCTTATTTAAAAAAAAATGTTTGTGTGTAATAAGTTGGTCGTTAATAACTTATCTCCCCCTCTCTGACACTGCATTGAATGAACAGGTCATTTACTGCCTTTTTTGCTGCTGGCTTTTTTATGCCCCATTTCCACGCAAAAATTAAATACAGCATAAGCGCATTTTTCTGCACTTACTATTTTGCTGTGTCTAATGTAATTTGGGCTGCCTCATCCTGCAATAATGCCACACCTTTACAATATGATAATCACAAAATGACTACTGAATTGAATTCATTTTTACATGTAAATAAATAAATGTCATAGCTGTATGAACACAACCACCCCTGAAAAACCATTCATCCCCATCAAAGTATTTCCTCTGACATTTCATGAAGACCCTAACAAATCATACCAACTTGTGGAAAATGGCCATCTGATGTCCTCTTTAATATTGGGATTCTTCAAGAAGTATATGCAGAGCAATAGGTGCTACATCCAGGGTTTTCTTTAGTACTACTGTAGTAGTTATTATTGGTCATTTGTATGAGTTTTCAGTTTTATATTATTTTTATTATTGTTGTTGTTTTTTTTTGTTATTGTTCTTTATTTTTATTGTAGTTTTAGTTCATCAAGTTGACCAAAATTAAAATGAGAAATGATTTACTTCTGCTAGTACTTACTGGATCTCAATGAACAAAAATGTTTTTTTATGAGTTCAGTTAACAATAACAATTGTGCTTCATACTGCACAAGGCTCAGTGGACATTCCCTGATTTGCAAAGTGTTGATGACACAAATAGAACTGGCCGTTTTAATATCGTCTTAATGACAAAGTTATTTTTGAAAGGTACTGAGCTGTTATTATAAAGGTTGTGACAGTATGTCTTTACAGCGCCTCTCGGTAGTTCAAGGAAATTTGATTCCTGATGGTATGAACCCTTTAATTTCACAACATCCTGTGTGAAAAAACAGCATTACTTAAAAAATGCATGCTTTACTCGTGGATTTGGGTGAGAAAACAACAGAAATAGGAGCCTGTTACAAGTTTTTTCTGGTACCCATCATCCTGTTGTAGGCATAAAACACTACATTTTAGATTTTTGCCAATTCACTCATGCACCCCAAAACCCACGAGAAATTCTGCTCTACGTGCAACGCTTAGGATGTTGAAAATGTTGTAGAGCTCCATCTGGGTTTGAGAATGGGTGGTCCTGACTACCTGGTGTCATTGGGCACGCCGCCGGAGGATTTGGTGGCATGGCCATGTTCCCCTGGGGGTAATGGAGGGGCGGGACGGGGACCTGGGGGACACAACTGGGGACGTAGATCACACGGGAGACTCCGAGAGCTGTGGTGGAAAAACAGACTTACGGCCTCAGCATTCTGCTTTGGATGGTGTGTGCATGTGTGAGAGTGTTTATTATTCAATAAGGAACAACTTTCCACATGTTCTAATGTCAGCATACAAACACAAAACACAACAAACACCTGTACGAAGCTCTATGTTACAGCACAGATAGTGGTTAATGCAATAATATAAACTACAGCGTTAAAAGCAGCGTGACTCATTAAACCCTCCTCCAGTTTAAACAGAACGCAAGGGCATGCATAGGAGGTACACAAGCATTATAATGCCTCTATATATGTGCTACTGCTGAAGACCCGGGACATGACCTACCTGAAGCTCTCGGGATGAGATGAAGGGATAAAAAGGTATGGATTTGGAGGATCGCTGTGGCAACGGGGAACTTTGACAGGTCGAGGACTGTTTCGTGTGCCTGATGGAAGATTTTGCATCAAATGCCATTATCAATATACTGCTAAACTTGTCTTTTTGTATAAAGCAATTTTAAGTAAATAAATAAAAGTATTTAAAACTATGTCAAGTGCATAAGACAAGAGCATAAACAGTGACCTTAAATACAGCAGAGGAAGAGAGCACTTACTGAAGTACATACTAGTGACTGGACTGTGCGGTTTACCGATAACATGTCCTATACATTCATTCATCAGAGCTTGCAGACTCTACAAGACAAGATTATCCACTTTAATCTCAATTCCAATTGCCAAACAAATATTAAAACAACACGGCATGGATATCTCACCAGAAAGTCGTCTTCTGGCAAGGCTGATATAAACGCAGCCTCGATTGCTTGAAGAAAATCAAAGCCTTGCGTCGCCCACCTAGAGATAAAATAAAAAGGTAACCTCGAATAACATTTGCAAGCTTGTTGAAGGAACAAGGTGGCAATATCATTTATTGAGAAAGAAGCTGGAAACGTTTTCTTTGAACATTAGCCTCTCTGTGGGATGAAACACTGGCTCTGCTCCAAAACCTAGGGAGCTTCCTACAGAGACAGCATTTTAAGAAAACACAGATGCACTCACGCACCAAAATGTAGGCAACATGAAAATGCAGAGTCCTCAGTAAAACTTTTTTGCATCCTTTAGAGAAAATGTAGTGTGTTCTCTATGCTGCTTAGAACACTGTTCTGTATTTCAATGTTTCGATGCCCTGGAAGATAACTTTTTATATGCTGGAAATGTGTAACACCCTCTTTGTTTTTGGAACAGAGCCTACTCACCTTGGACGAGTGCCTCTTCCGCTTTCACACTTTGTGAGGACAAAGTTCATCCACTTGCGTGCAAAAGCGATGTAACAGTCTCCTATCCGCCGCCTGAACTCTCCAGACATCAGCCGCACAACCTCTTTATGATACTACAGGAAAGCAAAAAAACATATGCTGAACTGATAGACTCAAGAAAAATTATGTGTTTGCCGCCTTCATACTTGACACTGTATACTTAACATGTTTTTTTCTGTGTAGTTAGCTTAAAAATAAGCAAGTCTACACACTGCCTGACAAAGATCTCTGATTGAAACTTAGCAGTTTTATTAAAATAAATAAAACATAGCTGAGCAGGATTTTCCCCATTTGCTTTAATGTTTTAGTTCTGCACCTGTTGGGGATGTTTTGAATATGTGTATTTTCCCTCTCTTCTGTGCCAATTAATGTAACCACTGATGTAAAAACAGTACTGAAGAAAATTAAGGCTTATTAGACAACTACTAATTAGTCTTTTTTTTAGATTCAAGGGTGCAGGAAACCCACATGGACGTTCAACCACTAAACCACACCATCTCAAACAGACTAAATAGAAGGGAATGAAAACAGTGACATTTTTTGATAGTCCTGGGACATCTTTTATGTCTAATGAATTAGTAATCTACTTAAAGTTGGCATCAACCAGAAATTACATTCTTTTCTTCCCTATTATTGACACGTAGAGTGAAATGTATGGCAGAACTTGATGTGTCCACCAGGAGTTGCTTGGATCAGTTAGATTGCTGTTTGCTAATTGTGGGGCAGTTTTGATTCATGGTGACTTTAAGGCGTTGTGTATCATTCAAATACAAAGAATCCCATCAGACACGGACCTCAAAAGCAAAGTTGTAGCCTTGGATCATGGCCTCTCTGTAATACTGCTGCAGTGTGGCTTTCTCCGTCTCCTCCACCTCAGCCTCAAACTCTGATGTGAACATGAAATCCACTCGGTCGATCGCGGTGTTGATCTTGATGCACAGCTGGAGAGCCTCATTCTGAAAGGACAGAAAATGTTCTTTAAAAGAGCAGCTTAAACCAAAAATGCTTTGCAAACATCCGGTTTGCTGATGTGCTGTTTATATGTTTTCGTATCACCACATAATGTAACTCATGTCTATGGAGCAAAACCGAAAGCCTCTGCACTCCTTACACCTGGGATTTCCATGTATATTTGTACTGTGTGAAGAATATGCTTTATATACTTCAACTGTAAGCTACATTAGCAATAAGTGACACAGACTGAAAGCCCTGCATGATGCGATTTGAAAGTGGGTCTTCAAAAACTCCAGTGACAGTCAGAAAACAAGTACACACCAGCTGAAACAGGGACCACAATTTCTTTTTTTCTGTTTCTTAGTTTGCATCACCTTGAGCTGTTCCAGGGCAGAGACGATGAGCGGCTGGCTGGATGTCTGCTCTCGGCTGAGGGTGAGAAGCTCTTCCATGGACTGCTGGAAGGCTTTACGTTGTGTCACCAGGTGGGCCGACTGCATCACAACCAGCAACAGATTGTCCACCTAGGAATCACATGACATCACAGAAGCTGTAATGAATAGGTAACTTGTAAACCGACACGATTACATAGAAAAGGGATAAATATAAATTGATGGTCAAGTGTCCATGAAGACTGGTGTAATCAAGATATTTTTAGATTGGCTTCAAACAAAAAACATCTTAATCACTCCAAACTTTTGATATATAACGTAAATAAATACTTTTTTTGAGGAAGTGACTGTAGATATTAAACTTTGTTTATAAAGTTACCCTTTGTTTCTGTGCACTAACAACATTGAATGGTTAAACTGAGAAGATCACATGCCTAGTTTCATACCTTCATGGCCCGTAATGTGTCCACAGTCTCCATCTGAGGTACTAGTTTGAGCACAGTGCCGTCCCACTCAGACCAGGCACCATCGGTAGTCGAGTCCCCGACTCCATGTTTGCTAATGAGCAGATAGGCCTCATCTTCTGGGATCTCCTCTGGTTCTTTGGAGCAGTCCTTTCCAGCTGCTGCATTCAACAGCTGTAGGATGACTAGCCGCTGCTCCATCAGATCACAAGGAACAAACACCTGGAGTTCCTCCAGTCCTGGGATTTGGACCTAAGAGACACACAATGACAAAGTTATTAAACACATATAGAGCATCGGTCTTTAGCAGACTATCATTAATATAGAATAACGTCTTAATACTTTGACATAATTCTTGGCCTTCAGTGCTTGGAGGAGCGAGGGAACACCACTGGTTAACCTGAATTCTGCAGCAATCTCAAGATCCTGAGCAGAGGTAAAGCAGAAGGTTAAAATTGCGCATCACAGTGACAGATCACAAACATACTGCCAAGTGAACTCACCTTGCGCAGCATCTTGGCAAAGCCTAAGGCTTTAGATGCTCTCTCCCTCGCTTCATGGAAGAGCTCTTTGAGCGAGCGACTCGTCTCGATCACTGAACGTCTGCAGGTACAGAAAACAGGAGTAAATCCTAAAGGCTTAAAAAACATTCTGTCAGTATTGGGACAGCAGGTTTTTTTCAAAACACTATAGTAGAATTGTAATGCTATAAAATATTATTACAACATAAAATATTTTTTTTCTTCCTCAATATATCTTTATATTGCTCCAGGTTTCAGTCTCACATGATCCTACAGAAATCATTCTAATATGCTCAAGAAACTATTTATTAGTATTATCAATGCTGAAATTGTGGTATTTATGATACTGTTTCGTGATTCTTTAACAAACAGAAAGACAAAAAGAACAGCCTTTTTTTTTTTTAAAACAGATTGCTTCAGATTGTCTAGTTCAGTGTTTGTGATTTATTAACTGCTGTGCCAGGCACACCTGATTTCATCCGAGGCAGTGCTGTCATCCGCACACTCCCAGAACTCATTGCCACTCTTCTGAAGGCCTGCATCCAGAAAGTCTCCAGTGGATTTTAGCAGCATGCCAGCAATATCACTGGAAAAGACAAACCAGTAGTGATGCTTTTTGCACGCTTTACCTTTATATATAATTCCAACCCAAGGATCAATGCAATAATTCTTTCTACCTGGTTTAACCAATGAAAACATTTATACCAGAAAGGTATTTATGTTATAAATGAAACCGCTAAAGCACAGTGTAAAAGACTAACCAAAAGAGTTTCCCAGACTGGGCTTCTCCACCCCGGATGTATGGAGTGATGACTTTGGTGAAATTCCACTCCTCCTCCAGCAGGTTCTTCAGGCTGTGGGAGGCTTGAGGCAGCTGCTGTAACATCTGGATCCAGCTGCGCATGTAGTCAAAGTACACCTGCATGCACAGACACACAGAAAACGTTCTTCAAAAGGCAGTTCTTGATCAGTGTAGTTCATGATTGGAGACGTTTGCTGGATTATTGTAAACACAATTTAACTGCAGAAGGATAAAGTTTTTTTTACATTTTAGAATGCAAAAAGCACAGTGCCAGGCAAAAACACCTGGTAAAGATTTGTGCTCATCAAGCACAGAGAAGCACTCCCATTGAGTCACAATAAAATAACTGTACCGTTAACATCTTATCATCACTGATATCCTCATTTGTGATGATTACTGGCAGTCATGCGTATTTATAACTAAATACACATCAGACTAACACCATTATGCAGAATGGTTTATTATGGTTAATGGTTAATTCTGTTTATTAGAATTTAGGGTAGCAAGATTGACTTCCTCTATGAATCACTGTCACTCGGTCATGAATGTAAAAGTAATTAAACAAGAAAGCCTTAAAACCAGTCAGTCCTAAACCCACCTCTAGCATTTTGTGCAGATCCTCCTCAAACTCGTCGATGTTGGCGTTGGTCTGCAGACCCTGGGGGTCAGTGACGACACCTCGCAGCATGAACTGATAGTATTGTTTTATCAGGAGCCCTCCTTTAAGAACCTCTTTACACTCACGCACCAACTACAGCACAAATACACAAGTCAGTCATGCTGAATGTGAACAGTTTGAGGCTAGAAGAGCCAAACAGAACAGATTTAAGTCATAAGAATAAATAACATTTAATAAAAACACTATCAGTTCATTTCTACCACACAAAATCAGTCATGCACCAATAAATAGATTAAATTTAAATGATATGTTCTTAGATTGGCTTTAAAGAACAATAAAGAAAAAATATATCACTTGGTATAAACAAATAGAGAAATAAGAGAAATGTTGTAAAATTAGAATTGCAATTTCTATTTTAACATTTTCTGTTTATTGCTATGATGGAAAAAAGGAAGAATTTATCCCAATTCTAGTCTTCAATCTCACATGATCCTTCAGAAAATATTCTGACATGTCTTATTATTATCAAAGGCTGTTTATAGGTAAACATGTAGGTATATGCAAGTAATGACCTGCTTGATGCTGAGCAGGGATGGTTCCCCTGCAGGCCTTTGCTCAAGGCGTAGTTTGAGGCACTCGTGAATAACATTAAGCAGCACACGGCAAAGCACCAAGAAGGCTGGCCGGAATGAGGGTAGGTCCATGTCCACCAGCTCCTTCCACGATACCCATCCCGACTCCTCTTCCTCCACCTGACCGGACACGTGACGAGACAGCTCTGGAAGGTAGTCACAGTGCTGCAAAGAATAACCTGGAACCGCTGACAACTAACAGGAATAGAGCAATGAGAACATGGACGGTGAAATTCAGTATATGATTGTGGTTATGAACAGAAAACAATGAATATTGTAGGAATACTGATAGCAGAATGAAAAACAATACACTGCAACCAATCTCTTAAAGATGTTCTTTCGCCCTCATGTTGTTCCAGACTTATATGACTTTCTTTTGGCAGGAGGCAGATGAGTATCTGAAGCATTCTCTTGCTGCTATTTTGAGTATATACAAACTAAAGAATGTAAAAAAAAAAAAAACATTGTAGGACCTCAAAATGTATTTGAAATGTTACAAAATTAATTAAAATGTGTTTAATCAATTTTGATCTTCCAATTAAAAGATAAGACTTTTCTCTGGTGACATACGCTGGATTTCGCAAAACATTTAGTTCGCTCAGGACCACACTCTTTGATTTAGAGTATTGAAGTCCTGAACTTATATTTGGTGGCAGGCTTCACTCTGCAGGGTTCAGTTCTGAGTCCACAGGGAAACCTAACTAAGGTTTAAAATCCCTGAAGCCTAAGCAATTGGCAGATATTTTCTATGCAAAAGTTTGAGTAATAAATTTCCGTGAATAAATTTTGACAATTTATCAGTGAGCTGGACAGATGTCATCTCTCTATGGGCAAGCAGTTAAGCGATCACGCATGTATGGACGATCTTTTATATCTTATTAGTTGTAGTGGGAGGAGTTACATGACGTCTGCCTGAACTACGCTTGAGCTTCATGGAGCGTGACTCAAACTCAAACCTCAACCATTTCTTACGATCCACTGGAGGCTTACATTAATATTTGCTTTCATCCAAACAACCACTGAAATGAAATTAATTAAATAAAAATAATAATAATTAAGGATTTCACTGTACAGAAGAAAAGATCTGTTGTTACTTCTGTCACATTGCAACTTGTCAACATGTCATTTAAAATACAAACATCCACTTCAGCTGGTGTACAAAACTGGCAGAATGATTCATCCACCAATCTAACTCATCTACTTCACTGATTTAGTGACCCATTTGCAGAAGTAAACAGCTCCCTGGACGTAAACAGAATAATTGGTATGATGACTTTGACATATTTGGAGCTTGAAGGTCTAGTTGTCAATTAAAGCAACTGCACGGATGTTGTGACTTAAATTAGTCATAAATGCTTGGTATAATGCTTAGCTCATTGTTTTTAATGATAAGAGCTGTATTCAATTGACTTTAAGAAGTCATTGCCCATAATGCTGATAAGAATGTGTGAACGCCAAGAGAAAAAGGTAAATCAGTGTAAAATCTACCATCCGAAACTCCAGCAAATCAGTTATTTCGTTTTAATTCAAATCGTCACAAGTCATAATTGCTTGTTAAGAGAAGACACGACAAATGTTTGGTGCCGAAACCCAGGATACTAGCAAGCAACACCCGAAATGGTGGATGGATTTGAAAGACTAATAAGAAAATGGAGAGTCGTACACGCTTCCACTTTTGCACGAGATCGAAACAAAGGTAGACCAAGAAGATCTAGCCGTTGACCGACTACGTGAACTGTTATCCTTTTTTTATTATTATTATTTACAAACATACTGACTATATTATGGAATATTTTATATTTGATTTTGGAATATGTGCAAGTAAATGTATTTGGTAGTTTAAACACTTTTATAATGCTATTAATAAAACATGTTGTCAGATTATATTTGCAAGGATCATTATTGACGTTTCTATAGACATCAGCATGTATTTTATAAACTGTAAATGTATTGTTTTGCTAGTATTTTTGTGCTTTTAAACGTATGACACCTACAATTAGCAGTATGGTTGAAAACACTGTATATGTGTGATAATATGGCTCTGAGCCAGCAAAAGCGCGAGAGCAGATTTGCATTCAGCAGTTGATGACGTACTGCACTGAACGGTGTGATCGGTTCTAATCACACCGGTGTGATCATATGCGCAAAAGGGTTAAGAGAAGACATGGCAACAGAAGAGCAGCTTCCCTCTCGTGCTCAAAAGAATCAGCAAAGTCAGAGTTCTGGAACAAAATGAAGGTGAGGTAATGATAAAAGTATTCTCATTTTAATGTGAACTAATCCTCAGCTTCTTATTCTTTCCAAGCTGCCATGATCCAAAAGGAAAGTCTTCCCATTTCCTCCGATATTCCACATGTTCACAACCAAACTACCATTCAGCCAACACTCGCTTGCTTGCTCACCTCTTGAGTGGGCATGTGACTCGACAGAGCAGTTCTGGACCTCTGCAGCGAGCGGTCCATCAGCTTGTGCAGTCTGAGGATAAGTTTACGCAGTCCCATCTGTTTAAGTGCCTTATCCACAAACGGCCTGTATATAGCGGTGGGACAGTAGCAGGTCTCGTTGTCCTGCGGGAGGAACTTTGGCGTGGAGCAAGGCGACTGCTCGCCATCGCTGGTCGCCTCACTCAAGGTCCTTTCCTCGCCGTCATTGTCGGCAGTAAAGGTAGCGGTGGACCCTGTCTCATCCTCATCCCCCTCATCGTCGTCATTGCCGCGGGAACAGCGAGGTGAGGGGATCTCGAAGATGGGCCAGCCGATGTGGGAAAGGTCCCTGAGGCCCAGCACGGTGCCCATCACGCGCAGCTTCTGGTTCAGGTCCTGAGTGATGTTGAGCCACAAACAGAGCGCCTGCACCCTGCCCTGAAAGTCCCGAGCCGCATACTTTTCGTAGTCCTTCTGCAAGGTTTGCAGTGATGGATACAGAGCCTCCACTGACTCTAACAGCGACATGACCCTCTTGACCTGATCGAAAGCTACTCGCTGCCTTTGCAAGTGCTCCCGGCAATCAAGCGTTGAGGAAAACGGAGCAGCGGCGTCGATTTCTCCCCAGGACGTGGAGCAGGTGCTAAAGCTAAAAGGATCGTTCCTACAATTGGTTTCTCCAGGACAGAAATTGCTCTCCTCGAGTGAGCTGTTGCTCTCAAGCCCAGATAAGCTGCTATAATCCACTTTGAAGTGCAGAACCTCGTTGATGATGTCAGGTATGGTTTGGCGGGCAGTGTAAAGGTACAGGTCCTGCTCCGCAACGTTACGGCGTGCATGCCAGGCCTGCAATTCCAACCAGATGACCTCATTGTTCTGGCCCATAAAAGTGTTTTCCAAGCCTCGTTGCTCCTTCTCTTTCTTCTTGGATGACATGGAGGTAAGCTTAAGCAGCAGCCGCAGAGTCTCAAAGAATTTGAGGCGGTCTGCTGGACAATCTGAGCGCGAGGTCTGCCGGTGGGGGCGAACGGGCAACATGCCCAGGCTCAGGTAAGGCTTGCGGGGATCCATGTTTCTGGAGCCGATGGCACTGGTCTTGGACATCGGATCCAGCATGAAGGAGCCCTCGAACTTCTTCTTGCTGTCCCGCTCGTTGGAGCGCTGGTTAAAGCGCTGCTTCTTTTCTTGTTTGTAGCTGTGCTCTTCAGGAGGTTCGGCTGATCTGGCTCCCTCACGTTCTCGTTGAGACAACGGGCTGGAGGTACAAGGCTTCTCTGTTGACGTAAGAGATAAAAGTTAGTGAGAGACATAGGGCTGCCCCCAAATAGTCGACTAAAAGTTAGTCGATATGA
The DNA here is from genome assembly GCA_032359435.1 of Enteromius unitaeniatus. Lineage (NCBI taxonomy): Eukaryota > Metazoa > Chordata > Actinopteri > Cypriniformes > Cyprinidae > Enteromius > Enteromius unitaeniatus. The sequence goes on from JAUMHI010000054.1 coordinate 16,533,120, forward strand.
AGAGGGCTTGGTCGAATACCTTTTCATTAGTCGCAAAAAAAAAATTACTTGAAATTATGCGATCAGGGGTGCTCAGTCAGTGTATGACATCAACGCAACAAGAGATCAACGCGTTCTCGTGCCTCACGGTATAACAAAGCGCACTTGTGGGAGAGGTGTCTGGCTGATGCTAATAATTATGTCAGGAAAAAAGTCCAAAGTGTGGGATCATTTTAAAAAGTCGAAGGACGACCCTAAAAAGGCTGTTTGCAAACTCTGCAGGCAAACATTTGCTGCATTATTGTTGACTGCGAAGTCGAAGCGCACAACGCTACATCATCGCTGCTATATTATGGATGAGCCTAGAGACAAAAACCATGAAGAGAAGGATGAACTAAAAATTTACTTGGCAGGTAAAACAAAGGTTGATTCGGGACCATTGGCATGGTAGCAAAAAAATTAACATCGATATCCAAAGCTCGCTAAAGCAGCTAAACGCCTCCACTGTATCCCTTCCACATCCACTCCATCAGAGCGCATCTTTTCAAAGGCCAGCTTCATTGTGAACAGGTCGAGAAGCTCCCTTCTTCCCAACAATGTGGACTAGCTAGTGTTCCTCTCACATAATATGAAAACAAATAAAATCGAATTGCAAGCTTAGGTAAGAATGCTTAGTTTCCTTTTTTATAGTGTTTCTGTTTGCTATCCGTTAAGGCTATTTAAAAAAAAATGGGTATTTTTATAACGGGTAGGCTATACAAATAAATAAATGCATATTTTTATTTATTCGTTTTTTTATTTAATGCAGAAGTTGTTTTTTTATTCTGTTAAATTAGTCTGATGTTTGCAATTTGTTGTTTCAGGTCAAGACTCATCCGTCGTCTTTTTTTTTTTTTGCGGCTTTGCTCTGATATTTTTGTATTAGTGTTCTATTATATGTCAAACAAACAAACAAAAAAACTGTTTTAAATAAAATAAACTGAAATTCGTTCTTTAAAAATAAAAAAATAAACTTATTAGTAACTTAGACCTAGTACAAAACAAGGCAAAAAAACAAATAAATACTGTAGCAAAAACGCTGTTTGGTATAAAAATACAGTGGAAAATTAAATGTAATTTTTACATTGTTCAAAAGGAAAATTAACAAAAACGAACAATTTAATAAATGCACATGGCACATCGACAAAACTTAGAATAAAAAAAAGAAGGCGGCAAACAAATGAACAGTCTAAGTATTTTATTAAATTGTTTAGAACAACTATATTTAAGACAAAACGTGGAAAAAATCATTTAAAGAACACTAATACAAAAATATATATATATAAAAAAAAAAAAGACGACGAATGAGTCTTGACCTGAAACAACAAATTGCAAACATCAGACTAATTTTTCTAACAGAATAAAAAAACAACTTCTGCATTATATAAATAATATGTATTTATTTATTTATTTATTTATTTGTATAGCCTACCCGTTATAAAAATACCAATTTTTTTAATAGCCTTAACGGATAGCAAACAGAAACACTACAAAAAGGAAACTAAGCATTCTTAGCTAAGCTTTCAATTCTATTTTTATTTTTTCATATTATGTGAGAGGAACACTTGCTTGTCCACATTGTTGGGAAGAAGGGATCTTCTTGACTTGTTCACAATGAAGCCGGCCTTTGAAAAGATGCGCTCTGATGGAGTGGATGTGGAAGGGATACAGTGGAGGCGTTTAGCTGCTTTAGCGAACTTTGGATATCAATGTTCATTTTTTTGCCACCATGCCAATGGTCCCGAATCAACATTTGTTTTACCTGCCAAGTACATTTTTAGCTCATCCTTCTCTTTGCATGCTCCTCCTCATCATCAATGGCCTGCTTTTCCTTTTTCGGTTCGGGCTCACGCTCCTTTGCAGGGCTAATGCTGTCATGATCACTTTCTGGCACAGCTTCTGTAGATAAACTTTCTGCCAGATCCGACACTGTCGAGTACGCATCTTCTTGTTTGTGCTGGTCAAAGAATGACAAGCTCTTAAAACGTGGGTCTAAGACAGCAGCTTGTATATAAATGCTGGTTGCGATATTTTTTTGTTCCATGGTTGGTCAATTTCACATGTTAATTTGGTATGGTAACTTATGTAAAAAAAATAATGTTTTAAAATATTAATGCATTTAATGTAACTGGCCCAGACCTGTTTGCAATCTAAAGGCACATACATTTGCCGATGTATGTACAGGATGACAAAAAACTGCATGAAATTTAAGATATGAGGGCAAAAATGCCCCTGGAGGGGGTTTGTCCTATCTTTATATAATATGTCAAAAATAGAATTGAAAACTGATTTTATAAAACAGTTCAATAAACAAGTTAATATTTTGTTAACATTTTAGACACAACATTGTCTGGTTTTGTTCAATTTCACAAACAAATACAGTTTCAAACAAAGCGGCAGCCAAACTGAATATGGTTGACATTTTTATTCTTCAATTAAACCTTTTTTTTCCCCGATTATTAATTATGAACAGGGCTAGAAGTACTGCGTTTTTGTTTTTTCAGTCAACATGATCTTAAGCTCTTGAATGTCACTTCAGAATGAGGGCTGTGCACCACTGACATCACAGGGGCCCTAACACCATATGTTTCAGAAATTTGCAAAGTTAAGGGCTCTCACCTTTGCCCTTTGACCCCTGGTTGCTTCTCTGGTTTTTGATGGACATGCGTTTTATCTGCCGAGGAGTGCGGGGAGGGGAGGTGCTGTAGAGAGCCTCCTCTTCCTGACTGGGTTCGTCCCAAGACTCATCCACCTCACTGTTCTGCTGGGGCACATCTTTGGATGAGTCCTTGAGCCTGAATACAAATCACAACAATTTAAAACATGAGTATGGAGCAGAACCTGAAGTGCAGCTTTGAGTAAAACTAAAAGAATAAATAAATCCAGAGTAGGTCAAGAAGCAAATTATAAGGGTCTTTCAGATTTTTAAGAGGATTAAAAATTAGAAGAGAAAATTCAACCCACAGACAATGAAAAAAGGACTGATTTACTATCTGGTGCAAAACTCGCCATCATGCTGAGACAAACTGTGTATGTAGGTGTATTTGGACACGTGCATGTCTCTGTGTGTGTGTGTGTGTGGGAGGAAGATGATATTGATATAGGGCCATTGTCAGGCAACAGAGGAAGGGATCACTTTCACAGTAGGGTCAGACTTTGGTTGAGTTAATCTGTGATTCCACTCACAAAGACCACTCAGAGCAAAGCCAGGGAGTCATCCATCTGCCCCTCAGACATACATAAATTCACCCACAATCCCCAGGGAGTCTCCAGCCAGCCCCAAATTCCCCCCAGACACCTGCTACGGGGTATTGTGATCTTCGTGCCAGAACATTCAGACCACTTAACATATGGATACCACCCCAAGACCCATCATTTACATTTAGCCGACTCACATCACTTTAGCAGTTTACTACAGTTTCACAATTTTGGGGGGAATTAAATTGTGACTTTCATAATTAAAAAATAATAATTTAAAGTAAAATACTAATATTTATCTAACAACCTAATATTTTCAAATGGAAAAGGATATTTAAAAACTGCAAGGAGCCTTCAAAGCCTCTCTTTTGTGGATAGCAGTTGGTTTATAAGTGCTGTGTTCCCAAATGCACATTATAAGGGACACAAACTCACTGCGCATGCATAGATGTTACGAAGAGCAGCATTTTCTGTAAATCAAGCCATTCTGAGACACACACAAAAAAACACTTTTTTTTTAATGAACTGCTAATGTTCACAATTCCACATTCTCATTGTGTTGACATTGTCTCCAAATATGCAGCACATACATTCAATTAAGCTACAGAGATTGGGATTTGACAATCGTGCTAAACCATATCACATTTTCAGCAACTTTGATAAATCGTGCAACCATGCATTTACACACACTGCATGCAAATTAATGAACACAGCAGGCAAAAACTCAACCACACAAGCAATAATAAAGTTTCTCTCTGAGAGCAAACATGCATGTAAATACCACCAGAAAGCATTTTGCTGCATGCAGCGTGTTTCTGTGCAAAACTTAGGCTCAAACTGCCTAGTCTAACACTCAAAATCTTGCTGGGAGAGTGACATAGTGTTTGCGTTTGAAGGTGCAGCCCTGGGCAGAGTCTAACTGTGACCAAACCCTTCAGGAATGACACAGGAAATGGTGAAATCACCCAGGCTCCGGCTGTTTGTTTGGTTGTCATGACGTACCTCCATTGAATGCTGCTTGAGCACTAGAGCAGAAAGGTCTAGAGAATTCCGCCTCTGTGCTATCACCCCACTGAAAGGCATCCAACCCGCAGGAGCACCACGGAGTGCAACCCCATAACGCACAAAAGCAACACAAGCTGTTGATTTACAGCTGCATATGGAGCTCAGGTCTACTGAATAGCTTGTCCAAGGTTATCAGGGACAAACTATACAGCAGAAGAATGTTACAACCTTTGACGAGGGCCATAAACAGAGCTGACCACATCTGCCTCGCTGCAGTCAAGAGAAGCCAGTGAACTCTGACCTCATCCGCCACTGGAGTCATTGTTGTAGCCTGCAGCACTTCATTGTGCGGGAGTGGACCAAACAGTCTCAGTGTGTAATGGCTGATTGTAGCAAGTGATGGGAATGGATGATATTGCTGAAATTATTATTGTCCACTTCTAACAAAAAAGAACCTAATTTGGCCTACTACGATCATTTATGTAGCATGTATTTGCATATTATTTGTATTATATTATAACAAATGGCCCTGGGCCCCATAAAGTTTCCCACTAGATAAACATGATCATATGAGAAAAAACTGGAACTCAATATGCAATGCTAACACTTTAAAACCAAAATCAAAACTGGTATTTGTAAAGAAACAAGTAGGCATTAAATTGATTTAAAAATAGCAAACATCTAAGCTTATTCTTTTAAAACTTTCTATTCATCAAAGTTTACTGACAAGCTAGGCAATATCACGTTCATAATCGAAGGTGATTTGTCTGGAATCCAGCTTCACTGATGAGAAGCATGTGAAAATTACATTTGATTAATTGCACAGCTCTAGTCTAAATGAATTAATTTGTATTTATATCATCTGTGGAAGGATTGTATAATCATATCCCTTGATCCGAACATTACAACAGACAGACTGCCCAGACATGCCTGTCAACATATGTATTTGCATATCTCCATGCATTCAGTTATTCTATTGCAGACCGAGCATGAATGGAAGACGCTATTACTATAATATTATGTGATTTTTGGTATGTTTTCTCACCTGTGAGGTAATCGGACAGCGTGCATGTCCATGTGTTTTAGAGGAGGTGTGGCTTTGGAGAGGGATTTGCAGAGAAGGTGGGATCTTATGCTTTCAAAGCCAGCTTGCTACTGCTAGCTCTAAAATCGCCAACCGTACCTTTAAAAGCACAACTGTTTTTAAAAGTGACTCCTTTTACATGCACATGAATAATGGGATTATGTCCAATAATCAGAGTAAGGACTTAAGCTGTTCACTCCCTTTACATGCAATTCTCATTATTTGCATTATTCACTAAGAATTGGGGGAGGGGTTATCACCAATATTCACATATCCCACAGCACAAATGATGGACTGTGTGTTATGCTGAGTTCAGACCACACAATTTTCGAGGTAATCGCTACTTCAAATGTCGCAAAAAATTGTTTGGAAACACCTTTTGTCAAGAAAATGGGCTTTAACGCAAATAAATGTAGTGTCACATGACAGAATTAGCCTATTGGCAGCGTCCGTGTTCATGGTGTTGCTCGTGATTCAAAAGCGCATTAAATCATAATATCATTGCATCTAACATTTTAAATATGGTAAAAAGATGAGTTACCTCTCAAACATAAATATTTTAATTTCATGTTTCTTTTTAATACTTTGAAAGTTACATTTATTATACCTAATTTTGTTCAGGATATTATAGTTGTCGAGTTACTGCACGCAGCGGATCTTTTCCTCTTATAAAAGTGGAAACAGCTTACTATACTCGTTCAAGAATAAGACATTATACCCATCACAAGAATGAACTGAAATTCAGCATGTGTTTATTTTTTCTTTCATTTTGTTTATTTATTATTTATTTACAAAAAATAAATATGGCATATGGGCCTTTTTTTTCTTCTATAGCTGATGTTTTTTTTTCTCAGTTTGATGTGAATCCTCATGTTCTGATGTTTATGCTGCTTTTTGCTTATACAAAATGAATCCCTGAAAACAAATTAAGCTATTTTTAATGGGTCACAGATACATATCAATTCAAATTTAATTTATTTGTAATTTAGCATAATCTTCTCGGTTATTAATGGCTTAACAAGCATCGGTTGTCGATTAGGGGAAATAAAATAAGCAAAATTAACATTCCTGTTTAGTCGAATAAAAGTGAATAAAAAAAAAAAGCGAAAAAAAGCAATTTATATTAGGGAAAGTTTAATCGCAATATTGCCTAAATCTCCTCATAATCACATTAAGTGGGTGCATGTAAACGCACTGAATGATAAATGATTCTTAAGGACCAAGTTTTCTGAAGGATCATGTGACTGAAATCAGGTTGAAATTTGTCCTTTGCCATCAAAGGAATACATTACATTTATATTAAAATATATTAAAATAAACATTTTCTTTTTGGGGCAAAACGTGACCTGGATATTTCTTAAACATGTTCTTCAACCTGTATTTGTAATTTTTCCTTTCTGTGAAAACATAAAAATCCAACTAATTTTCATAAGAAACATGAACTTGTAATGAACAGAGAGAGAGAGAGAGAGAGAGAGAGAGAGAGAGAATGAAAAAAATTAAACCGTTTTGTCAAAGGACAGTCACACACGTGGCCAAAACCTAAAAGTACACCATGTCAAAGACATTACGGAACAAACAGTAAGCCACGGCACAAACTTATGTAACGTTGCCATAAGACCTTGCGAGCAATTCTATGCTTCTGATGGCATGGCACACATTTCCTTCTTTAACACACAGACAACATCTCTGCTAAGCCCCTGACTGATTGAATAAGGCCCTGCAATACATGAAGACCTGATCAGTAAACTCTGATACACAGGTAACCAAAGACAGACATGCATACGAATATTTTTCACTTCCCATTATTATAAATGCTGAAAATAATTGTGATCTTATCATTTTTTGGAAACCAATAAATGTCAGTTTTCTTTGAAGAACAGAAAGTTCAAAAGACAGGCATTTATTTGAAAAGGACCTATTGTAACATTATAAATGTCTGTAAAGTAATAGTTCACCCAAAAATGAAAATTCTGTCATCATTTACTCAACCTCCAGTATTTCCAAATCTGTATGAATTTCTTTGTTCTGCCGAACACGGAGAAATTAATTTAAGAAAATTAATTAAGAAAGATATTTTGACTGTTTTGGGTCAAAAAAAACAAAATACTATTTTACTACTTTTTATTATTGGGTGAACTATTCCTTTAATGTCTTTTTTTCTTTCAATTTAACATGCCCTTGATGAATAAAATCACTGACCCGACAATACATCATACATCATAACAGCAATTAAATAAAATTATTAAAAAATAATAATAATAAAACAGTTGTTAATTGCAGCCCAAGCACCAAACTTTCCATATGACCTTTCCCCACAAGCACTGAAAATAAAACCCAGAGATGTTGTTAGTAAACAACTCCACTGGACTGTGATGTTCCCTTGAGTGTTTTTCTCTGAGCTCATGTCGTCATGCAATTGATATTCAATAATTCCTTACTGAGACGAAGGTACAATCTGTGTAAGAAAGTGACATGATTCTGGTTTGGGTTTTTGCATGTGGTTCTGAGCCTGCAAAGAAAGTTAAAATGGACGTGTGCCATTTCTATATCACAAGCAGGACCAAATAAAACCAAGCATTTGCGCAGCCTGAGAAGAAAACACCGGATCAACTAATGCGGAATGTTTGTGCAGGGACTAAAAATCAACAGTTTTGCAGTTCTAATGTGTTGATACTTTAGTGCAGAAATTACACATTAGAGCTTTATAACATGTTCAAAGTAGCTATTGAGAATATTTTAAAACCCCTGTAGACAGAAGTGTCTGCAAATGTGCAAATGTAAACTGGTTTCCATGCCATGTCAGAATTATTTCCTACAGTAGTCAATAGCGATGCACTATCAAGATGCAGCACGACTCCTTCATTCCTGCACATTTTCCTTCTTGTGAAAGCAGCACAAGTGCAGCACTTTGAGGTTTCTTTCTTACTGATTTGCATCCTCCGTGTCACAACAATACACGCACTTCCATGCTAAGAATACATCTGCATTCTACATTTCCTACGATTGCATGACTCAGAACTAGTTCAAAGTAATGTTGCTTGTTAAGTTAAATGTTGGCCTCTTAAATAAGATCTCTATAGGCACAAATTAGATCCATGATTCACTGTTATAATTGTAGCCTATATAACTTGTGCATGGAGTGACTGATGCTGGCCATGGATGAATGAGCTGGATAATAGCACAAAGTCACATTATGAAAAGTGAGTTCCAGGAATGCTAAAGCAGACTTCCTCTCATTTTAAAACAAGCCACTTCCTTTGCTCTATTTCCCATCACTATGCCACAGATTTGTACAATATCATTTCCTGTGTCCGCATAATGACCATTCGAGGCCGCAAGGCAGAATGACTTGTGTGTGTTTGTGTGTGTGGGTGGGTGACATTAAGACAAGAGCATGCAGAGCAGAATGGACTGAGTGTTGCATGAGGGACCAATGAAAACCCACTAACCTTGTCTAGCCGATACCTCTGCACTGAGGACTCAACATAAGCCACTATTCTAACCTCCACGCCTGGTGCACACCCTCTCAGGACAATTGAAAGCATAATGGAAGGTATTACATGAGAAACTAAAGACTGTTCTGGGAGTTTAGCTAGACACTTTAGGATGATATGCGTTACATCTCAGTACTTCCTTCCTGAAGAGAGACACAGTGGGCTTTAAAACTCTGCTGGGCAGAAAGATGCAGGTGCTTGGCCAACATACAACCTAAAATACTACACCTGAAACCACAATTAAGCATGTATTACCAGAAACATGCATATAAAACCACAAATGCATCATGTGTTGCTCCAGAGCACAGCTGGGTGAGCCACTTGGGCTGCTTGGAACATACAATATTTAATCTGGAGTATAAAAAAAGTAACTAATTACATTACTTAGTTATTTTTTATGGAAAGTAATGCGTTACGTTACTTTTGTGTTACTTTGCATTGCTTTTTAAATATGGGCAGAGCTTGAGTGTTTGTTTTTAATATAAGAAGTTCTATTTATAGCTAATTTAAAAGCACACCTAAAAGTGTCACGAATAAACCTCAAGTTGAAGAAAAAGTAAAGTAGAATACAGAAAAAAGGTCAATACTCTTCCAAAAAAACAATGAAGCACAGTAGTTCGTTTTTAAAGTCATTTTTGCTTGTAGGTATGGTACTGGATCATCAAAGGTCAGCAGCAAAGACAATTTAATTTAATTTTATTTAATTAATCATTGTAATTTAATTATTGCAGGTTTGCGTCATATTCTGAGTTTACTTTAATTCATTTTGAATTAACTTATACTGATGAATACTTTTTGAGAGTCACATTCAGGTTTAGTCAAGAGCTAGAGCTGTATTCACACACCGCCTCTGTATTTCGGATTTCTCCCAACATGTCAGGAGTCAGGAGACTTGTCAGTAAATAAATAAGAAAACAAAGTAACTCAGTTATATTACTCTAAAATAAAAAAGTAATGCGTTACTTTACTAGTTATTTAAAGTGTTACCCCCTACACTGTTTGGCAATGACAAAAAAGTTTTTATTTGGCTAGTAGGTGCAAAACTTATTTTTAAAAATTAGAAAACGAAATTCAAAAGACTGATTTCTTTGCATCACTTGGGCAAAAATGTTTACTGCATGCTTTTGAACATCTTAAATAAGGTAAATAATGCTGTCTATTGCTACATTATTTTGCAACTATATAAAAAAAAAATCATTGTGTATGCTTTGATTATGTTTTGCTGTATTTTACATTAATTACCATATCAATTTCACAAGCTTCCAAAACAATAAACATTACAAATAAACATTAACTATTTAAGTATTTTGAATATCCGTAATGCTGCTGATGAGATTTAGATTTAGTTCTTCTGGGTCTGTTTCACAAAACATGTCCCGCACATTTTGTGCCGATAAAAATGATTGTCTCATGACATAAACCAGAGCTAGGCAACGTCGGTCCTAGAGTGCCGATGTCCGGTATAGTTTAGCTTCAACCCTGATCAAACAAACCTGAACAAGCTAATCAAGGTCTTCAGAATTACTAGGGCAGGTGGGAGGGTTGGGAGGTTTTCAGGGTTGGAGCTAAACTCTGCAGTACATTGACGCTCCAGGAAAGGGAAAAACAATGATTTTACAAAAGTCAGATATGACGTGGTACTGAAAGCAATCTGAAGCACGGCACCATGCACTGTGCAAAGAAATAAATTAATGAGATCCAGCCATGGGTGCCTCCAGGACGTGGGGTCAACATTCTTTTAGTGCACCACATCCTGGAATTGAGGCATGCTTGTGGTCATAAATGAACAAGGATGGGATTTACTGCATGCTGCACAATGACGTAAAACGTCAAAACATCAGTCCTGCACGTTAAACAACCACACTAAAGAATCGCTCGCTTGACAGCTGCAGAATAACCAACAACCTTATTGAACAGCATACACACTAAAGATTCCAAAGCGTTAAGAGGCATCCGCCTGACCTTAAATTACCACACAAGGCCAAGAAATACATTCTTGACACACCAAGCAGTTTTCTAACCAATAAAAGCAAATGATTTTACAGTTGGCCTCTTAGCAGCCCGGGTTCAGATGAACTGCACAATAAAAAAAAGCAAGTAAAGTGCACAAGCAATCTCTGGTCTCACATACTAAACCAGTTATCTCTATCATTACCACTTACCAATGAAAGCGGTTTATCAAGAAGAATTGCTAGGAAGGGTGGGGAGAGCAGGAAAAGAGACAAAACAAGGCATTCTTGAGAAGCTGTCGCCAGGCATTCAGGGCAAAGACTTTCAGTGACGTTGCATGGGGTCACAGGAGAAGACGCTATGAAAACACTCCTACTAAACACTCCACTGGGCTTTATCAGCTGAAACTTTGTGCACATGGCAGTGGGCAAACAACACTGATCTTAAAGAGAAGGACTCTTGCAAGAGAAGAGAAGCAAAACAGGCGTGCAGCCACAGGCCAACGAGAGATATGGAGGAAATCACGGGCCAGAACAAGCTGTACAGTTCACTTTAGTCTCAAAAGAACTCCAAACGCCGCTGAATTAATAAACAAAACACAAACTAAATACCCTGATTACAAATCCAAGAATTCCTGTTCAGTAGAGCGCAGCCGGGTGATTTCTGGGAATAGCAAATCAAACATTTCCCCAACTCACTGAGGGAGTGTGTGTCAATCTGACTCACAGGACTCGTGATGGACCGGCTGGATGTTTTATATTCAATCATGACTGTTGCTTCATACCGGTTATCGGATCATCGTCCAACTTCACTTGTTTTGCTTGTTGTTGTTTTTTAGAGTTCAGTGCAACTCAAATTGCACTCGAGGAATGATGCAAACAAACTTGAACAGTGAACCGACAATCTCTGAATTCATAATCGCACCCTGAGATCGAGACCGGACATAACCGGTGATCCGTTCATGCACCTAAACAATAATACAGATTCCTGAAAGTTTAAAAGGCACACTGCAGAAAGTAAAAGAGAGAGGGACGCCGCACGCAGCGCGCGCTAGCTGAGTACAATGATCTTGCACATAGACGCACAATCTCTTTACCTCTGCCACAGCTCGGCTTGTTTCCATCAACACTGCGTTTCCCTCGCAGAAACTGATGTAATCGTGCATACGCTTGCGTTGAGGTAGCCGTTTTCAATCCTTGGACAAAAGTTTGTAACTTTAAAGTGAAATTCTGCTTAGTGTTGCGCTGCAAAGCTGGATCACTATGTGGCAGGAAGCGAGTTGCAGCGATGCCCTATTAGTGAATGAATCGTTCTGGTGAATCGGTTCTTTTCGAAGAATTGAACTGCATACAAAGCAATCTGGACTGGACTGGATCGACCCGAGCGGATCAAGTCAACTCTTTCAGGGAATAGTCCACCCCCCCAAAAAAAGACAATTCTGCAATTTTTCTGTCAAAATATTAACTCTGTTCCAGAAATGAATTTCTTTATTCTGAGGAATAAAAAAAAAATACTATTCTGAAAATGTTATAAACAGTTCCCATTAGTGCTGTCAAATTATTAATCAATGTATTATAAAAATATTTCTTTGAATATACATTCACATGCATTTACGTTTTTATTTGAATTCATGTAATTTATATTATAAATAAATATATTTATTCTATCAAAAATAACAATTTTCTAAAATATATAAATGCATGTGCGTGTATTTATGTATATGTAATAAATATATACAGTACACACATATATTATGCAAACAAAATCTTTTATTCTGGATGGGATTAATCGTTTGACAGCACTAGTTCCCATGCAACTGACGTCACTGTGTACCAGCAACTGGTTTGTTACCAAATAAAATTTCTTAAAAATATATTTTTTACATTTCCACTACTTTTGAATAGTAACATACAAGTTTTGAACAAACAACAAAGTGTGAATAAATGATGAAAAAAAAAATGGAGGGGGGGGGGGTTAACCAATTACTACTTTTAATTGCTTTTTTGCTCTATTCCAGTTTTATCAGCACACATAAAAAGTTTTAATAAGATGTCTTTTTTAGTAAGAAATCTTTTAATTAGGTGCAAAAGTGTGTCATTTTGTTGTTAAATAAGCTAAATCACACACGCAACAATCTGAATATGCATCAAATGACACCCTCATTAATAAAACGATAATAAAGAGCGGCTGCTCTAAAGCATGAAGCATGCAGTGGCGGCCTGTCATCACAGACTGCAGAAAGACTCGCGGAAATGATTCGGATTTCTCTTCACAAGCGGCTTAAAGCCGCAGCGCGCGTGCGCTCTAGTCGCGCCCAATACGGTCTCAATAGGTGCACTATTTGGCAGCGTGTCCTGAATCCCGGCTGTGTACTTGCGTGATCACACACACATACATGCACGCACGCTTACATACATACAAACAGACTCAAACACGCTCGTGCTGGTTCTGATGCGCTTCCCTTACCCGATCTCATCCGGAGGCTCCATCGCCGGGGCCGAATCGACTGGATTGCTCTCCGTTCACCCGTGCATGAAACAGAACATGTCCAGGAAAAGAGAGGCCGACTTTGCAAAGACTGGTGTGTGATACGAGTCCCGGTGCACACTTTCTTTCTCTATCCGTCTGCAGAGTTGAGGCTGGCCCGTGTGTGCACTGACGCCATGTTTCCAGCCGCGAGCCGCTGATGAGGGAGTGACACACACTGACTCTACGGCAGCTCGTGCAGTACACCAGACCCGCTGCTGCCACCGACCGGATCACGGCTGCCCCGTTCAGACGCTCGGAGGAACTGCAGGAAGCAAACACCTTACAACACATCCGGCAGATTTCCGTACAAATGCACTATTAAAATTATAATGCGATTTTATACAGGGCATGTGTCTTTCGTAGCTACTACTTTACAATGGTTGGGGAAAGGTCTAATAGTAACAAACAACTATGTTCTGTTTTTAAGTGTAATAATTGCAGTTCTAACGTTTCATAAAAACAATTTTCATAATTTCATACTATTATTATCCTTTTATTCTAACGTTCTGTTTGTTTATTATAATGAGTTTTGTTTGTTTATATTATTTTTATATACATTTGCATTGCTTAAATTACATTCATTCAAATTAAAATATAAATAAATAAATAGCCCAAGCAGAAAGACATTTTCTTAGTTTTTTTACAACTGTTACATTTATTTGATTTCAAAGTGTAATGTACTAAAATAGTTTTTATTTCTTATTTGATCCATATATTTTCATATAACTGTATTCATATTTGCTTATCTGAATTAGGTTTAATATTTGTCACTCTGAATATTCTTATGGAAACTTTTAGTGAATCTTATAAGGGGTTGTAAGAGAAGACAGAGCTATAAACCTATTAATAAAGGGAAGGACACAAGGATGTCAAGATACACATCTCAATGGACTGTATGCAGGAGGGGCAGCTATTCATAATAAAGGTATGAAATCAGTTCATGACTCCAGACTGAGACGGAGTGCAATAGAACAGGGTGCAGCAGGAGCTTAATGTGTTTGAAACAACACTGTGCAGAACTCAAGAAACTCACTGAACCGGGATAGAGATCGATGAGGAGGGTGTCACGGCCAAGGCTCTAGTAAATAGGACACACTAAAGTTTTTTCATGCAAAGAATAAACAAGAGACATATGTGAGATTATAAATAATGCAATACTTTGTATTGCCTGAGTCATAAATGAAAGTAGGTTTTCAGTGCACAATTGCTTTGTCTTCTGTCTCTTACATATTTTGTTTTTATAATTGTGACCTTGTTACTTAATTACATTGACTTCAAAGCGTGCACAATCCCAGTAAAAATATATTCACTTTCAAACAAGTCCAGTCCAGTTGAGCAGGAATTCCTGCTTAATTATCACACCACAGCAAAGACAATTACACGTTGCTTTGCTTTTAACTGGAAATTTGAAATTATTCCAAAAAATCCTGAGGTGATTTGAATGTAAATGATATCATATAATAGGCTATAATATAATTACTGATACATTTGTATTTTTCTGATTTCAAATAAGACATGCCAGTTCTGAAAGATTCTTTTTTTTTTTCAATAGAAACAATGTTTATCACAAGTAAAATAAGTCCATCAGCTGATAAAAATCCAGGCAGATGCTCCTTGATCTTTCAAAATGTTACTAAAAGAAGTATAATATCATTAACCACACATGAAAAAAAACTAGGTCAAACCACTGTCTCTTTGGATTTCCATGTTCACATTTTTCTACGTGGAAAAAATAATAAAAAAAACTTGTTTAGGAGATTATTGCAGATTGTTAAATCTAAAAAACGGAATAACTGACAAGAATATGTTAAGCAGCTTAAGATGATGATTACAGTTTACAGGTCATTTTAGTAAAAAGGACTTCACATGGCTGAACCACAGAGAATTCCAGAAGCTACACCAATACAACATTTTTTGAGGTGGCCCATCTCTTGTCGCCCCTCATTCACAAATTCTCATTTTTAATTTTTGCTTTTGTGTCGGATGTTCTGTCAAATCTTCCCACTAAGTGGCGCCATTTTGCTGTTCTTACACAGTTACATGAACGATGCTTGAGATGGACATTGGAAACATTGCTGCAGTTTAGAAGTTTAATTTCAGAGAAAAAAAAACGTATTAATAAAAGTCTATGCCGGTTACAGTCATGCAACAGTTTTTCTTGCTTTGTGCAGACAGTTTATATTACGGCAAGCCATTTTAACATTTAATATAATAAAACAAAACAAATTTATCATTACTAGTATTTATTTTTTAGATAGTATCTTTTACATTAAGTTCTTTTAAAGTCCATTAAGTACATTTTAAACACTTTAAATAACTTGCATGCACAATACCCTCCTGCTTTGGGTGATTTTTGCACTGTGAATGCATATTAATATTCTCTTCAATTGTGGAAAATTTGAAAGGTGTGCGTCTTTTCTCTCAGAAGATAAAAGTGTTATTTTTTTTGCAAGGTACGATTTTCATTTTACCATGTCTCTTCCACAATGATTCCACAACTTATGATCTTTTTATGATTGTTAAACTCATTGCAGTTGCTCTATATTTGACATATTATGACATATTTTATGACTTTGTGGCATGCAAAGTCTTTTCATAATCTTGAGAAACATGTCAGTGGGGTATATTGTTTAGACAAGTGTATCAGCTGTATGGGGATTGGTGTCCTATTGCTTTACATGCTGTTTAGTTGTAGTACAACGTTATGATAAAACTCACATTTATACATATGATATTTAAACTGTCTATTATTAATGCATGTATATTGTTATTTTTACTGTTGTGTTTACATTTGTACTGTTTGCCATATCTTTTCTAGTGTTAAGTATTTAACTGAATCTGAATTACCTGAATCAACATTAAATAAAAGAAATAAATAATTTTAATAGTAATAATAATAATAATAATTATCATTTCTTCATAGAATGACTTCTATGGTGATCCGTCATTGATATATCAATTCAGTTTTGACTGCATGTATTCCACAAGGGACTAGTACTTAATGTTTAGTAGTTATTCATTCACTAGAAAAATAAGAACTAGTTCTATTTTCTCTTAACAAAAGAGTATAATTAAATACTAGTCACTTTTAAAATGTTAGATGGCTGTCTCCAACTAAGGATTTTTCTGGTCGACCAGTAGTTGTTCATTTTAAGCATTAGTCAATTGATTGCAGGTGTCTCCAATCAGTCTTCCTGTGTAAATACAGCTCTCAGACCTGTATTCAGTGTGAAGTCTTGTTTTTGCCACGGCTACCAGTTCAGAGCGGTTCCCCTGTTTTCATTGTGTTCTCTGTGTATTCCCCCTATAGTTACATTTCTGAGCATTTCCTTTCCGTGTCTTGCTTTCCTGTGTTTCCCGTTTTCTGATTGTTTGCTGCCTGCCCCCTGACTTTGCCTGGTATATCGTTTATGATTCTAGATTGTCTGTATTGTTCTTGTTTCCCTCTCTATAGAAACATTTTTAAAGTGTGTAAAGCAAAGATACGTGCTGTGTTTCTCACTTAAGTTCAAGAACGAGATGACAGAAAGCACTGTTTGCTTTCATTATTCCACAAAAGTGTGATTCGTTTTGGGGGTTTTTAAGAGTGAACACAAATAAATGTAGGCTTTACATATTAGAAAGATGTATTACTCTTATCTGTTTGACCAAAAATGAGCACTAAGTGCAAGTGAGCACACCGCTGCCTCTATCTGTCCTGCAGAGAATGTGCACCCTCCACACTTCAGCAGCCCACATTTCACTGTGTTACCTTTAGATTGAGCAGCCATGTAAAGTTGCTAATACTTGCCTTTTTGAGATGATATGTCATATTTGAGGTCTATAAATGACAGACGAGGTTGAGGTATAGGCTGTATTACCATAGACTAGTTGTGTGTAAGAATCTGTTAGTCACTGACTATATGACTTTGCCTGTGGATTTTTTTTCTGCGACTAAGAGACTTATAAAAATGTGGCCAACCAAGCCTCTTCTGGTTGACTAACAATTAGTCGACTATTAAGGGGCAGCCCCAGAAATAAGTACTAGGATCTACTAAATAAGAGCTAGTACCTAATGAACAAGTAGTAAATTTAGACACTACCTAAAGAATAAACACTAGTATCAAAAGAATAAGCAATAGTGGCTACTTGATTGAAAAGATATGAATATCTTTAAAAGAGTACTAGTAGCATGAAAATAGATACTAGTATGGTTAAAATGGCTTGCCATATTTGTATACAAACTACTAAATTGTATGAGCAGTACAAAAACATTTTGGAATCTACCTCCTGCCTACCATCTTACTTAAATTCTCAGTACAGAAACCTGAAATACTACACTATCTCAGGACAGCCTCTATTTTTAGCATCTGTACAGCCTGGCAAAGAGGAGGAATAAAAAAGGAATATAAAAGTCACAGAAGACTTGATTGAGTTTGATTAGAAATTCAAGATTTGGTAAAGATGGTAATCTTAAAACTATTCTGTTCCAAATGCAGTCTGACAGAGAAGTGAAAACCCAGATTTCAGTTACATGTAGCTATCAGCTGCAACAAGTTAATCAAACCAGCGCTATTTCTAAAAAAAATAAATCAAGACAAGATGACTCATCAGATCAGATATTATAAAGTATTAGATCAGATCAAGTAAAGCATTTCACCTATATTTTACACTTTTTCATTCGATTTCCCTTGACAAATGTTTATATGTTGTTTTGTCCACACTGCTGAATGAAGAGGAACCTTTATCCCAACTGGCCTACCAGAACCCAGATTCCGCCACCTCGCCAACTCACACAGACTGTTACCTTGGAAACAGTCGCCCTCATGTCTGCATCATCTTCAAGAAACAAGGCCATACAAAAGAATGCAAACTCTCACTGTCGTATGTGTAGCTAACAGGGTCAAAAATCTGAACTATATATGTGACACTTTGATTGTGTTTAACAGTAAACCTACATAACTTTATTGACATGGATGTGTCCTAATAAAAATCAAAAGGAAAAAATGCAGATAACACATTCATAAAAGAAATTATAGACATAGTGCTGCTTTATCATAGAAAGGGCTATATGATAAAAGTCCAAAATCACCTTAATTCATGTGTAATAAAAGAAGTTAACCACTCTTTTGGTTACGGGTGGATAAAATATGTATAATTGAATATCATCAGACAAATATAACATGATAGTTCTGATTTATTTATTTTAAAAAAACATAAAGCAAACATTATCATAGGCCTGACTGTTCTCTTGTTCATTTTTCTTATCAACAAACACATGTGTGCTTGC
The DNA here is from genome assembly GCA_032359435.1 of Enteromius unitaeniatus. Taxonomy (NCBI): domain Eukaryota; kingdom Metazoa; phylum Chordata; class Actinopteri; order Cypriniformes; family Cyprinidae; genus Enteromius; species Enteromius unitaeniatus. The sequence continues at coordinate 16,551,670 of JAUMHI010000054.1, forward strand.
TGTTAAGTAAAAGGAAATGACATAGCCTAGACCTATTTCAAGACAAAATATAAAATCTTGCCAAAAAAAACAAACATCAACCCACAGTTTGAACACACTTAGGCTAAATTCAATCTTGATTTCATGAACGTGCATGAAAAACATTGTCTTCACGCAACATGCTTCCCATTTGATGATTAAGCCATCTTCTTATATGACTGGGCATTTGAGACGTTATGACATTCATCACGACACCACAGCTTTTGCTAATCCATAGCCTAGTTTAACTGGCATTCATGTGTTTCTGGGGTAGCAACAAACACTAGACATTGGGTGTCCCACATTAGGCGGTGTCCCACTTTCAATTCACCCAGCAGGCCTATGTAGTTTTTGATGCTTAGAAAAAAAAAAAACAATAGGCTACAAAAAAAAACAGGCATTTTTAGTTAAACAAAAACGAGCACGAAGGCTCTCCATCAGACAACTGTTCATTTTTAAATTATTCTTATGAGTCGGTTCATTTTAGTGAATCAAAACCACACAGAACCGGATGTAGAATGGACCGGTTC
>JAUMHI010000054.1:16559723-16584602 GCA_032359435.1 Enteromius unitaeniatus
AAAGCATAATTGCACACTAAACTCAAGCATGTACTTTCCAATTAAGATAGCAGGAATGGTAGAAGTAATGTTGATGGTTTGATGTTGATTCACTCCTTTTCTTAAAAAAACCCCATGATATCAGGATTTCAGTAAGGCACAGTTGACATGAATGTGGCCAATCTGTACACACTAAAATACTATTTTAATTGTGTAGGCACAAGAACTAAATAGTAGGTGTATTGAAATGATTTTAGCTTGAAATAAATAGTTTAATCTTTTCCATATAAATTTTACACAATTTTTACAATCACAATATTCTAATAAGACCATAAAACTTATATTTTCAACATCTGCAGTTTAAAAATAACAACGCGAACATGAATAATTGACCTTATAAAATGATCAGCTTCAAATTTCTGCTTTTAAAGGTACCCAAAGAAAAAAGGCCACCCAAAAATGTCAATTCTGTCATCATGTACTTAACCTGTATTACTTCTGTGGATCTCAAAAGAATATATTTAATTATTATTTATATTTAATATTATATTCAATATATATATAATGAATGTTGGTCATTTCAGTTCCCATTAAAGGGCAATGTAGGGACAAAAAAATATAATGGAAGTCAATGGTAACAGAAAATGCTCGGTTACCAACATCCCACTGAACCATTGCTTTAACCCTTTAAAAAATTATACCTATTCATTTGTCACTACTGTCTAATAACGAGGAAGTGTTTTTTTTGCCATAATCAACTTTTGCCACAATTGCTTCTGCTTATACTTTACTTCCTACATGTATTGAATTTCCAATACTCTTTTGTAGTCCAAATAAAAAAAAAAAATTGACTCTAAATCAAAAAGCACTTCTGCTCTGATCTAAGCTTCAAATAAAGACCACCATCTTCTCACATCTTCATGAACATTGTGAGAGCCGACTTGCATATAATAGAGACTTTCATCAACATAGTAGCTGCCCATCATCTGTTAAGTTTTATTTCAAACTGGTGTGATCTACCTTGTGAGCTTGCAACTAGAGTAATACTTAAGGATATCTTCTACTAGTGGTGACAGAAGTGTCTCGTGAAGCCGTATCGCTCAAATTGACATTAAGACTATTATGACATGTTGACATGTTAAGACTATAATGCACTGTAACGCAGCATAAACTGTAGCAAAAGTCAGTGTAGAAGCACAAAAAAGTTAGTCTGCTCAAAAGGGGTCATTACACCTTTTAAATAGTGGCATTTATCTTAAGGGAAATTGTAAATGCGTTTAAAGGGAAAAACATGTTATATTGTGTCATTTTCTCATTTCAGAAAGTGATATTTTACTGTGGTCTAAATATTAAAATGCTGGACAGAGTAAATCAATCTGAGTTTACATGGAATTTTGACTCCAAGGTCAAATAATGGCTGGCTCCATGTGTCCTTGTCCTAAGATATCGAGATCCAGCGCAATGCCGTTACATACCAAAAAAGGTTTGGAGAAAAGTTGTGTTATCGACTAACTGACTGTATAAAACTTAGATCATCCAGATCTTTGATTGTTGCATTGGCTATTTAATAAACATAAAAGAATGAATTATATTTTTGAAACATGCTGAAAGTGTTGTTTACGATAGGATGCTTGTGTTTGTATTGAGAATGACTGTTGTAGGCACAGACGGATGACTACTGTTTATGGTCCGGTTGGAAGATCACACTGTACTGCAGATTGTGCTGTATCACTCTCATCATCGAGTAGAATGTCATGACATTTTTATCTCAATAGAATAAAAGCTGGAAGTTTTTAGGCCTCATTTTATCTTCTAGTGTTTCTGACTGTAGGGATTATTTACAGATTTACTTTAAAGAAACATGCTGAATCTGAGCTCAGGCCATGGGAACTTGAATGTGCTGATGTGACATTTTTATTGTGTGAATAATGAAATGCTCTGTGATGTCACTGCTGGATTCTTTGTGCTTATTTGCCCTTGGTGTTTTGCTGCATGAGTCTGTATGATCAGCTCACAGCGTCTTAACATTGTATTAGTGCTGCACAGAATCATGTAATTGTTATAAAAAAATAATTTCAGTAGTACGTTTAGAAATACACAAGGGCATACTGTTATGATCTCTGTTTACGTTGTGTGAGAGATTTTAATAAATGTTGTCATTTCCATATAAATCCTGAACTGGACAATTCTTATAGGTTTTTTTTTTTAATGGAAAATGACTACTAGTGTCGGGGAGTAACTAGGTCCTTGTAACAGAATTATGTAATTTAGTTACAAAAAAAAATAACTGATCGGTTAGTTTCTGAGAAGAAAAGTGCAATTACAGCTACTTGTGTTAATGTTAATTGCAAAGGAGATTGCTTCTGAATATTTCAAGTAGATTTGTTTTTTTACCAAGTTGCAATGACTACTCTAAAATGAGATTTTAGTATATTTTAGGGGATTAGGACACAACTGGAGTTTATTTTTATTCAATAACTTCTTAAATTGTTAATTCCCTACTTGCATTTCTGAACCCGGATTCACAGACCAGACTTGAGCCTAATGTCAGATGAATGTTCGTAAGCCATTTCAACAGTGAAAATGGCACTGATTTTGAATGTCAGTCCCCGTTTTGTCCCAAGACACTCACCAGTAACATTTTTTTTACTAGGCACGTCTATAAAAATTACTTTATTTTTCCAAACAGGCATTGTTTGCAGGGAGATGTTTCCTGTCACAGATATGAAAGATAAAAAAAAAAAAAAAAAAAAAAAAGGGCTCAAGCCTGATTAACTTAATTTGAACAGCCTGGAAACCTCACAAAATGTATTTGCAAATCTGGAAATAAATGAAACCTTTAATTAAAAACAACAACAAAAAAACTATTACTCATGGGGACTTGAGTCCAGACAAAAGGTATGTTTTCAAACATTAATTTTTTTATTTATTATAATAAGTGAGAACAAATACAAATAACGAACAAACACAAATAATGAACACAAAATAAACTAAAAACCATGCTTTTGCACTTTAAGCAGCAGCTCATCACACAGTTCTGTGACATCTTTGACTTCTTTAGCCTGAGAGGAGAGGGGGGGGAAAGCAATTCAAGATTACACTGTAATAAGGACTTTCCTTGTGTGTGTGTGTGTGTGTGTGTGTGAGTGTGTTTACCTTTTGCTCCAGATCCTTTTCTAGGGACTGAACTTTCAGCTGTTCTCTTTTGAGCTGCACCTGCAGTGCTGCCACTTCTGCACCCTGTTTAGTACGAACCTCATTTATGGCCTTGTTCGCTCTGAAACAACATCAGTGCTATTAATGACGCTGCCAGGCATATTTATCAATTATGCAAGATTGTATTATCACATTCATAAGAAGAGGTTTCAGACTGCTTGATTAACATACTGGTCTAGTTTCTCCTCAGCATGAGCCTTCAAAGCTTGATAACGCTTTTCCTCTTTCTGCAGTCTGTCCATGCAGTTCTGCGCATACTGCTTCAGAGTCTCTTCATTCTATAGAAGAGGAAGTGGGGCAACAACAACAAAAAAAAGACCATTATACAACTACAATAACCTTGTTTTGAGTCTTGAAAAAAAGTCTGAAAAGCATACCTTTTTGAATCCCTCAATGACTTCCTTGCATCTGTCAAGGCGTTTGACAACAGAGGAGAAGGATCTTTCCAACTCATTCAAATCTTTAGACAGCTGGTCTTTTTCCTGGAGGACTCTCTCTAACTCTATTTTGGCCAAATCTTCCTTCTGTTTATGCTCATCTATAAAAGACACAGTAACATGTTATCTGATTTACTGCCTTTAAAATAAACTAAATCTAGTCAAATATCTGTCATACCAGTGATTTGAGTGATGGTGGCCTCAAATTCTGAAACTATAAACCTGAAAAGAGAGGATAAGAGTTGGAAAAAACACTTACAATCATAATTTCAATAATGACTGACTCATTTAAAAATCAGAAAATAATTCAGATAAAAAAGACATTATTTGTGGCTGCATTATTTTTTAGATCAATAGATAGAGATAATGAATACATTATGCATGTGTGTATATACATATATATATATATATATATATATATATATATACACACACTGCCAGCAGGAGGCGCTGTTGTCATGGTTAAGATTATGTATTATGTAACACTGTATACACATAACGCTCAGCTCACAAACTCTGCTTTATGATATTACACACAAGATGAAATGAAAAATGACAACCAAAATTTTCTGAAGACAGTCAGAAATGCTGATATAAAAACACACAAACCTAGTTTTGATTTTGAAATGTGCTGTGCTCATGTTTATTCAAGTCAAAGCTTTTTGAAAAACATTTATGGTGGTCAGTTTTGAGATTGTGGTGCGCCAACACAAATATATCCATGTATGGGAAACACTGAACTATAAGTGCTGCACTTCCATCACGTTTCCAATGCAAAATGACAATCTTCTGTGATTGTAGGGACCCTAATAATTCATTCTCTATGTACCATGTGAAAGGATTTGTGTAATCAGAAACTTACAGCATGTGTTGATTCTCCAGTTGCAGCTTGTCAATCTGAGACCCAAGCGCTTGCTGCCGTTCCTCCGACTAAAAGAAAAGAAACCCAAAACGTTAGAAAGACCAGTCAGACATGTACCAGTCATCCTGCATGAGGCTATGGGACCGAACCTGTCTCTCTGCTTTCTGTAATGCAGCATCCATGTCTCTCTGGCTGTACTTCAGAACCTCTATGATGGAGTCCTCAGTCTTTACTGGCTGTTTTAAAGTCGGAACCAGCAAGTCCAGAACAGTTGGATCTGGCACTACAGTTTCCACTGCCTAGAAATGTACAAACATTGTAAAATGGAATCCAGTGTGCTTAGTAAGAATGTTAAAGATGCAAAACAAATGATTGATGTTTGTGTTCTCTTACTGGTGGAGGCAGATCATCCAGCAGCTTCATACTGTCACTGTGAGACTTCTGCTTCACTTCAGACTTTGCAGCCTCCATCATCCTACAATAAATCAACAAACAAGATTAACATTATCCTTGTAATGTGCGCAATTTAGATCTGTTGCACTGGGCTATTTAACTTTGAAACCTGTTTGTAATATTTTCAGTAAGGGCTGAATGAATGAAAGTCTGACCTAATGGCAAGAGAAGGCCGTGGCATGCTGAATCCAGAGTTGCAGAAGTCCATTCCAGTTTTCTTTGGGCTCTCCTTCAACAGTGGGTCAAACTTCAAATACAGTGACTGCTTCCGTAAGGCAGACTCCTTAAACTATAAAAATTGTTTTAGTATAACACTGGGCATCTGAGATGCTGCTTAATAAACAATGTACTCTAATATATTTGGAATAGCATTAAAAAAAAAGATCATGAATTACTCTTGCACACTTACAGTGCTTGATCCAAACTGCTCCAGATAGTCAATCTGCCCATCAAAATCTCCCCCTGGCATGACTGAGACAGACAGAACAACATTGTTTACAATGTCAAAAGCTTGTACTGGGTTCAGTTCAAATAAAAATGCAACCATGTATACTCACACAATGCCCCAGGCACAAACTCATCTTCACTTGGTGCCGCCACACCAAGATCACAGGTCTGGTTTTGTAGATCCACTTTAGAATCTGGTGTTTGCATGAGGTCTGGCACCTGTAACGCTGGATTCTGGGGTATGTTAGAGCTGGACACAGTGAATGACTCTTCTACTTCCTCCAGCTAGTAAGAGAATGAGCATCAACATGATCATTTGTGGAAATACAAATGTTCTGTTAAATGTGTATATTTAAAAGACACTCTTACCCTTTTAGTGACGGAAAGGTCAATTTCTGCAACGTTTACATTGGTTTCAGAAACTGCTGGGGGAGAACTGAAGAGAAAGAGAATTTGAGCTCAACGATTATTTACATTTATGCATTTGGCAGATGCTTGCATCCCTCAAAACATTCACTGAATTTAGGGTATGTTCATACAAGCTGTACAAGTTCTAGTTCCTGTACCTGTGGTCTGGTTGGTCATCTTGTGCAGGTGCTTCAGGCTGGTTGTCCTGTGCAAAAGCCTCAGGCTCCTTAACTGGAGCTTTCATCAAAACCGGGCTAGTCTGGACACCACGTGGTGGAGAGTTACCCATCGTAGCTTTTGTGCCAAAGGGGTTAAAGTTTGGATCGTCAAACTTGTCCAAATCAAAGGTGTAAGAACCTTTAGGAGGAGGAACATTCACAGGTTCCATCTCCTCTGAATTCTTAGGGGACAGCTGGTTGGGATCTGGTTCTTTCTTTTCTGTGGCTGGTGCAACTGGTTTTTTGGTCACACGTTTCGCACCTGCAGGTCTTTTGACCCCAAGACATTTCGGAGGAGGTTTGCGCTTTACTTCAGTACCATCGTCAAAATTAAACTCTAGTAGCATCTGGTTCTCTTTAGGGGGCGCTGTAGATGAGGGGCCCTCTGTGGCGGTGGAGTTCTCTTGAGGTGGTATGGAGGCATCTGAAGTTGTTGGGACATCTGGGGTGTGGACGGAGAGCTCTGGTTCTGGTTTAGCTTCTTGGCTTGGGAGTGGTGGATCGGAAACTACCGATGCCTTGCCAATTAGGGGAGAGTTTGGGATCTTTGAGCCACCAGTTTGGAATGGGTTGAGTAAGTCAAGATTGTCAAAATCCAAGTTGTAAGATCCCACAGGGGGTCGTACGGAGTCCTGAGCTTCAGACTGATCATCCAAAACAGGAATCGGTTGTGACACTGGTGCTGGCTCAGATATATCAGATTTCTCCCCATCTGCGGCACAGTTTTCAATGTTGTCAGTCTTGATGATGACCGTGCCCTCTGCTGAAGATATGTTGGCAGAACATTCTGCAAGGGAATTCTCCACTGATGGGACAAAGGGAAGAGTCTCATCAAGTGCAGTGTCGGTCACCTCTGGAAACTCAGGCTGAGGTGCAGAAATGGGGGCTGCAGTTGTATCGGACTCTACAAGCTCTGATGTCCAAGGCTCAGAAGATTTAGGAGGAGAATTCTGCATTTTACTGGACCCCTGGAAAGGGTTGATGGCATCTAGATTGTCAAGATCAAGGGTATAGGCACCTTTGTTCTGTACAAGCATATCATCATCAGGGAAGACGACACTGTTACTCTGCATGTCAATCGGTGTGGTGGAAGGGTTATTCAACAGTGAACTCCTGTAAAGCACAAATTCAATTTTACATGTCAATGGATTTTGCCATTTCCACGTTATTAGATTACTATGGATGTTACTCATACATAAACTCTGAATGTTACTGCTTGTGACTGTGACTGAATAAAGATGATTAAATGTTTTTAATTACCATTTTTTACTACCCCATCTAATTGTGGAACTACAAACTTTTTGGCGTGATTGCACCACAGGATCTAGGAACGATTATAGTTCCAAGAAAAAGTACTAGGAACCATCCGTGACGTAGGTGTATGCTTATTGACACGCAAGAAAACACCCTAACCCATAATGATTTAAAACACAGTGTAACCATATACGGTGTAGACATGGTCTCAATTTTTTTTCTTTTATAAATGCCATTTACCTCAAGACTTCACGCAAATGACGTCGGTGACAACCAGCTTACATCACTTCTTAGTACCCACTGACAGTACGAATGCAACCCAACAAATTGTACTGGGAAATAGCGCAAAAAACATCCCAGTACTTTACTACTGTGCTTTTAGTTCTGGAACTAAAGAAATACAAAAGGCCCTATTATTTTAGTGTAGTGACATATTTCTAGCTGAAATGGAAAATTAAATAGAGGGTAGTGTTTTAATTTTGCACTAATCCTCTCTTTCTCTCACTCATAGCAGCCTAAATGCCTGAAAATGATTATCGCCAGCGTTTAACACCTTGTGACTAAACAAAATGCTGCAGGAGAAGTACATTATCCAAGCTGCCCAAAACATGAGAATTATTTATTTTAAGCTTTAAGCTAATGCATTAGCGTAATGTCTTTGACAAATGCGTGTGCATCCTCAGCACAGCAAAAACGAAGTGTGATCAAGGTGAAGGTGTGTTCCTGCTGAACTTTATTCACCTATTGGCAAACACTGAGTTTGTTTTATTCGTCTTTATTACGTTTATTATTATAGTAATTTTGAATGTAGAGATTGAAACTATATTCAAATGTATACAGTGCTTAAGTTTATAAAATAAAATTGTTTATCAATATGAATAAGCTCTTTCATAACATTAGTTCGTCATTTATAATGCTATAATATAATTATTTCTGTTGTCTATGAAAAAATAAATAATATTTAACATTTTTAGATATTAGATATGTTTAGATATATTTAAATATTAGTGAATATTTAAACAGTTTTTTGACAGATTCCTAAAATATTTGTGTTTTCTCTTTATTATGGCATGTGGTCGAATAAATAGTTAATTGTTTTCATAGCATTCAGTTGATATGTTTGTTTGAAGGACATTGGGCAGAATGTGGAAATGTGTTTTGCTTTTCTTCAATAAAACTTAAAACAAAATTGGGCTTAAAAAAAAAGGAGGATCTAAAAATAATAATAATAATAAAAATAAAAATAAAAATAATAATAATAATAATAAGCCAACTAACTGATTACCAAAATTACTGTTAGATGCAGCCCTAGTTTAAAGATTAACAAGACAAATTTATTTCAGCAGATGAACTTGCACAGGTTAGCCATTTCCATCAAGACTAGGAATGTGCGCTAGTAAAGTAAATAAAGGAAAGTTGCTCACTGGTTGTTAGAGGCCATGAGAGTTTCCAGTGCTTTACTGTGGTCCTCTTGGCTGGACGGCCTACTGGTGCGGCTCGGGGACATGATCTTCTTTGTGACTGGGTCTCGCCGTGGAGTTTGAAAACAAACCTATACAAAATCGATAGAGAACTATGTAAATCTAAACCCCAGCACAAGCCAGACAACACCGTAAACTAATTCTTAATACTATAAATCACATACATTTGACACGCATTTAAACTGGAAGACTGGAGTGACTGCTAGAACTTCATCTTTAAAACTGTTTTATTTATTTAAAAATGTATATTTTTTACTCAACAGATGAAACTGGTTATTACACAAAATAAAAAAAACCACTAGAACACCCACCTTTGCTCCTCTGTGAACAGCCCTGCTGATGTTGTCAGCCTGGGACTGCCGCAGGATCGAGGGCCTGCCAGTCGGCAGTTCAAATGCAAAAACGTCACAAGCGGCTTCAGACGTGCCGTTCATCCATACAGCTCCCTGATTCTCCTTTAGTGCCTCAGAACTCATACTGCAAAACAGACATAGAATATGGGTTCTGGAAAGTCACGCCCACTGGGCACCACACACAGCTGGTTTTACTGATAAGACCCAGGGGCAGGCATCTGACCTTGTCAACCCAACACCCAGAGACCCCTCAAATCTACTGCATTTCTTTTGAGCATCAGTAAGAGATCAGACGAACCCACTATGACTAATAACCCAAACATGTGATATCAACCGGTGCAATTCATCCATGTGCCGAGAAAACAATGTGGTTCTCTATCTGTGAAGGAATCATGAGATGTGCAAAGGCTATAACAGACAACCAGCAGAGAACTAAGTCTTTTGACGGTGTCAATATGATCTTTGTGGTTTGGATATTAGTGCCATGTCTTTAGGAGAATGAGGAGGAACAAGGGATAAAATCTTCAAAGAATCATTACCAAATTTTGCCTCATCTGTCCTTCCCTGGATTCTGCTCAACTATGTAGGACTGACAGTAAGATTGTCAGCTTTGTAATGACAGGCAGTTCTGACAGCTTCTCTCTTCTACAGTCTACCTGGACAGGTGATAAACAACTCACCATCATAAATGATATCTCATTAAGTTGTAACCTGGACAGAGACAGATCTCAGACCAAGCCCTCAATCAGGTGAGAATGAAAGCAAGAAAGTAAGAAACCAAACAAGAACAGCCAGTGGACTGAGTGGGAAATTGAATTGAATTTCAATAAAACTAGTGAAATTTCCAACTAACTTAGACTAACATGTGCTCAAACAGATGACATGGCTGATATACATTTAACAAACTTTTTATTTGAAATAATGTTACGATGTCTAAATCTCTAGTAATGATTTACTTCCGTTTTGTTCAAATAGTTACATTTGTGAAGATAGGAGGAAATATGCCTGCACAAAAACGTTAACGTTAGATCAATTATATTTAAACACGGTAGCGTTAGCATCATCTGCGCAGTTATTATCGTCCTAGTAACGTTAGCACTAGCAAAACAGTCAACAGCAAACGTTACTTTTAATGTTCAGCGTCGCACAATATTTCACTATCGCTCTCATGTAAACTTGTATACGGTTTCCTAAAATACGTACCTTACTTAGGCTGCTCAAATCTAACAATAAACCGTTTTCTTCTCAGAGATCAACAACGTGACACACAGACGCAAATTCCTGTGCATTTATAACATGTACCCTGTTTGAAACGGTTCAAATTTAAACTGCGTGATCTCAGCCAATTAAACGCGAGAGTCGGCGCCGGTGAGGCGGGGCGATCTTATGAATCAACCAATAGAAATGCGTGTCGCACTATGTCGTCCTAGTGGATGTTCTTTTGATAGACATCCAAATCATCCAATGGAGAGAAGCTGTTGACGCAGGCAGTATGAAGCCAAATAAATATGACCCTAATTTAACCCTTTTACCAGGATATAAAAAATGTCACCCTATATATATATATATAAAATATACCTGTTATATACAGCTTGCCCACAGAATTCCTGTAATAATTTAATACTGCTTTCAAGCAAACTGTAAATGGCTTTAGTGATTATGTGTTGATAGTACAGTCATTGTGCTGCCGATAACTGAAGCTTTGGTCTGGTGGCTGGGAGTCTAAAATCTCATTAAAGACAAAAGCCCAAATAGACAAAGACCCCACTCCAATCTAATGACCCCCACCCATGTCTGAGATACAACCCCTTCAGCCAATCACAGCACAGATGGGCGGTTTCAAATGATGCTACTGGGTGTAGTTGAAGGCTTTCTCTATTCTTCTGAGAGTGCATCCACACAATGCAACAGCTGTTTCTTACCAGTGTACACTTACAGAGAAACCCCTAAAATCCTAAAAACATTTGGAAACCACTTGTAACTGTTGTGTGTACGTGTACAAACACACACACACTGTTACTATTCCTGTTGTAAATAAATCAAGTTTAGTGTATATTTTACAAGAATATGCAGTATTAGTTGTTCTGCTCCGAATTTTATATAATGTGTTGAAATTTACACAAATTTGTTTCAGTGTGCTTATAGTTTTATGTGCCAAAAATCAAGCACAGCATTAAAGGCAGCAGTTTAATTTAGTTGTAGTTAATTATATTTAATACAAGATAATCTTGATTTAATTAACAGTCTTCCAATAATAAGGACGGCCCAATGACTCAGGGCCAGTGAAAGTTTCAACAATTATTGAAAAGAACACTATATCTTAAAGAAAAATGTAAGTGTGACTGACTCTATCATATTTATTTCTGAGTGAAATGGCTATCAAAGATAAATATCTGAGTGTTGCATAATAGTATACAAGCAGATCTGTATGTAGTTGGCTTTACTGAAATGTGGCCTTGTATCCATCACAAGAAGAGCAAGTTATGAGTAAAGATTGTCAGAAAATGTTCTTAAAAATATAATGATTCATTTACAATAACAACAGCAACATGAATTAAACATATATAGCTTTTGTGCCAACAGCATCTATATCTATATATAGTGTGTTTATATATTTTTGGTGGCAAAGTGAAGATGTGAATTGCAGCCAGAGGGCTTTAGTGTTTAAACCAATGAGATTAAGGTTACTTCAGATCAGAGATTTGAGCCAAAAGCACACCCAATAAAGACTGTTGCTGATTTAGTGAAAAAAATGCAATGTATGGACAAATAGATTCTCAGTTTCAGAGCAAGTAAAATGCAATAAACTTGCCTCTTCACCACACCCAGACCAAAACGTTCACAGCCGGTGAGGTGAGAGACAGACTGAGAGAGGGAGAGACATAAACACTGCAGTTACATAACGCTCTGACAAAGAAAAAAAAGGAGAAATGAGATTGAAGAGAGAAAGAAACACAGACAGGGATTAGGAAGTCGGAATGAAATAAGTGAGTGTGTGTGGCATAGATTAGCTTCATTAGGATCAGTGGGTCACCGGTTGTTTGGAGCTGTCTGACTTCCTGTGATTCTATCTGAATGGAATCTGGGTCAGTGGTTGGCAGTGATGGTGCCGGTATGGGCTGTATGTCTGAGAAAGAAGAGACACTGTTTATGTGTGGATTCTTATGTAATAGACTTTGAATAAAAGGGAAAAGGGAGTAATATGACCTTTTAGCACTGATGGAAAATAAACACCAATAATAGCTGCACTATGAAATGTGTCGTAACATTAACAGTGGGAACAATACACAATCCATGAGCAAGCAGGTTTCATATCTAACTACACCCAATACACTCTTTTCACCTTAAAACAGTGAAACATTAACATTTGCAAGTGAAGTTACAAAAAAGTATCAAAATTGAATTTCAGCAACCATTCCTCCAGTCTTCAGTGTCACAAGATCTTCCTGAAATCATCCTAAAAATCTTTTGAGGCAAACATACCTTTTTCAGGATGTTTTAATGAACGAAGTTCAAAAGAACATAATTTATTTGAAATGAAAGCTTTGTAACAACCCTCTAAACTAATCCCAACGTGGTGAAGAAATTCAAACACACAGGAAAAGGCATAGTGCTGCTTGCATCACTTCCTCTTTTGACTTCCTGCATCCCAAAACGCACCTCTCCCACTTCTGCAGATTGACAAATTAATTTAAACACGAGACAAGTGAGACTGCATTTAAAATATATGAAAGAATTACCTTCCATGCGAGACTGACAAATTGTTTTTATTCAAACTGTAAGTAAAATGATACTCCCGTAAGCAAGAGTCGGTTTTCACACCTCTGCCATGTCACTGTTTAACCTGTTGTTCAGGATAAAGGGGGTAAAGGTGATTTTTGAACTACCCGTTTTTCAGTAAATATCCAGGCTACTTCCTTTTTCTGCTTTAACAGCAGGCACAGAGGTGGAAGGATCTGAAAAACTGCTTTACTTTAGCCTTAATCAAGGCTGATAAAGTAGTGCGTGACAAACATCTTTTCCGAATAAACTTTACCAGGTCAATCAGGGACTTAAAGCTTAAATCTAATTTTTATTAGTAGAATTTGGTTTCAGTTGCATTAGTGGAATTGTGCCGCTAGACCAGGTACCAGCAAGAATCTCAGCAATTTGGTAATGTTAGTTTTGGATCCAGATTCTGGCATTTGAGAAAATATTGCATGCATGAGAAAATATGCATAGGCGGCCAAATTTCATAAATAAAAACAACAGGGAAAGCCACCTATTTTAGATGCTTTTATTTCTTTAACAAAATAGAATCTCTGTGCAGTTCATGAGTAGATACAGGAGGAAAACATCCTCTGAATACAGTATTTACAGCAGATTTTGTACAGATCAAGTTATGAACAAGACATTTTCTACACGTGTTCGAACACCATGCTCCCCTCACATTATACATCCTACACATCACCCACATGCATACAAACACCACCCACCCTTCTCACTACGGAGGTAAATTCATCAATATAACTTCCTCTGCTTCGCCATCCACTGAGGTTAATAAAGTCATTGCATGTGCACATTTGTCATAGTCTTCTCACACAAAGTTCTTCACATCTTAACTAATGTGAAAGACCAGCACACACACACACGCACACACACAGATCCCTTTAAGAAGGGCATAATTCATTGTGGTTTTAAAGACCTCCCTGCAGTGTTTTAAGTGTCATTTTAGTCAATGACAATGAATTTTTGTCCATAATGAGCTTTGGAAAAATTGTGCTGAGTTAAAGCGGGGTTTTCTTTCTTTAAGAGTTCTGTAATACGCTGACCCTGCGGAGAAGCTGTTGTTGTTTGGCTTTGAGTTTTCTCTTCTCCTGAGCTTGACGCCGTTGGCAAGCATGCAGCTGTAGCAGGTATTCTGTCGCCTGTGTCAGAATCGCCACCTTCGAGGTCTTTGAGGAGGCAGACAAACCTGGAATCTCCTCTCGAAGTGCCTGGAACCTCGAGCGAAGGTCGTCTCTCCTCTTTCTCTCCAGAAAGTTCCGACGCTGTTCGCTGGAGTCCTCAGAGTCTGATGTTGCAGGTGAAGAAAGCGGAGATGAGGGAGAGGACGAAGGCTCCAGACGTGGCCGTTTGCTCACAGACTCCATCTCGTCAAAGTCATCCTCAGGATCCGTGTCAGGGGAAGGGGCAGCGTAATTGTGCTGCTGCCGATGCAGAGACACGTGGAAGCGCTTGGGGCATGGTCCAAATGGATCAGCACTCACTGTAATGGTTACTGGCGTACGCCGACTTGGAGGGCGGCCACGCTTTGGCCGATTGTCTACGGTCACAACGTCAATCTCATCATCATCCTCATCATCTGAAACAAAACATTTGGCACGTTCAGCAAAAGCATTTCAAATCAAGAGACATCTTTTGAATATGCAAAAGCACTTGATTAGACTCAACTTTCGCAAGATGGAGGAAAAAATAAATATAAATAAAATGAAACAACAGACAAGGAGTCCAACAAAGGCAAACTGCACAGAAATTAATCCATTTCTTGAATGTTTTACGGATCTTGGCAAGGAAGGCGAATGAGAGCTGGTATAATTTGTCTTTTTCCCCCCCATTTTTCAACTTCTGTGGGCATTTTAAATTGCAAAACTTTTAAAGCTACCAAATTACTTCTAAGACCCATAGTAATAAAGTAAAAATGCACAAAACTGATCTGGATGTATTGCAGTGCTGTTAGCAGAAACTATTAAAAATGGCACTTATTTTTATTTATTTTTTTTAAACAGCTTTTATTATTCAAGGTAAAAAAATAAAATAAAATAAAAAAAATAAATTCGCAGGTTTGATGTTTTTTCCCTCGAATGATAAACGCTATTTTGGCAACCAACTAAAAAGCTCATTTAAAATACATTTTTGTAAATGCTAAAAATAAATTAAAGTCCTCTTTACATAAAATGTTACACTACCTGCAGCAAAAACTGTTTGATAAAGTCAAGGGTCTCTGGGAGTTCCCCTCGCTACTGTACAGGGAGTAATCTAGCGGTGATGGAGTGAACGCCACTATTTCTCAATCCACTTCGGCTTTTAGTCAGCAAGTGGCTTCTTGCAGAACAATTCTTCTTTGAGATCTACACTAAAACCACGGTTAATTTGGTACAAAAGCTCCTTGTTTAACTGCCATCTTCATAACACATAGCCTAGTACACACCAGACCATCACCTTACGCATCTCAGCATTTTTCTGAAGTACATATAAATTAATGCCATCAAATCTGGGAGGTAGTCACATGAAGCCTCTTACCGGATGAATCCGAGCGACACTCAGAACCGGAGGAGCCCGCAGCCACTTTCTTGTTATGCGGGACAGGAAGCTCCAGGACTGCGGCGGGGTTCACACACTGCGCCGCCTGGGTCCCGGTCCCGGGCGTGCCCGATGCGGCACGAGCAGCTTTCTGCGCGCTGGAGTTCTGCACCGGAGCGGTCACCGGAGCTCGCTCGCCGTGAGGTGCTTTCTCCAGCCGGTGACTCGTGGAAAAGCCGCTCCACATGCAGTCTTTGATAACGATCGATCCCAGATTCCCAAAAATGTCCAGTGGGTCGAACTTGTGCATGCCCTCGTACTCCTCATCACATGTTAATACTTTTGGCGTCGCCCACCCGAGCCGGTCCCCCGGTAACGGCAGAAACCAGTCCCCATCTAGCGTCCTTGAGGGAGACATGGGTGGGGTGGGAAGCAGCTCGAATTTCTTCCATATATCCTCGCTAGGGGCTGTAGATTTAAAGAAATCCTCCTCGGTGTCCATCTGGTCGTAAAAGTAGTGTTCCATGTCCCAGCCGCACAGGGGGTGAGTGTTGACTCCAGGCATTGCTGCAGAACTTCTACAAGATTATCTGTGAAGACAACGAGGCATTAGATCAAATCATGCCTGCCCACGTGGAGTCCAACTACGTCGCAATGCACAAGCAAAAAAAGCACTCCCTAATTG
Organism: Enteromius unitaeniatus; assembly: GCA_032359435.1. Classification (NCBI taxonomy): domain Eukaryota; kingdom Metazoa; phylum Chordata; class Actinopteri; order Cypriniformes; family Cyprinidae; genus Enteromius; species Enteromius unitaeniatus. The sequence goes on from JAUMHI010000054.1 coordinate 16,575,799, forward strand.
CACGCGCTCGCTCAATGCATTGCTTAAACTCGCAATGCAAAAAAAGCACTATATTTACATGCAAAAAACACTACCATCACAGCTTTTTTGCATGCAGTTTAAACGCAAACTCTTACGCTCGCGATTTATCAACTGCATTAATGAAATGCATAAAACATGCACGTGCTACAAAAATATTATAGCTGCAGATAACGTAACAAGCGTTTGTGCAGCATCATAACAACCAAAGTGCAAGTCAAGTTTACTAACACTAACAGGAAATTATAACCAACCACTAGAGATCCCACAGACGCCAACGGGTGTGATGGCAATATAGTACTCTATTACTCCCATAAAGATTAGAAGCACTAACATGGAGGTAAAGGGAGCACCCGGTCCGATTAAAGTATCCAGGAAATGTTCAACACCCCACGGGTTCACGCACAAGTTCACTTTGAATTCGCGTCAGATCAAGTCAGTGGCATTCTGATGTAAAAACGCACTTACCATGGGGTCGCAGACCTGCAAAGTCCAGGCAGAGTCTACGGGACGCGCAGAACAGAACAAAGAAGCGCAGCGTCCGGAACAACTCCGGGACACACGCGCTCTCTGAAAACAGCGCGCGCCTCCAGCAGCCTTTGTTTTACGGCCGTTTAACCTGAACAACGAGAAAAGTTTTTTTTTTCCTTTGCGGAAATAAAGCGGGTGTCTTGTTACAACGGCAGCAACGATCGATCCGCGTGGTGCAGTGCAGCCGCACCCTCCCCCAGCCCGCTGCCGGTAAAAATGCTTTCGCGCCAGATCTGCGTCTTTGTGTGCTCTAGCTCAGCGTGGACCCACCCACTGGAGCCTCTGGGCGGGGAGAGCGTGTGAACCGCCGCTTATTGTGAATGTGAAGACAATTTGCAGCGCTAAAATAAGGATTTGAATGAAAATAGAAGCCTCTACGTCACTTTTCCAGTCTAAAACTGAAGCGTCCTCCTGATTGTCTTCCGATGCGTAACGCACTAATCAATATGTTGTGTCTGAACTGACGAAGACACGCTAGATCTGCACTCTGTGGCGTTTTATTAAAGCATCTGTTGAAAAAAATGCAACAGATTCTTTTAAAAGAATATTTGTAGTGTGCTTTATGATTAAACTACATTAAACATACAATATTTGTATTAGGGTCTCATCTATATTGTATAATACATGCGTGTTGTAATACAACACATCTTCTTGTTAATAAAAAACTAATTTAAAATGCACAAGTGATAAGTGTCATACTGTAGACTATTATACAATTATACAGTGCATTATAAAATACATTACAAGGCATGATTTATGTGTACTACTTTTAAATGCTTTAAGTAAAGTGTTTATTTATTTTCACAGACTAATTGCATGTAGTTCTGGACATGTTTTTCCCATGTCTCATGAATCAGTGATCAGTGCGTTTGTCGAAGAACTGTTGAAGGCAGAAAATCCAACTCTGCTACTTTTGTGATGACAATATAGCCATATATATTGTTCCTGTGAAGCCAAGATTTGGATTCTGCACTCACATGGGAGGTTTGTGGTTTAGCAGTTAATGGTTGTATTGACGTCAGAGTCCATCCATGCACCCCTCCACCCCCTGGCCACCCAACACACTCCTCACTGAGAGCACAGTGTGAACAGAAGTCGAGTAGAGGTGTGACCTAATGCTTGACCTTATAGAGCATCACACACCTACGCAAATGACCAGAGCACATCCAACACTTAGTGGAGACGTGTCTATCAGATCAAATAAAGCTGAAATTTCTCTAGTCAATTTAAGAAAGCTGTGTATAGATAATTTGTGCACATAAAAAAAGTTAAAAGTTTCAGTATCGCAGTAAAAAAGCGTCGATATTAAAAGGGAAATGTGTGTGGTGTGCTACTTGTGCACGATTAAGGATAAAGAAAGACAAAGAAAAGGTCCACGGATAGGAATGCAGTGGTTTTATTTAGTACATTTATGGCATGAGAATGTGTGCAGCTAAGATGGAAAACTAGACATATTTCATCATCAAACCCCCCCACACACATACAGGAAATGTGGAGAAATGTGAATTCTGGAGCACTGATTGTTGTCTTAACAACCAGTTCAGCATTTTCTACTGATCAGCACTGTTGGGTACATTCGGTTTATTTTTACGAAATATGTAAGTCTGGGAGACACACATTTGAGCTTGCTATGCTCTATTAACTGCTCTGGACATCTGTTGTATAAGTCTGGTCAGTCAAAACAGCCAGTCAAGTGGTCAAAAGCTTATAGTGAGCAGTACTTGCACACACAAAGAACCCCCACACACCTCTCAAGAAGCACATGTACAATCAACTCACACTGCGTCCGGGCGCCTCCTACTGCAGAAAGGATACATGACAATCCATTGCATGAAAGAAACAAAAGACCAAAACAAGAACAAAAGATTCAGAAATAAAGCTCATATTCTCTTCTTTCCTGCTGGGAGAGTTTGCACATAAATTGCATAATACTAACATTAATAAAATGTAGTGAAATAAGAACTAATTTAAAATAATAATAATAATATAGAAAACATATACATGTTTTTATAAGCTCACCTTAAGGTATAAATGTAAACATAAGAAAATGATACATTTTGTATCCATGTCTATACATCTATCTAGTCTTTCAGAACAAACAAAACCAAGTAATTGAATACATTTTAAAATGTATTTAAGTAGTTTATACCTTTATTAACAAACCGTGATGTGTTCATGTAACGTTGTTTCATTATTACCTTGTGTTTTCATTATTTTGTAATATTGCTATATTATCACATTTAATAGATTTTTACCTCATTGGGTATTTCAACTCTAGACTCAAACCTCTCTGAGCATTACCACAACTCTGTTGCCCAAATCCCCCATTCGGCTCCTCTCCTCTTCTCCCACTCCCTCTTTACCCCACCATCCCCCTCTTTAACGGAGGCAAAAACTTGCAAGTGTCTTTGTTAAGGCAACAGATTAGCCCCTAACAAAGGGTTAAGGGAGGGTTAGCGCTGCAGGCTAGTTGCCGCTCTCCGTGTGCTGGGAGCTGGTATTGTTCTAGCCTCAGTCTCATATGCGCATGTAAAGAAGGGATGGAGACTTGACACCTTTCGGCAGTTATTATAAACTATTATCTACACAAACTCACACTGGATGGAAAAAGAGCAAACAGCTTCATTAGGTGAAAATGAGGTGCTGTACATGAATACTAATTGATGGTACACATGCCGATTGACTGATAGTGAAAGGCCAAGTATGTTAAAGTAAACACAAGCCACAGATGAAAACAAAAGATCTGCTGAAATAATCCCCCAAGTTATTTGTAGAGAATAGTCTGATCTTTAGATCAACTCTTGTTTCTTCTCTCAATCCCTGTTCCCCTCACCTCACCTTTAACCTCTTTGACCCCCAATAACCTCAGACAGTCTCGCTTCATGGTGACCACTATAAGCTGAAAGATTTGATGTGAGAACTCTGAATAGGTCTGAGCTGTGTGCACATTGCAAGTTTATGAGGTTTATCTTGTTGTTTATACAATATATTTAATATATATTTTCCTCTTATTTTATTATAATTACTTTAATGAATACATAAAATAAAAATAAGATAAATTGAATTGATCAAAAGTGACTGTTGAGATTTTTGCGATGTATATTCAAAATAAATGCTGTTCTTTTCTAAGAATGCTGGAAAAAGAATCAAAGAAATGTTAAGCAGCACAACCGTTTTCAATATTGAAGGATCTGAGGATCCTCAAATGCAGCCTGTGTGTGTGTTTTGCTTCAGGAGAGCAATACTATACATTTGTGTTCATCGTTCATTTATTCATTTTTTAAGGGGGCCATCCGGTGCCACATGCACTTTTTCAAGCTGTTTGGACTGAAATGTGTGTTGGGAGAGTGTGTTCACAACCACCCTAGAATGATAAAGATCCACAGGTAGTTTTCTTTTGATTTAATAAAAATAAGTTGCCCCTTCTGAAATCAAGCCATTCTCAAATGCATGTCGTGTGGCGTCACACCGACAGAGGCCACTCCCACAATAGATGATTGACACAGAGACTGAACTGGTCTGAGCCGTCATCAGTCCGAGATGCAGAGACAAGCAAGACTACTAAGAGATTGAGGTGTTTTGTTGTTGAATGTATAAAGGAACATAGCAGTAGAGATTTAACCCCAACATCTGAGTGACTGTGTTTATGTTTGCGTGAATCATTCTTGATCCAGCCTCACCTACAGAAATAGTGAGTATAATGTCTTTTAATGAATCTTTGCAAATGGCCTTTCCTAATAATGTGCTAATTAGTAATTTTTACTATGAATACTGCTAAAAAGATCCTCTGAGAGTGCCTCAGAAAAGAGAGACGGGGTCAGTGGAGCTCGTGAAGATTTAAAGGGCAAGTACACAGAACACAGTGATTTCTAAAGAGCTGTTTATGACAGGGTAAAATTAGCGTTTTTTACACTGTCTTTGAGAAATTTTATAACAAACTATATTACAAACTATCCATTAAGACCCTAAAGAATCATATTAGCTTGTGTGTTAAAATTGGCTTTGTATGACTCCTTTAATAATTTATTATTTAATAATTTTCATTACTCCATTTAATTATTAGTTATCATTGCAGCTATATATATATATATATATTTATTATTATTAATTTATATTAGATTAGTTATTTACATTATATTATATTGTTGTTTTTATATTTTTCATTGTTGTTTTGTGGTTTCTAGGGCTGTTTGTCTTCGTGAATAGGAGATACAGGGAAATGTTTATGAAAACTCCAGGTTTATGGGATGTTGTTTGAAGCAGTTTTGGTATAATAATACTTGTTGTTCTGAGCATTAAAAAATACACAACTAACAGTATTCAATAAACTCTGCTTCTTTTAACATCACTTCATCTCCTGCACTTCACTGGCTTTTTCCTAAGTCAGCTTCTTGGTGAATATAGAAGACTTTTGTGGGTTTTGTGTATCAGACTTTGCTGAATGGTTGTTCTGTTACTGGACAAAACTGATATTTTCAGATAGAGTCTAATGTCTGGGCTGGATTTTAGTTATCTGGCATGGAGTAACGATATTGATAATCTCTCATAAAAAATGTTTGCTGAGTACCTAATCAGCATAATGGAATTATTTCTAAAAAGACTCTAAACAGTTTCGATTTCAGCTTTGCCTTAACAGAAATATACTGCATTTAAAATATATTAAAACAGTTGAAATATTTCTAAATGCTACTTTCATTGTATTTTTGGTCAAATATTTAGTTTGGAAGTAGCTTTCAAATAAACTGAAATCTTTAAGCACAAAATAGCATTGTTTCATTTTTATGGGCCATAAGAAAGCACAATTCACATGATAAGTGAACTACAGAGATCAGAGAAGTCATTGTGATTGTCATTTAAATGCCATGAGGCCAGACACATTCAATGTGCTCAAACTGATTTTCACATACATTAGAAATTGACATTAATCTCTCTAAAGGTGCCATATATTTTATATTATGGCCTGTTTATTTGACAGTTAGATATGATTGTATGATTAAAGTTCATTTGAACTAAACTGTTTATATTTCCACATAGAAGCTAAATCACAGCTCCTCTATTTATTGTTTGTGTCCATTGGTGTCCAGCAGATGACGCCACAACCTAAAATTCAAGCAGGCATAGCCTTAGTCAGACTCAGAACCCAGTTTTTGTTGATAGTGAAGAAGTCTAATAGGTGAAATTCTGGTCATGTTACTCCTCTGAAACAATATGATAATAACAGATAACAAGAACAAGTGGCAGAGCATGACAACAGATCTGCAGATGAGAAATCTGTTTTAGAAATGAAATCAGGGTACACAGAAGAAATGGAGCAACAAATTTAACAAACATTTTAAGCCATTTCTTACCTTACCAAGTGCTCAACGTGTGTGTGTGCATGTATGAATGAAGGAACATAACACGTGAGTCACAGACGGCAGATGTCCACAGTATCAGGTTCACATACAGCATAGGACCACTCATTACAGAATGTGTGTATATAATGTTACAGACAAGTCTACATTTAAACGTGATTTACACACTAAACAGATTATTTAAATATTAAATGAAAACAGAAAGAAGTTGAATGTGATTTAAGAGGTTATTACTCAGTCTACTATAAGAACAATGTACTGTATAAAAAAGAAAAAAAGAAGTAGTATGCTAATATTTTAGATTTTATGAACAGAACTGAAATTTGAATGTTACCTATGAAGCACTGAAAATAATTTCAATAAAACCTCATCAAATATAATGTGTCACAAAGGAGATAGAGATTATTTTTCAATACCAAAAACAGAATTGCTGTAACAAAAATGACAAATTAGATTTTTTCCCACTGTAAAGTTTTGTTTTTTGGGAACGATGTCTGAAACACAGATTTATGGCAAGCCGTTTTGACTTTTATTCCATCTCATATGACTTCTTTATATCAACCATTCAATTTTCACTATTGAAAAGTCTTATGTGATGTTATCAAGAATTCAGTTCTTACTAGTAAAAACCTTTTTTTATATCAACAACTGATTTTCTATGGACACATTTCACTATAGTGAAAATACAATTACAGATAAGAACAACTAATTTTTTGATATCAACAATTAGACTCTTAATATTAACAATTCAATTTGAACTAGTGAAAATATAATTGTTGATATCAAGAATTAAAATTGTTTCTAGTGAAAATTGAATTGCTGATATCAAAAATAGCAATTGTCACAAGTGGAAATCTATTTGCTGATATCACAAATGAACATTTTCACTAGTGAAAACTGAATTGTTAATATCAAGTCATATCCTGAGATGGAATAAAAGTCAAAACGGCTTGCCATACAGATTATACTTATCACATATCATCATTAACTCTAAATAAATGATTCTGTCATACACACCAGCAGGGCTTGACAGGCGGGTTGAATTTTATATTACAGTAATAGAACTCTCGACATTAATGCTTGTCAGAGATTTATTGCAATGAGATTGTTCACTGTTTTTACTCCATTTGAATGATTCACGTTTTTGAATTTTGAGTCACTTGAGTCAACAATCAGTCGTCTGAACGAATCGTTTGAAGGCTTCAATGACTCATTATTTAAAAATGTCCACTTATTGCCACATACTGGCGGTTTATCTTTTTTCCAACACACACACACACACACATAAATATATATATATAGATAGATATAGATGTGTGTTAAAACACCAGACACAAAACATTATACTGTTTTAAGTTTGCATGCTAGTGTAAATGCGGTCATGCTATATTTCAGCTACACTGAACGGTCACAAATGCATGAATGCTGCTCCAGTCACTTCTGTTTCTTCTGTGAAACTTTTTGTAGATGCTAATTTCATATGATTAGTAAAAGGTAGCAATGGTAATATGATTGGTAACATTATGTTGTTGTATTAAGTGAAATCACTAATAAAATGTAAGAATCTGGTATGAAAGATTATGCATACATTAATACAGTTAGGGGAAAATGCCCTTTAAATAGGTCAAATGAGTTGGAAATATTTGCCTGCAGTATTATGTCATATAATTTCCCAACAAGAAAATTGTGGCCAGTGAAAATGCTGACTGACTAGCAAATTTGGAAAACCACTAGCCACAGTGACTGGTGAGTAAAAAAGTTAATGTCAAGCCCTTCACACAAGTAAGAATTAGAGGGATTCTGGCAGCAATTGCTTCTATTAATCTCTAAGAACTTTAATTGTGGCAACACCCAGTATACTTAATACTTGATGCCCATCCCTGAAGAATCTTTTTCAAAGGAACATCATGATAGCTCAATCTTTTTTACTCAAAATTTTTTTATCTCCATACAGTTGGTTTTGTAAAGTTTCCAACTTTCCTGTCATTCCTCAAAGGCTCAGCGGGATTGAGATTGGGCTTCGACCAGTCCAGGATATTATTATTATTATTATTTTTTTTTTTTTGCCTAAACCACTTCAGCCTAGCTTTTGCTGTGTGGTTTCATTTATTGTTCTGTCAACCAATGCATCTTCTTCCCAGTCCAAAATAACATTTTTACTGTAGTTTGGTCTGACTTTCTGTACTGATTTAAATTCTTATAATACAAATTTGTACACTCATGTATGACAGTACAGCTAGCTTTTATTTGACATATATATATATATAAACAGTGCCCTACACTAATTTGGCACCCTTGGTAAATCTGAGCAAAGGTGGCTGTCAAAATAAATCTGCTTTGTTTATCCTTTTGCTCTTTCATTAAAAAAAAATACAAAATTCTAACCTACCAGTGAAGTTAAACAATTAAAATGGGAAGAAAATCACATTGTGAAATAAATGTTTTCTCCAATACTTGTTGGCCACAATTATTGGCACCCCTAGATTTTTTTATGAGAAAATAAATATAGGAGGGAAAACAAAGCCCAAAATCCCTTAATCATCAACACAATGAGAAAAACCAAAGAATATATTTTTTATAAGCTGCAAAAGATAATTGATCTTCACAAATTGAAGTGGCTTTAAGAAAAGAGCTAGAGCAGTGAAAATTACCATTTCCAACATCAGGGAAATAATGTAAAATAATAATAAAATTTCCAATCAACATACAATGTTAGGAAACTGCCTGGAAGAGGAAGTAAGTCTAAATCATCCTAATACAAGGTGAGTTTGAGTGGCTAAAGACTCTTCAAGGACCACAGCTGGAGAATGGCAGAAAATATTTAAGTCTCAGGGACAAAAAACCTAAAAATAGTCAAACAGCCCCTACATCAGCACATGTTATTCAGGAGGGTTTAAGAAA
>JAUMHI010000054.1:16584702-16604908 GCA_032359435.1 Enteromius unitaeniatus
TCAGCAGCAGTTGTGTTATAACAGATAGTCTACTATTTCTGTCAAGTGCGCACATTTATCAAAACTGTAAATAGTAATAGAGAATAAAGTGGAAGTGGTAGTGAAAGATCGTGAGACACAAAAAATCTAAAAGAGATTGTAAGACATAAGAGAGGAGTAGAATAGGAGTGTCAAGAATTTACCGACGAGTTATCTTTCTTGTTGATTAGGCTGAGAGATGCGTCGGATTTCTTCTCCTGTTAAATAAGTATACAAGTGATCTCTTGCACTCCTCCTTGCTACACTTCTCCCCTGCACTTCACTTCACAACCTCCATCCAGCTGATTGTCTTTCAGCAGGTGTCAGTCCAAAATGGCAGCAGCGCCATCTATATACTGAGTGTCACCTCTTGGGCTTCTAGACTATTTGATTAGGCTACTAGTCCTGAACCATGCAAAATAAGGTTTTTGAGGGTCGTTGAGGCTGTAGGTCCATAATCTAACCTCATCTGTGTCACTGTGCTACACCACACACGTATATATATGGGTAGGAAAATAAAAAATGGACTGTGTCATATGGTGCGGCAGCAAAAATGTAGAAAAAACTAACATGAGAAAAATGTAAATGCAAATGTTCATCTCTGCGTGTGCGTATCTTTCGATGCGTGAAAGGCGGAGGGGCGCGTGGGCGTGACACGAACACGAGCGTTCAAACGAGGCAGGAGTGGAGAGCAGCGTCTCGTTTTCTTCGGGAGAGCAGCACTTTATCCAACAGTGTTGCGAATAAAGCAGCTCAGTCTGATCCTGAAGTTAAAACACCTCTCCGATTAACGTTAGTGTTATGGCAAGAGGAGAGGGAGCCGAACAGTTCTCCTCCGGTTTGTTACACACAGCCAAAACTGTGAACCAAGATGGAATCAAAATTGTCAAGGTAGGTAACCTTGGTGGACATAATTGATTCCTCATTTATTTATTTTTTTTGCACGATGTATTTTTTGTCTTGAAGTAGTTAACGTTACTTCCAGAGCAGACTGTGGGGTTAATTGATAAGGCGGGAGTTTAGATAGATACTGGTTACAGCAGCACGTGCGACCGTTAAGGTTATGCGGAAGAGCGTACTTCTACCGACATCGATGCCATATGTGTAAATATAGAAATATATGTCCAGCCGATCAACTGAATATTTGTCTACATATATATATATATATATATATATATCTGTTTGTAATGCACACTAGCTTCATTGAGGCGTGTCTGCGAAGAAAAGCCGGCTTTAAAGGAGACCTGTTCATTTACCCGGAGGAAGACGGGTTTGACTTAACGAGCAACCAAAAATGTATCAAGGCACCGTTTCCTGATCACAAAAATGTAAACGTTTCCAGAAACGCATGCTGTTCACGACGTACTGATATTATTAAAGAGCAAAAATGGTGAACTTCCCGATGCCTCGCACATTATAGTCAGATGTGAACGATGCCGAGTAAACTCTTTTATTGTAAAAGTGCCACGCAGTGTACTTGGTTGTGGCTAGATTACATTCAATGACATTTTCTATCTACATTTTGATAACGTCTACACCTACCCCATCCCTAAAACCTACCCCTTACAATAAGATATTGTATAATTGATGTACAGTCATGACAAAAATGATGCTATATTAATGTCTGCATATCTAGTAATTTTGGTTGTGTCCCTTCTACCTCTGACCAGTGTATTTTTGATAGTCATTATAATAATAATACTAATATATATATATATATAGAGAGAGAGAGAGAGAGAGAGAGAAGGAGATCCTCATAATGTGAGCTCACAGTCTACTGCTGCATTTTCCAGTGACAGCAATTTTATAAGCATCTCAGCTAGACTGCCTAAACAAAAGACCATTGTGGAAGCAGTCACATCGATGACATTACTATTAAAATGCCTTAAAATGCAGGCAGAAGAGTTAAAAGTCCAGTTGTAACTGTAATGTCCCTGCAGTCCCTATAGTTTGATAGTCTTATTACTGCTGGACTGAAATACAAAAGAGCACTCCAGCAGTTCTGATTGGCCTTTGATGCTGAGCACTGGGATTTTATTTTAATTTTTTGAAGAGTTCAAATGCAAATGCAACATCACAAACACAGAGTCCAAACTAAATCCACTCCTCTGGTTAGAATTTTATCGTGTCCCCTTGCAGTGAAAAGTTCACTGGCTTTTTTTTTTACTTGCTACAATCACTGTCATTGTCCGTCTCTTCGTAACCTCCTTTTTTGTCCTTCTTTTCAGCTCTCTTCACAGCAGGAGAGGAAAAAAGCTCTGACTGTGAGGAGCAAGGTGTGTTTTGCAATCGGAGGGGCTCCGTATCAGATCACCGCGACCGCCCTGGGCTTCTTTCTGCAAATGTTCTTGCTCGATGTGGCACTGGTGAGCATACATATGGGAACACTATAACTGAAAGACAGAGGATCTATACCTTGCGACCTCAACACCTGATTATAAAAATAAACTGACTCGCTGATCATTTTTGTTTCTGTATCAGATCACTCCGTATCGCTGGATACAATGGTGAGAATGGATAGAATTTTGCTGTAATCAAACAAAGCAAGCGAACAATGGCCCAGAGCCCCAGGTCAAGGGCAGTAACAAGTGTAGGAGAGAAGGAAAGAGCATGTGAGAGAGCAGAAATCAAATAGAAAACTGATCTGTCTTGCTGTGTGCACCGCATCCCTGTGACTTAAACAATTCCCAGGTCCAGTTATGTTGTTTAAAACTCCTGCTGCCTTATTATTGCAACAGTGTCTGTAGCAATAGCCAATCAGATCTTCTCATCCAAGTCAGCCGAGCACCAAATCGGCACCAGTTGAAGTGAAATGTGGTTAAAGAATCTATTTTTGCCTTGATATTGCAAACAGGTATTTGTCATCATGCTATTTTAGTTCATTATTATTAACGCAGTGGTTTATAGCGCTGATAGTTTTACTGTTTACTCTGCTGTTCTTGTAGTTATTTACAAATTCATAGTTTTCAGTCATGTGACTGGTTCGAAGATCTGGAGGACAAAAAAATCCATAAAGCTGCAGCACGTCAGGGTTTTTTTATGCAAGTATTTTGATGAAAACATGAAAAAGTTTTGGTAATTTGCAATCCGTATTAAGCACCCGCAGCAATATTTCAATCATTAAACAAAACATTTAAAAGTGCATTTAATATATTTAAAGCAGTAATATTCAACTATCAAAATCTCTGTATTGATGCGTAGTTTACATAGAAAAGCAGATGAGGGCGGGGCATGAACTTGGTTCAGTGTTTTCCTTATAATGGTTTTCTATGGGAAATCATTTAATGTGAAACTTTGCACATTGTTTTTATATTCTGGCTTCATCTTCTTGCCTCATCATCATTAAAGTGTTTTTACTGAATTTTACCTTTTTAATATCTGCGTTTTACTATAGTACTACAAAGATGTTGACCCAGGGACATGTCGAACTCTGCAAAATCAGGTTCTGCGTATTGGCACAATGGTGTGACGTCAAGTGAAAAACATCAGTTTCGGCTAATAAATCTGACATTCAAACAAAATCGCTTACTTATGTGGTTTTACAAATAGAGCTGTGCGATAACGTAGGTAAATTTAGTGGTGGATTTGCTACATAAAATATATCTTACATGAGTATATTGTACATATGAATATATTGCTGTATCCAACTATATACAATAAAACTGTGATAATACAGTTCACATTTTATGACAATAGACCTTTTTTGCATTTCTGCATTCCTCAGCAGCGGAATTCATCAGCGGGAGAGTACCACAAACATATTTTTGCTTAAATTGCAAAATAAAAAAATATAAAAATTATATAGATATAATGGCAGTCAGAAATGAGAACACTGTAAAATTTAGTGTTCTTCTCACAGACACTACATTATAAACCCCTAAAAAACTATTTTTTTTGTGATTCGATGCTGTTCTGATTATAAAACAGTATTATGAATGCATATACATTAAAAATATATAAATATAAAAAATGTTGGAGGATTTATGTTGCTGATGACCATTGAAATTTTGTGAAAAGAGTCCATATAAACACTCACACAGCTGAGAATTGCTATAAACTATGTGTAACTTTTATATATATATATTGATGGGCAATAATATGGTTTTACATTCAGCCAAACAGAGGAAATATACATGCATACTCTGCATTGTGGTGAATTATTTCTTTCATATTGTGGTGTTTTTAACAATTATAATTTTTCTAGTATTGCACTGGAATCGATATTAAGGAACTTTTAGAAAGCATTGCTGCATGTACTGTAAACCCTACATGAACTAATTACAGAATCTGTCTTTCTAGTTGGATCCCCTCAATGCTTCTGTTATCCTGTTTGTGGGCCGGGCCTGGGATGCTGTGACTGATCCTACAGTTGGGTTTTTTGTAAGCAGAAGCCCATGGACGCGGCACGGACGTATGATGCCCTGGTATGTGATAACCAGAAATGCACACTGTGATCCTGTAATGAGAGTTGGATGTGCAATATGCATGATACTGTTTTCATGTAATTCATGAGGAAATGAAAGGGAAATGAAAACTGGGTGGGAATTTACAGACAGAGAAAGAGAGATGTGTTTAAAGCCGAGAAATTAACAGTAGCCATGGTGATAGAGCTGAGTCCATCTGCTCTGGGTTGTGTACAGGAGGTTACTAGAGTGTACAAGAGCACCATGTGTTTTCATTTCTCTGGGATTTTGCTGACTGCTTATGCATGCACTCTGATGTGGCATGAAAACTATAAAGCTAAAATCTACAATCCCCATTAAGAAAAGGCACACATTATTTTTATTAATTAAATAATTATTAAATATCATTTTATAAGTATTCATTTTTTTATAATTATATTATTATATATAATTTCATAAGCGTTTATTATATTATATAATTATCATATATAATTTTATTAGTGTTCATTATGAAATCCAGCCTAACAATTATGAGAAAATTCTTATTGTTTAATGTTGTGAAGCTGGATTGAAGATTGTCACACCAGTATTTAGTTTGTGCAGTGTACAAACAAGATATGATCAAGAGGCTGAAGTAAAATGCAATGCAAATCTGTTGTGTTTGTAGAAGGTGTGCGTGTGCATTAATAACATGTGGGAAAACTGATGTTGAGTGCAGAAAAAGCCTCTTGCTTTCTGATTGGCTTTGTCAACCACACCACCAATACCGGCCAATCAGAGTGTAAGCATCATGCAGGAGAGCTGAGAGAGGCAGTTTAAAACAGCGGTTTGTTAATGCTGTGTAAGACACTGTTTCAGTTTTGGAACGGACCACAAGAGGTTTCTTCACTACAAAAAGGAAATTATAAAAATCTATTTTTTAAATTATATCTTTTATTTCAGTGAAAGTTTCAGTAAAAATGCTACGCAATACCTGGCAGCCACATACACTGGCAATATCTCTGAAGAAGACTATTATTATGCAGATAATTATTTATTTTCATAGGATAGGATTTGATGCATTGTGTAATCATTGTTTTCTTTCTCAAAAATACATTTCATTCAAATACAGTAAACATATTTTGTTTTGACCAATTGTTTTTACACATTATTAAAAATTAATTTGCGCAGAAATCAATACTGTCTGTCAATGTATTGATGTAACATCATGACAGGCATGTATTGTGGTGCTGAAGTGCTCTGCTATAAAATGCTGATGGAATGAAGATATCAGTGCTGTTTATGAGAAGGAAGTGGAACAAAAAAGAGGATTTTGCATGCACTGGACTTCTTCAGGGTGGGCAAACAACGTAATAGATTGAGAGGGTTTTACTGCTTCCTGTGGGCACTTACAAAGAAGAATAGCAATTCCAGACTGTCATGCATTTGCAAGACCGAATAAGGCATTGACCACTCAACATATCAGAGGTAGCCATCTTATGCTGATGACTTTACTGCTGTTTATGCTGTGCTGTACATGTTGTCATATGCACAGTCAGTCCATAATTAATAGCCTATATTAATATAAATGCACAAATCTTGCTTCATTTATAGACTTGCATTTCTTAAAGTAATAATTCAGGATGCTGTTCTGTCAGTCTCTCACGGTGAAGGAAACACTGCTGTTAAATGTCACTGATTAGGTTAATGGTTAATTTTGCCTTCAAACATTCTTTAATTTTGTGTGGGAAGGGCAACATTTTTTGGTGCATCAGTCCTTTCTTTTAGAAGGGGTTTCCTCCTTTTTGGACATTTGTTTAGGACTCATACTACACATACTGTGTTGTATTTTTGTAACTTACATGCATACAATGGACCACACATCGTGAATAAAAACAACAACTTTATTCCAATAAAGTTTCATATCCATATATGTTCCAATAAACACAAATTCTGTAGTCTCCCCCACCCCTGTATTAATCATAGAAATGAAAGAAGAGGACATTGTAAGTTTTTTTTTTTTTTCTCTTGCTGTACACACTGCTGTCATTGTCATTGTCTGAACTTTCGGTTCAGTCTGAACTTTTTTTTTTTTCTCTTAATGGTCAGTTTTCCTAGTAGACTGTCTGATCGGATTAGTGCCCAGAGTTTCGAAATGAGGTGGTCTTTAGAGAAATCCTTTTCACATCCTGCCAAACGTTTAGCTGGCTTGGTTAGTAAAACATGCAATGAAATCCACCACGACGCAGGCTTTTGCTTAATGCATCTCATAGAGATGAGTTTCACGCTCATTACCTCACTTAACCTCAGACAGATGAGTTCTTATGCACGTACACACCCCACTGTGACCATACTGAACCTCGCATGAGCAGAGATGCTCTCTGGGGGTTTTGCATCAGTTCTTAACCGATCCGTGCATTCCTGGTTCTTCCACTAAAGCTCAACATCTGCAACAAGCCTTAGTACAATGAAATCAAGATGACCATTTCTCTCTGCAGGATTCTGGTGTCCACCATACCAGCTGTGCTGTGTTATTTCCTGATATGGGTGGTTCCACCTATAGAGCAGGGAAAGATGATGTGGTATCTGCTCTTCTACTGTCTCTTCCAGACTCTCCAGACAGTTAGTACACATTCTTCTAGTTTTTAAGGAATTAAATGTAACGTTACATACTGTGATGCCATATATATTTCTATACTTGTATGTCAGACATTTGGACACAATAAAAGTGTTCATATAAATGTTTATGCTTGAATGTATTTTCAACCAACTACTTAAATACTACTTAAATAATAAAAAAACAGCTTTACTGAGGAGATGCGCATAATATATCGTTCGATATATATCGCCAGGCCGTATGTGTGTGTGTGTGTGTGTGTGTATATATATATATAAGAAATTCAAATACCGTTTGTGTTGTTTTGTAATTTTAATCAATTTATTATGTAGTGACAAATGAAAAGTTGTGTCCAAACTTTTGACTTTTTAGTGCATAATTGCATTTAATTAGCATATTTGTACTATTCTGTTTTGTTTCTCTATTTTTTGGGGTTTGAAATGACATGAGAGTGAGTAATTAATGACTGAATTTACATTTTTAGGTGAACTAACTCTTTAAGTATCATTAATTTAACAATGATCTGTTGTGAGCCGACAATGAGTAACGGTGTTTGTGTGTTTAGTGTTTTCATGTGCCTTACTCCGCTCTGACCATGTTCATCAGCAATGAACAGAAGGAACGAGATTCAGCCACAGCATACCGTAAGAACATTTACACTCATTTTTATGCCTTACTGTTGCAATTAGCTGGATATTACATGCAACAACCCAATAAACAATTCTTCTTAACTGTGTTGAAAAAAGCTGTGCTGTTTAATGTCTTTGTGGAACCCTTTTATATGTTATATTTAGGATTCTGTGATGCAAGTTCAAAACTACGGGACTTAATTGAAATATACATCCCAGATAATGATTTGTGTTTATTTACTGTCACTTCTATTCTGTTTAATGCGTCTTGGCTGAATAAGTGTTTTTTTCTGAATGGTAGCGTGTTCTTTGTGACACCTGTTCTTCATGGCATAAACAATCTGACTATTTTTCTGCTCTTTCTTTCTCAGGCATGACTGTAGAGGTGTTGGGTACAGTAATTGGCACTGCCGTTCAGGGGCAGATTGTAGGCATGGCCAACACTCCCTGTGTTAACACCACATCCAATCACTCTGTGAACGACAATATCTCCCAGATCATACCGGATTACAAATTGATTAAAGAGGTGAGATGGGGCGTGGTCATTATAAATTAGAAAAAGGTTTTAAATGACATCAACCTCTACCTAGCACCTTAATCATCATATCTCTCTCTTTCACAGAGGCGTGTGTATATGTGTGCATCTGTAGTCATAAGTTTAATCTACATCCTGTGTGCTGTGGTGCTGTTTTTTGGAGTGAGAGAGCAGGACAGTGAGTTACTTCCCTTTACACATTTACATTGTACAACATAATGAAAGAGAGACAATTTCACAGCAAGGGAATAGCGATATACTGCATTAAAGGGTTAGTCCACCCAAGAATCTTATTTTAGTCATTAATTACTCACCCTCATGTCCTTCCAAACCCATAAGACCTAAATTAGTGTTCTGAAGATGAACTGAGATACTTTTGATGATATCAGAGAGCTATATGATCCTCCATAGACAGCAACACTACTGAAATGATCCCGGGTCCAGAAACGTGGTTAAAAACATCAGTAAAACAGTCCATGTGACATCTGTGGATCAACTTCAGTATATACTTTTTTGTGTGCAAAGAAAAGAAAAAGAACATTATTTAACTCTACCATTCTTCTTGCCTGACTTACATCTTTTGCCATTTTAGAGATGATCACAAGGCGTGCGTACGCTTTCCTCTAGGCATAAACAGCCGCAGTTTCCATTCATGTGTGTGCTTTCTCCCGGATGTAAACAAGGCTGATTACATCAAATACGCTAAAGCATTGTGGAAGACATAAGTCAGGGGAGAAGAATGGTAGAGTTATTTTTGTTTTCTTTGCGCAAAAAAAGTATATACTGAAGTTGATCCACTGATGTCACATGGACTGCTTAACTGATGTTTTTACTGTGTTTCTGAACCTGGGGTCATTTCCGGTGTATTGCTGTCGATGGAGGGTCAGATGGCTCTTTGATATCATCAAAATTTCTTAATTTGTGTTCCCAAGATGAATGGAGGTCTTATGGGTTTGAAATGACATGAGAGTGAGTAATTAATGACTGAATTTACATTTTTAGGTGAACTAACTCTTTTAAGTATTTAACAATGATTTAACAATGATCAATACTTTTAACATTTCAAGTTATTTTAAGATAATAATAGTTGAAGTATTCTGAATAAACATGGATTATCAATAAATAATATATTATAAAGGAACATTAAACCTAGATTAATAAATGCGTTTTGTTCAGTGATAGTTGATGAGACCAAATTAATTATTGAATATTTGAATTATTGGAAAGTATTACCTTGTGCATTACCTATGCAGGTAAACAAATAAAATATTTCATATTTACATAGGTGTTTTGTTTTTGATTTGTTGATATGTATTTTAAACTAAGACTTTTACATTTGTATCATTGTAAATATAAAATTGTAGTACATTTACATTCACAAAGAAACTGTACGTACAGTATTAACATTGAATGTGTATTTTTGTGTATTTATTGTCCACTCTGTCTTTTTCAGATCAGGGACGTTTAAAAACACAGAAGCATGTTTCATTTCAGACCGGTTTGCGGCTGGTGATGGGTCATGGGCCATATGTTAAACTGGTGCTTGCCTTCCTCTTCACTTCTCTGGCCTTCATGGTAAGAAAAGCACTTTAGAGATGCATCCAAAACATGTGATTTTTTTTTTTTTTAATGCTTACTTGTACCTATGTTCATTTCTGTTGTATGTTGAGATCTCATTCCACGTCATTTACGAAGATGCAAACTTTGTATTTTAACTAGACAGTTTCTCAGGCTACAAACATCAGTGATATGTATGAGACAAAGCAGTTTCTGGAACTGACCACAGCACAGCTCTACTTTACAGAGATGAGCTCTGTGTGAAAATACAAAGAGAGGCACAAAGAGAGCGAGGCAGGCTGCCATGCAACAGATTAGGTTTAGAATCATAGTCCGCATTAGGAAAGGTTTGCAGTCCAAACTGAAGTTCAGGATTGTTTTGAGACTGAGGTTGGGTTTGCAATGAAGACACCGTATGGACAATAATCATCAATCTCATTTCGTCCGTCTGTTTTCCTTTCTCAGCTGCTGGAGGGAAATTTTGCGGTGTTCATCAAGTACACACTGGGATTCAGAGAGGATTTTCAGAACATCTTACTGGTCATCATGGTGAGGGTGTTTTCAACTGACTGCTTGAATAAGTGTTTTTGTGCGCTTCTGAATTGTTTGGTCAGGTGTTATATAAGCACTCAGAAATTTGGAGGAGTTTAGTGATCTCCATAGTGATGAAATGACTTTGAGTCGACAGATGAAAAGACTGTTTAAAACTTCAGCAGTGTGTGCACTATTATCTTGCCATTGCATAATATGTAAATAAATGTTGGTGTGATTTGTCTTCCCAGCTGTCCGCGGCTCTTACTATTCCCCTGTGGCAGTGGTTCCTCTGCCGGTTTGGCAAAAAGACTGCGGTGTACATTGGCATACCAGTGAGTTTCTGATGCTTGCATTAGATTAGTGTGTGAGATGTGTGTTGGCTGCCATTATTAATTGTGCGTGTTTGTGTTTTAGTGGGCGGTGCCGTTCATGATCCTGGTGGTGTGTGTAAAGAGTAATCTCCTCGTGTCCTATTTTGTATCAGTCGCAGCCGGTGCTAGTGTGGCAGTGGCCTTTCTCCTGCCCTGGTGAGTGTGTTTCTGTGCCAGAGAAAGAAGATGGAGGTGTATTTAAGAATGGCTGCTAGCTGATATTGGGAGGAAGCATCTATAACAAAAGCCTATAGAAATATGCATGAATGGGGAATATTTTCATTTATAGATTCAGCACACACACCTGTATGTGGCTTGCTAGTTGTTATTACATGGGAAGCAAACTCCTGATGCTTGTGGCTTTCACTAATATGAACATAAATCATTCATGCAACTCAGAGTTCCCTTTTCATATTTTGCTAAACAAATTTTTTGTTTAGTGTTCAAAAAGGGTAAAGGAAAAATAAATAACTGAAAAAATCTAAAGATCCTTCATTTAAAAAAAACAAACAATTATATCCACATATTTTAAATATACAAAAGTTTGGGTTCAATAAGAAATTAACAGTTTGATTTAGAGAGGATCTTTTACATTAATCAAACGTGTCTACATTTACATTCATGATGTAAAGATTTTAGTTTTACATAAATGCTGTTCTTAAAAAAATATATATTTATGAATCCTGAAAACTATCATGTTTCTAAAAAAAATATTAAGCAGCTGTTTTCAAAGTTGATTATTAAGATTTTCGGTGGGTATTTTTAGATAATTTTATTTTCATATCAGATTTCTGAAGGATCATGTGACATTAAAACCTGAAAATGTGCGACAGGAATAAACTTTGATGTTAAAGAAAATGGTAATCTCATACCAGTATGAATGCAAGCAGTACACACCAAGTTCATAATTTCACACATACACATGCTTCTATTTTATTTCAGGTCCATGCTTCCAGATGTTGTAGATGATTTTAAAGTCCAGAATCCCACGTCTCATGGCCATGAAGCTATTTTCTACTCTTTCTATGTTTTTTTCACCAAATTTGCTTCTGGTGTGTCGCTTGGAGTATCAACACTAGCATTAAGGTACCTTTATTTTCCTCAGTGTATGTGTATGAAAATGCCCTTGAGTTTGTGAAGAGATAAAGATCATTTTACATTCTTGTCTTCACATTTTATCGTGCTCTTATTGTTCTGATTTCTGTCTAGCTTTGCAGGTTATGTGACGAACGGTTGTGTTCAGCCTGATTCTGTGAATCTGACGTTGAAGATGCTTGTGTCAGCCGCTCCTGTATCACTTATAGCACTGGGGCTTCTCATCTTTAAAACATATCCCATCAATGAAGAACGCAGGCAGTACAACAACAAACAGCTGCAGCTATTACTGCGGTAGGACATTTACTCACGATTTTATCTGTAATTATTATAATTTTTTTTTACAAAGGTCTTATAAAATCTCATAAGTCACTTCAGCAACTCTTGCCTTTGACAATAAGGGTACTGTTTCTCACTTGCAGTAATGAAGAACAAGAGGCTGAGATGGAAGCCTTGAAGCCTGACATTCCAGCATAAAATACCAGCTCTGGCCCACAGAGGGCGCAAAAATACATCTTAACCACTGCAATGAGGAAACTGGATTGTACAAGCTCAGTTGGTTAACTGGACCATTGAAAGCTGACGAACCCTAAAAAATCTGCACTACTTTTATCATACATATTTTGACAACAAACTAACTACAAGATCCTGTTTGCTGCTTTCAGTAACCGTTACAGCTCTCCCTGGAAGAGAACAAAGGGAGATTTTTATGATCAATATGAAGTTCAAATCTACCATCTTCTAATACACTATATTTTGTCGCAAGTCTCTTGTCTCGTTTAAGATGGATTCATATTTTGGTTTCTGAATGTAGATATGTTGAGTTTGCAATTGTTTAAGGAAAAGTTTTCTTGTTGTCGTGAAGAATTGTTGGTTAGTTTTTGCACTTTGGATAAAATATTTGTAGCAGGAGAAAAAAAAATTACTTTCCATTTCTTTAAAGATGGCAGTTTATCAGCGTGAAAAAGATAATGATGTCAGTGTAATTTTTTTTTTTGTATGGTTCTGTATTTATTTATAGTGCCTTATGTTGAGCAAGAAAGTGAAGAGATTTTCTAAAACCTGATCAAATGATATTATAGTAATTAACACAAGTAAATGGAAGTCACAGCTCAGTGTGCAGCTGTGCCAAAGAGGTGAAAATTTGTATGTTCACTGTTGCAGTATTTTTTTTTTTCCAGCATGAAATGTTGGTATCTCTGTACATTTGTGTGTCTGTGTACATGTTAAAATGATTGCACATTCAGGCTGTTTCCCAGACTGTCCATATAGTGAATTTAAAGAAGGAACTGTAAAGTCAGCTCATGCTCTGAGATCTAGTGTGGTCTGAGCTATGGACGTTATGTGTAAATAGTTTGTAATGTTATCAACCCTTAGGTTTACTTCTCCCTGTAAACCCGGAGCTTGTTTTGTTCAGCAGTATAAAGCAGCTGTAGACTGTAATGCAAGAGATTATTGATGGAAATTATTTTTGGCAAAACCACAAACACCACCAGAACATTACACAACTACAAAATGTACAATATGTGTATACATTATTTTATGGGCTTTATAAACAGTGACGTTTTGTATTTATATTGTGCTTATTAAATGTGCTGAAAATACTATCAAACCTTTAAAAACATTTTCATTTATGTAACTGGACCGTTTTGGTTTTTAACTGAATGAAAAACAGTTGTCAAATATGTCCATCTCTGCACATCAGTCAAGGTTTAGTATCTAAATGTAATGAAAACTAACTGTGAAGAATCATTGTGGTTTAATAAATTAATATTTAGTTACGGGACCCAAACTCATGGCACGGGTGTTGCTAGAGACTAAATAATACAATCAAAGTTGTATTATGCTTTAGCGTGGGAAAATTGTATTTATTTTTTGTTAAATCAAGACATTTTTGTGTTTAAAAAGATACAAATCTGTAAAAACCCAGGCCATTATGAACAACATAACCAATTTTGAATAAGCACTGCATTGTTTTTTTTACTTTTAATTTGTAATGCATATCTACATAAATATATATAGTTATATACATATTATATAGTTATATATATATATATATATATATAATGCATGTGCGTAAATGCAGTGTCACATTTGATAGGATTACGTAATTAAATTACAAAATGTAAATACATTTATTCTGATCTTAATGTGTAAATAAATTATTGCAAACAGGGTGGTTACATATTAATATTTTTACGCATACGCAGATCTGATTGATTCATTTCCCCAATTCCAGTGAACCCTGCTCTTTGGCGGAAGACCACTACTGTGTGTTACAGCATGCGAGTCCGTGACAACTGACGGGATACTCTTAGCTCTCCTCTGCGGCTGTTAGACGTCAGAGTGAGGATTTAATGTGCATTAATGCAACCAAGCGCTGTATTCCCCAGCTGTCCGGGACAGTATCGCGCACTCACTCACCGCAGCGCCTTCAATACTGTGTAGAAGTCCTCTCTTCATCCGCGCGGCGCCCTCTAGTGACAAACACTGCACAGCGCGAGCGGAAATCAATCACAAACCGCGTTTAAAGACCAATCACATCCAACACCCGACCTTACCTTTCCTAAAAGGCCTTTTTGACTGTGTAGTTTCCACCTGTAGGAAAAGGAGAAGTGAATGATAATAAAACTTACTAGTTATTGATATGAAAGTGAACAGCATAGCTCGTGTAGTTCTGTGTTTGACTCTTGGCATTATCTCTAGGCCAACGCTGCTAAATAGTGCCTCAGCTTCATCTTTATTAGAGAGAAAAGCCGATCTCCCAAGAACAGCTCGGGAGACACACTCTGGGAAACTTCTAGCGGGCTATCCGTTCACAAACAGGCCGGGCGTCACACGCCAGAGGCCGGCGCCTGTCCTGCGCATCCGCGGCCGAACACCTGTGAGAGCCTCACCTGGCGAGGATCACCTTCCCGGATACAGCCGGATCCCGGATGTGTCGGTGACTTGTTCGCGCTCTGGATTCGTTTTAAGGGTAAAGAAGAATTTCTACGGTTTCTCCGCCGTTGCAGAGGAGCTGACGCTCGGAGACGCCTGCAAAAGTAACGGCGTCCTTGAGCCGCATCGCAACCTGCTCTTCACGTATGCGCTCACCGACTGTCAGGGACAGCTACAGGTGAGCGACATTTCAGAAGAATGTAGGCCATTTGCAACTTCCAAATAAAATGACGAAACTCCTCTCCAACTAAAGGTGTTTCCTGATTACGTTGCCTACAAATATATCCTGCATTTCTTGCCGCAATCGCACCGAAACTCACTTAGTTATCACAGAATCAACGTGGGCGTGGAGTGTCGCTATAAAAGGTAATTTAACCCTAACTCAAAGAGAGGTTTTGTATAGATCATTAAAAAAATAATACGAATAAGGCTCATGTTACGTGCATGTTTGGGTTCATTAATAAAACCTCGCATATACGGGTTTCCTTGAGATTATTTTTTTCAGTTTGACAATCAACAGACACTCAACAGACAGCATCTTATGTTGTAATAAGCAGAGATGGGTGGGAACTGATTATAGTGTAAGATGGATTACAAAATCAGATTTCAAAAATGAATTGCTTATTCGTTTTATACACCCAAAACATAACTCATAAACAGAGAAATGAAGCAGTTACATTTCATTTATACTCTTCATTTCTAATTTTCATATAAATGATCATGCACTTAAATCCCTGAAAAACTTTTCTAAGGCTGTTTTTTATGTCCAATTTCATAATAGTAAGCATAAAAGTGGACAAACCGGTAAAAATCAAAAAAGTAATTTGTCTTAAATCATTTAAAACATCTCATAGTATCCTTCACTTAGTTTGGTAATCATTTCTTTCTTGCCCTCTATTTCCTAAAACATCTTTTTATGGAACACACTGATTTTAAACATTTTAACAGTGTTATTGGATTCATCAGTCTCTGTATTGAGCTGAAAACAAACTGGAAAATAATTGTTAACCATAACAATAGCAGCAGTCCTGCCCCCACTATTGATGACAAAGTAATACACAGCCAGTATCCCCATCATCCCCACAGACTTGACATCCAATCAAACCATTTACTGTTAGATTTCTCTGGCTCTTTTACGGCCATTCTCATATTGACACATGCTTCACATCTCTTTACTTCCTCCTCCTCTTCCTGAGATGCAGATAGAATTTAACTGCAGTGCCTGGTATGTATCTGTTATCTCCTCAGATCTCGTATCATCATGAAATCACCAGGTTTGATGTCATGAATGGCAGTTTAAGCAACCTTTACTTGGGCGGCTTTCACCTGCACCCACACATTACACTACAACAACATTTCCTTGCAAAAACTCAACATGTCGTGTTCACACAATTCTGTTGGTGGCAGCTGTCGTTCACCCTCTTTTCTTCCCATATATATGGTGGTTTGCCAAAGAGAATTTAGAATAGGCTTAAATTCACTCTTGATATTTTTCTCATTCTCATATATATGAGAACAATTAGGAGAGCTTTAACTCATGTGAGTCCTGTTTCCTCACAAGACTTTGCCAATTTATTTTTCAAAATTTCCACTGCCCTGCCCATGGCGTCACATCTTCTATGTTGGGAAAGCTTCTACCCACTTCAAAAACATGTCAAAAACCAGACATAGTCTAGTGAAATCTGTCATCAGATATTCAAATGGGCCTGTTGGATTTTTTTTTTTTTTTTTTGTGAACCCCTTTGTAAACCACAACTCTTTCATCTGTGATACCATTCCTCCTTTCGATGCATGGTTTCCCATGCATTGACTAAGCATAAAGAGGAAAGAAGTGTTTAAATTAAAAGAAGGTGTATGGAAAGAACTTAGATGGCAAGCTTTGTTTACCTTTTGCCTGCTTTGGCCCACTCTTGTTTCTCTACTCCTAAAGCAAAGGCCTGCATTCTCTGTAAAGAAGAAAAATCTCAGGGTTACAGATAACAGGATGCACTCCAGATGTTTTGACTCCTGAGCTGCCGCGGCCTTTGATATTATGACGTGACCCTGTCCATAGCGCTTTTTCGTTTGCTAAAATATTGGCAGATCATATTTCTCAAACTGAGAATTTCCCCATGTTTCTGCTTCCTTCTCTTTGGGTTTTCTTTGGCCCAAAATAATCAGTTGACAGTCTTTGAACAGATCTGGCTCAAGCGGACAGGCAAAGTGACTCAAACACTTAGATTGGTTTCTGTTGCCACTGGGGTTTGTTTACTGATTCCAGTGGTGTCCCTCTTTGGGCCATCTTCCCTTAATCTGTTCAGGTTAGGGCTTGCGACTCTAGGATGATCCGTCACATCCAAGGGATTTTTCACAATGGCATCGTTGTTGTATGTGCCTCCGCGGTGCTGGCTCAGCTTTGTGATGTCTATTGGCCATCGGCAAATAGACCCTATTCTTTATACAAGCAAGTATGGCACCATACAATACTTATTAAAAATTATTGTAATAATTTATAATGTGCAATTGCTCCAATGCTTTTAAATTGAATTAAATTAAAATTCACATAAAATGTTTAGTCATAATTCACCCTCATGTTTGTCAAAACTGTTCAAATAAAACTTTTGAAACCAGAATTCATATCTCCCATTGCTGAAAAAAAAGTTTATTTAAAGACCAGAAAATGATGTCAATTATGTAGACGACTGAAATGCATTTTATTTCAAGAGCAAACTATTTGATCTTCAGGCACCAAGGTTTGCACTTTATTGCTCGTCTTTCACTTTTTACAAAAACTGGTAAACCGCTCTATTTTTGGGAACTGCTAAAGACATGTCGAAAGTTTTCCTAGAGCAATTTTTGAGAAATTATAATAATTAATAATATTTTCATCTCCTAAAGATGAAATTACAAGCGGGGTGGCTGTAATTATGGGAGGGTCATGTGTGGCCACCCCTGGCTCCGCCACTGCACTCAAGGTTACAAACTCATAACCGCTGTACTTTTCCACAAGAGGAGTTACACTGGAGAATATGAATGCTAAGTGATGTATACATAAATCACTTTTAAGCACACAAATTGCACAAGATCAACAAAACAAATTATTATTATTAAGTATAACATTTGTGTGTTCATGGTTGTCTGATGCTTTATTTTGATTGTTGCTTTAAAATGACTTAATTTCAACTGTTTATTAGTGTGTGTGTGTGTGTGTGTGTGTGTGTATATAACTATTTTTGTGATGTAATTTGGAATCCATAAGGGACAGTCTACCCAGCTCTGGTAATAACTACATTCAAAAGTTTGGGATGTGAATGTTGTACAGCAAAACGTACAATTATAATGATGTATAGCACAGATTTTTTTTAGTCATGAAAATACAATAAAATAAACATATTAAATCTTAAGGGAACCCATGGCGGATTTAATTTTCTGGGGTTTAGTGTCACTGCTGCAGCGTTACAATAGTAAAATAGTTAACTCTTTTAGCACAGTTTGATTTGTCACTTAATATGTTGATTATGTTATGTAAGCAGTAAAACCCTGTTGTGTTTTTACAGTCCATGATGAGGAACAACACTTCTCTTTATTATTTAGGGAGCATCATGTGTACAGTCTGATGGTGAGTCCCACATCTCAGTCTGTATTGCACAAACGTATAAGGAACCGATCCGGTGACTTCAGGATTCAGCTGATGGATGGTAAGACCATGGGTCACACGGCCAGCTGTAATCTTTATAAACAAATACACTCTTTGAAAGTGTTGCATACTTGAAATACGAGACTGTAAACAAATGTGACTTAATGAAGATTCTTGACATTTCTAAGGGATGACATGAACAGGTTCAGGGGTAATTTGAGTGCTGTCTACTGGTCTATCTCAGTCTTGTCACATCACGTTTAAACCCCTTAACATGGGTGTGGCAGGTGTCATTGTGCACAATGATAATCCACCACTACTCTGGAATACCCAAAAATAATGTACTCGCATTGAAAATATGTGTAACATTTATACCTGAACATTCATTCTTCTCAAGAAAACACTTGATCTACTCTGGATCTTTCCTTATCAATCGCAGCATACAATCACATCATGCCAGAGTTCATTCCTCTTCAACATTTCCATGACTAACATACTAACCGCAGCAGAGTGTTGGCTGCCCTAAGAAATCATATGTAAAAGTCTTTTTTTTTTTTCTAATTCTCAAAGGATGCTTTCTTCCAGGAAACCCTTTATCTATTACAGAGAACCAAGCACTGCCTTGTAAACTGTTGAGTATGCACAGGATGGGCTGTCTGTCGGGAAGCTCCTGATAATCACAACAGAGACACATCCCATCCTTTTTCTGCACCCACACTATGGGTGAAGAGTAGTTGGATTTTGATTTCTGTTTCCAACCTCAGTTTGGCAAGTCCTCCAAATACTCCTCCTCCTCCTCCTCATGTAACTGTGCGTTCACACGCCGCTAGTCAAAGAAGCTTTTTAATCTTGTGTGGACTGACCACAAGGAGGGTATAAAAAAAAAAAGTTGAAAAGTTGACCTGATTTCAACTCTCCTCAACGCTCTCGCCATCCAAGACGCGCCACTGCTCGCCACCTCTCGTGGCCGGCTCACATTGACAATGAATTACTTCATTGGGATGGTTGTCTGGATAACTGCTTTACCCACTAGTGTACCGGATCTCAGGATTACTTCATGGCTCTGAACTTTTTTTGGTAGGGAATAATTTTGGCCCTCCATCTCTCATTCAACAGACAGACTTGAGACCCTAGTGTCCCATAAAGCTTGGGTTGCCACATCTTCAAAGTAACAACTCGCCATACATTTTTTAGAATGAGTCTCAACAGCTCTGAGTGGTGTTTGGTTAGATGTGGCTGATGTAAGTAGAGCCTAGCCCAGTCTCTGCACTTGGCTGTTCTGTCATGGGTGTCTCCATGGATCCTGTTCTCCTGTTATTGTATGACACACTATGTTGACATTTCCCCCTGATTTTTTGGCAGCCCTTGGAATAATATCTCTGTTGGCCACATTTAAAGCAGCGGTCATATGTTCCCCCTTGTTACTTTCCTGGGAGGTTTTATGGTCCTTCTTTGCCCTGCGAGGGTGTGTGCGAAAAGATTGTCATGCACACAATGTGCAATAATCTTATATCACACATTTTTCAGTCTGCGCTTGACAGGTAAGACATTTTCAACACAACAGAGATTCATTATATAATTGTCTAAAAACAGTTTAAACAATATAGAATAGTTTGTTGATGAATATGCATATGAATATGAACTTTACTAAACAAAGCCAATATTTTAATTGTGTTGTCCGTAGTGTTAGGTTAAAAAGGCAAGCACTTGCAATAACTAAAGAGGCACGCACTAATATATCAACGGTAATATATATGCAAGGCTTATAATGCACTTTAAGTATGCACGCAACCGAGGAGATTACATACAGTAGGCTATTGGTAGTCCACAAGCAAGTAGATTTGCATTCCAAAGTCTGTCATTTGTGCATATTGTAACTTGCCCTGAAGCATTTTTTTACATTCCCACACTA
>JAUMHI010000054.1:16615358-16632918 GCA_032359435.1 Enteromius unitaeniatus
TAATTTAAGTCATTTATAATTTATATATATTAAATAATATATATACATATATACTGCTGTGAATCAATAAAATAAATTACCCAACTATTGGGTAACTTTTAACCTAACTGTATTTTAACCCAATGAAAAATATCAAAATAACCCATTGATGGGAAGGTGCTATACCAACTCATAGTTGGGTTATTTTTAATAGACTGTGTATACAAATTAAAGAAGACCCTTCACAGATTTGATTGATGTATTGCTCTTATCTGTACAATCAAAATCAGTGTGTAGTTCCTACTGGCATCATCAGAAAAAGACACCTCAACCCGTATATATGCGGGAGCGGACTCCAGGGGGTTAATTAATCAGAAAATCAGTCAGATTAGTTTGTAAATTGTTTCAAGCAAACACTGTGGTTCAGTTCAAATCTAGATACTGAGATGAAGATAGTTCATTAGTACATTTCATATAAGATTAAAACATTAAAAAGAGTACTAAAACATTTTCAAGTAGTTATCATTTAAGTGATGAGAAAGACACTAAAAATAGTCATTTTTGTGATTAATGAGGTTATGTTACTCACTGTTTAAATGGATATTTGAATGCTTTTTGGTTATTGAAATGCTTTTCCTTTAAGCTATGTGAAAGTGAATGAAAGTGAATGAGAAGGTCTGTCAATTTAGAGCCTATGTTTATGAAGGTGGTTTAAAGAGTAAAATATTCAATGTCATCTGCATAAACATTTGTATTATAAGACATGTTTTGTTACAATCCTGTTAAAGCAGTTTAATAAGGAAGTAGAGTTCAGTGCATTTTGAGCTGCGTGATGGATGCAACAGATGCGTGCCGTGTTTGACCTCTGTTTTCGTTTATCTTTTCCAAACAGAAAATAAATGTGTTGCTCTAAGGAAGGACGTCCCATCTTTCTTTAAAAAGTGTAACACTAATACAGCAATCTGATCAGTAAAGAGCTTGAACAACACATTACTGTAAGACACCATTTGTGTTTCGCTATAAAACTGTAGCTGAGACTTTTTGTTTTAAAAGTTCTACAGTGACGAATGTTATTTCTATTGGGTGGCGCACTATAACGAATCCAATGGAAGACATGAAATATTATTTCCAAGCATATGTCCCCACAAATATTACACATTATATATATATTTCTGCTAATAAGAGAGCCACATTTCAACTTTATTCTCATAATTCCGACTTCTTTCTGATGATTTTTTCTTTTGGTGGCACTAAAACGCTGTCGTATTATAAAGAACATTAATCCAAAATGATTTCAATAATTAATCAACATTACTCACTATATCAAGGTGCTTTAGAAAGGAGTAGAAACAGGCAAAATACGGTCTCTTGAAGTTTATGTGTGATCATAGTACATTCTCTGCGGCTGCAAACTGGTAAACACTCTCCATGAGGTGCAGGAGACGTCTGTGCAAATCATCCCAAGTGATCCTTTTATGACAGGATCCATACAGTCCATCCAATACAGGTGACAGCTAATAAATACTGGCTAAAATTACTTAATCGTTTAAGAGTGACTGAGCAAGCTAGACTTTCTGATAGGCTTTTTAAAAGATGCATTTAATGTATTTTTAATACTTTAAAATATGCACTGAAGCAAGGGCCTTCAAAAAGAAGGAGAGAGACCGAACATATGACGTTCATATGACATCCAAGGCCTTTGGTAACAGGTAAATCCTATATCCGAGCAGATACAGCAGAGATCCCGTCCAAATCACACCTGATGAACTTTGAGATGACAGTCCACAGAGCCTTTTGTTTGTTTTAGGTGCTGTCCCTGTTCCTCCCTTATCGTCTCTTGTAGGCAAGGATGTCCAAAGCAGAATTTAGCACCAACCCTAATTAAACACCTGAAGCAGCTAATCAAGATCTACTAGGCATGTTAGAAACATCAGTGCAGGTGTGTTGAGGCAAGCTGGAGCTAAACTCTGCAGGACACCAGACCTCCAGGACCGAGTTTGGACAGCCCTGCTTGTAGGTCTCTGCAGGACAGGAAACTAATGCCGAGTTCAGACTACACGATTTTCAAAGTAATCGCGTCACAGATCTTTTCACACTACATGACTATCCGGGGTAGTATTCAGTCGCTGCTGTGTTCACACTGCATGATAGTTCGGCGAAATGGAGTTTCACACTGCCTGACTTTACAATAGAAAGAATCGCCAACAACTTAGTCTCACTGCCAAACCCACGCGAGAAGCGACATGGAAACAACGCCAAGGTCACGTGTGCAAGACCGGAGTTCTCACATGAGACTGGGATTATTATTAAAAATAATAGTAAGCAAAATAAGCTTGCCATGCAAATTGCATGTGCGCTCATTTGCAACTAAAAGAAGATTATGGAGGAGGATAATAACCTTCTATACCTTCCTCACTCCTCCCCAAACGTCCCGCTGCCCTGGATGTTGCTCTCTCATTGGCTGTAGGAAATCACCGATGTTATTCAGTCAGAACACATTTCACAAGGCATGATTCTGAATGATATTTAGCCAGATATGGGTGTCGGGGATTATATCAGACTGCGTCTTTGATAGTTCACACTGTGATTGTCACTCGCGTGAACGAGCACCGATTTGCCTGTGATTTCTCAAAACCTGTTGGCGAGTCAAAATTGGGGCTAAAATCGTGCAGTCTGAACTCGGCATAAAGGACGGTCTCTGCATAAAAGGGCTTGTTTGAGACACGCCTAGCCTCGCCTGAAATGGAGATGAGAGTAGGCGGCTGCGTCTGATCAAAGACAGATACTAGGTGCGTTCCTGCCCCCTGCTGGCGAGAGCAGCCCCTTGCAGTCCGGGGAGGATTAAAGAGATGAATCAACCTCTTAACTCTTATGCAATAAAATATATATTGACCATATCGCCTAATCTTCATTTTCATCATGAATGTTTTGTTTGAATATCAGATATTCGATATAAAGATTGATTACATACAGTAACTTTTTAGAGAAAAAAAACACGCAGCACACATCGTTCTTGTAAATCACACAATCTGACCAATGAGAATAAAGTGTGTCGTCATCAAGGCTTTCGCAGCGCCTGACCTGTGCGCCTGCTCTCGTTCTGCTCTCGCGGGACTTTGATGGCACATGTGCTCGAAAGGCGGCTGCAGCGCCCATCAAAGTCGGACAAATGATCTGACCAGAATGCATTGTTTTGTAAGGCGGCAGCCGATTTCTTGCGAACGCACCTAATAGCTGATATTCAAACAAAACATTGACGATGAAAATGAAGATTAGGCAATATGGTAAATATATATTCGTATTGTATAAGTGTGAAAAATTGGTCGACCAGAGGCCGTTTTTTAATGGATGTTGTGAGAGGCTTCACTACACTGAATAAACTGCTTATATTTGAAAAATGTCCTATAGCTAACTACAGAACCAACATACAAATAATAAACGTCATATTGCATTACATAAAAGTCACTACGAGGACTACAAGTGTCTCTTCACTTCTCCCCGACTGTAAGGGGCTGCTCTCCTCAGCCGGTGGCGGGCTAGTGCAGTGCATCTCCATCACACCTATTGTGTTATTCTCTCTCTGTGCTGTGCTGCTGATAAACTTGATATCATTTCAGGTATGTTGCTTTGATAGGAGTATAAATATGACAAACAAAACACTCAAAGTGCATGCCATTTAACTCCATACGAAATGCGTACTTAACGTCCATTTCTACTTTTAATATAAACATGTATTTTATTTTATTTTTATAGAAATATAACAACAATTACATATCTCACACAGAGATTATACTGTCATAGTAGTATGGAAACATGCATGCATAATTTAAATACATAATCACATGAAATAAAAAAAAAATTAAGTACGTGAACGAGCACCGATTTGCCTGTGATTGTATTCCATCATTTCGGGCATTTGTCGGCGATTTCTCAAAACCTGTCGGCGAGTCAAAATCGGGGCTAAGATCGTGCAGTCTGAACTCGGCATAAGAGTGGGTCATTTTCATTGCATGATTTAGAAACACTAAAACGCAGTGTAAAAACACCCACAAAGTCGAAAACGTCTTTCTGACTTTTTTTAATTTCTCTCTCCATCTACGGTCTCATCGTGAAGAAATATTGCCAGGGGTACGACAATTGTCATATTTGTAGGATCAATAATGAAGGATTTTATAAAGTCTTAAATAAAAAACGAAAAACAATTGTAGCTCTCCAGTACACTGAGCACCTAATACTAAATATCTTTTTTTTTAATTACTTCAAAAATCTATATTTTGATCGCTTATTCACTATCAAATGACAGTGACACTCATATTTCATTGCGTACAGTACTTGCATCAAAAGCCAATTCAAGTCAGTTCAGTTGTTCAGGTAGGCTATGCCTAATCATTGTTTATTAAGCATTGCCACCTTGAGAAATAAAGGTGAATTACACTTGAGTCAAGAGATAAACTTAAAATAAACTTGTATTCATTTTGACGAGACATTGTTATGTGGCAATGTATAAATAAAACAGTCTAAAAAAATCAGATCGATCTGATCAGTAGAAAGTGCCTGGTTTCAGAACAATTTCACTGCTTCTTAAATTAGTAAGAACCAACAAGAACAGCAATGTACAGTGAGTTAGGGCCGTGCATGACTTACAAATCATTATTTTTACAAATAATTGCAACAGCATTTTTATGATACATTGACACAAAAATGCATGTATTTTCTACTAATAATAAAGTTGCTGTTTTTTAGGTGTGAACTATCCTGGGTGACACATTGCCATTTATTGTTTCCTGTCCAAATCACATCAAAATGTAATATATTAGAACCCAATAACTAATTTCAATATTTTAGACTAAGGTCTAAAACAAGTGTTGTGTGGTACAAAGAATGAATGGTTCCAGTAATGGCAATCTTGGCTTAGAGCCTAAGACTAATGATGTATACCTTGCAATGCAAATCACTACTGACAAAAAATACCTGCAAAATTTGTAAGACTTTCAGAACATATATAAACTATATTATATTATAAAAATAAAACATGACAGGTAAATGTTAAGGTGATATCTATGTCCTTTCTGACTGTAATACTGTTAGCTGAACATATGATGCCTATGACATCCCTATTTAGTCTAGATTGGTCTACCACCATCCTTACATAAAAGGTTCTTAAGATCCATGTGACTGTAAAGCATGCATAATGTTTAAATATTGTAGCATCTACTAAAAAAAGAACAGCAACAAAAAACAGATCAGACCATAAGTCACCATGAAGCTACTTTAGTAACTGTTGTACACAATAATTGTTTTTTTTATATTTGTAAAGAATTCATTTTGACAATCTGCAAATAAGACATTTCTTTTTAAAAAGTGATTATAATCAGAGGTGGAGATTGCTGAAATCAAAGGAACAATAAACAAACAAAAAAAAAGTCAGCTTAGTGCATGAGAAAGTTTTCATATATTAAAAACATTATTTTCTTTTATTTGTAGATTGTAGCAGACTGCAATGTACATCAACTATGTAAACTAATTAACTTCTCTGTGAAAATACAAAAAAATAAACCAAAAGTAATGATTACACAGAGATTAACACCTTAGACCTCTTGTTAATGGTTTCATAATTTCCGACGACCTTCTTGGCCCTACTTGCACAAAATCGTAAACACCTTTTGTTAAATTTATCGGCTCCATCCTTCCATTTAATTTCTACTTGCTTAGATTCCTTCTCCACATTCCTATATATTGATACTTGGGGTGGGGAATGTGTTCAATCACCTTTAGTGAACTGGTGTTTTAAAAGAAAAAACAGGCTTAGTTAAACCTTGCAAATGGAAAACTGAATAGTTACAAACCCCACCCCACAATCAGTGGTTCATTCTCCTAACTCTTTTTGTGTGGCTTCTTTACATTCTTTTTACTTACATTCTTTACCTTCGTTTCCTTTCACGCTGCTCTCGTATTCAGGCATACATTAAAGCCTGTAAAAATCCACCACAGAGATTAATTGGTCCTGCCATGTTACCATAGTTTTTACAGTGCTACCAGCAGGGAGGAGTTCTACAAACTGAAAAGTAGCATGGCTTCTGTCTAAGACAGAGAACACATAAATAAAATAAGAATATTTATAATTTCCAAATACCAGTGACGTGCATTCTTATGATGAATGAAAATCACTTGCACTAAACCAGTGTACAAAAAGTGCAATATGCCTATCTGTACATAAAGCCTTTTTTTTTGGTATTTTATATTTCAAAATTGCTTGTGCAGTTTTGGCCTAGGATTTCAAGCCTGGGATATCTGCAAATTAAAGCAAAAACACAAGTATTATTAAACCATTTGTGCACATATTCATTCATTTGTTTTCTCAGAGTTCTCTGTCTGTACGTCCTGTCCAGCAGTTTGTACAGTCTCTGTTTGCACATGCTCAGTCCTGGCTACAGATTGTTCCTCTGCAGAGTTCTGAGCAACGCTCTCAACCTTAGCGTTGGGTTTCTTGGCAATTGGTGGAGGAACTTTGTTAGCTGTCTTGTGTGAGTCATTAGACTTGGCTGAATCAGAGACAGATGCTAACTCTGACACCAGAGTTTTCCTCAGGTCAGACTGAACCTCTAAGGATGACGGTGTCTCTATTACGACCTTCTTTGGGCTTTTGGAGAAGATGAAGCTGGCCATAGATGCAGGGGAGTTTGGTACAGTGGTGCCATTAGCTGTGGCTGGGGGAGGGGAGCGCAGACCAAACCGCTTGGCCTGGTTGTCTTTTGAAGACATAGCAGCCGCCTTTAAACGAATGGCTTCCTGGAGACGCATGGAGGAGTTCGCTGGTGAAAAGACTATGGGAGGTATGGAAGAGACACTGGGTGTTGGTGTTTGGGTTTTTGGCTGCTCACCATCTGGCTTTGAGTGTATTTCAACAGTGCTTAATTGCTTCTCTGAATTATACAGGGTTTTGTTAGGTTCTTGTGCTTGATGTTGCGTCTTTGGCTCAATGATTGAATGGTCCTTTGGTTCTGTTGTACTTGGCAGAATTTCTGGGTCAGGTACTGTAGGTTTTATTTGTTCCTTGGGGGTTTGGGGTTTGGGTTCTGTTTCAGCACTGGGTTGTTTAGGTGCTGGTTCAGTCAAAGCTGGATTCTTACTTGGTTCGGTAGGTGGACATGTAGCTAATGAGCATTTTGGCTCAAGTTGAGCAATGTTTGTTGATTGAGTTTCTGCTTTAGAGGATCCTTGCTGAGTATTTGATACAGTGGCTGTATTTGTGTTGAGGGACGGAGCTTCAGTTTTTGGCTCTGTGTTGGAAAGAGCTTCCACATCAGGGGGCAGTGACATTAAAATCAAAGACCGTCTGATTGGCTTTGGAGGCGCCTCTTGATTGACACCTGATTTTGGTTTGGGTTGTGATGGTTTATCAGGATCTACAGCAGTGCTCTGACTGGATTTAACCGACCTAAGACGAACCATCTGTAGCAGAGACTGGGTGACCACAAGACCGGAGATCTCCTCTTTGGCGGGAGAGGGACTGCTTGTCCGTTTCTCTGTTTCTGCTGTATCCATTTTTACATTACTAGTTAGTGAAGGAGGAGAAGAAACGGTGACTTGAGATCTTAAATCAGTGGGTAATGGAGGAGGTGGAGGAACAGTGACTTGAGATCTTACATCAGTGGGGACTGGAGGAGGTGGAGGAACAGGGACTTGAGATCTTACATCAGTGGGGACTGGAGGAGGTGGAGGAACAGGGACTTGAGATCTTACATCAGTGGGCACTGGAGGAGGTGGAGGAACAGGGACATGAGATCTTACATCAGTGGGCACTGGAGGAGGTGGAGGAACAGGGACTTGAGATCTTACATCAGTGGGGACTGGAGGAGGTGGAGGAACAGGGACTTGAGATCTTACATCAGTGGGGACTGGAGGAGGTGGAGGAACAGTGACTTGAGATCTTACATCAGTGGGCACTGGAGGAGGTGGAGGAACAGGGAATTGAGATCTTACATCAGTGGGCACTGGAGGAGGTGGAGGAACAATGATTTGTTGAGAAGTTTCATATGACGTTTCTAATACATTGTGTGTCGGAGGTTTGGATTTTTGCAGACGGGATGAGGTTTTCTGTGGTTCAGAGGGTGGTCTTGGTGGAGATGGAACTTCTTGCAGTGGTGGCGGTGGAATATCTGGTGGTAGTTGAAGTATTGTCTGTAAAGACTGTGGCGAAAATGGTGGGGGCGGTGGAGGGAGGTCAGTATCGTTTTGCACAGTGACAGGGGTTGCTGTAGTTGTACCTCCTGGAGGTGCTGGAGGAGGAAACAGAGGAGGTGGAGGGATCCAAGAAGTCAAGTCCTTTATTGCTTTGGCAGCTAGTGTAGGAGTTGAGGGAACAAAGTCTGGAGGGGGCGGAGGAGGTTTGGCTTGGCTACTGTTTGGTATTGGTGGACAATGCTCTGGGGGAGGTGATGGAGATGGGGCAACATAGAAAAGTGGTGCAACAGATTCAATTTTGCCTTTTATCTCTACTGGCTGTAATAAAGGTGCTACTCTGTTAGAATGTGCCAAAGCCACATCTGGTTCATCTGCAATTTTAAGACCTCTCTTTTTAGCCCAGCGTGCATAGTTTACAGGTCCAGGCCCACACAGCAGTTCAAAAGTCCGCTGGTTGTGAGCCCAGGTCTCAGGAAGAGGAGCTGGTGGAGCCAGTACTTTTGGATGGGAGGGAATCTCAAGCAGAGACAACAGAGCCATTATAGCTGGTGATGAATTGTTACCACCGATTAGACTTTTTGCAGACAAAATAGTGTTCTTAAGTTCAGCAAGCTTATCTGTGCCATTTGTGTATGATTGGGGTGCGCCAGTAGAAGACACTTGAAGTTTATTGCTGTGTATCTTTAGCTCAGCTAACATTGCTTTCTTGTCAGTGCTGACTGGTTGGTTCTCCTTTGATAGAATGGATGTGGGTCCATTGGAGGGAGGTGTGCCTGTCTTATGGCTCAACTTGTTGGTGGTGGCCTTTATGACAGCAGGGTATGGTGATCCATCTGGAATGCTGACATCAGACAAGTAGGTAGGACTCTCGGATTTCTTCCAGGTCTGTTTCCCATTGTGTAAAGAGTATGACCTACTGGGAGGAGCTGGAGGTTTCTTGCCCCGTTTAATCACTGATAGGTTACGTGTGAAAGCATCAGAAGATCCCATCTTCTTTCCACTGTTCTCCTCCTTGGTAGAGCCCCCATTCACATGAGTAGTTTTAACATGGGAACCATGGATGTTCAGCTTGGCTGGTCTATTCGTGTTCTCAATCTGACTCACTCTGCTAGCCACACGAGGAGTGCTACTGCTGGAGATGGTAGAAGAATCAGATACAAGCGTTTCTGATGATCCCGAGTGGGTCCATCCAGAGTAGTTTGAGCGGGTTGTGGAGCACCGTGAAGAGACTCTGGAGGAAGCACGTGTGGATGCTGGACTAGCTGATACAAGGCTGCTCTTGCTGACCGTTCGGACACTGCTGCGACTTTGTCCACGACTGAGCTCCACAACATCCACAGATGGTGGAAGTACAGCATTTGGAATGATTTTAGACATGTATGTCGCCTGAGGTGAGATGGACATCACTGCACCAGCTGGGTTCTCTGTCCAAGGAAGACCTAGAACGCCTGCTCCTGAACTTTCTGGATCTACAGAATGGCTTATGAGCCCTTGGAGGATGTCATCCTTGGGTTTTGTCAGTGTGGTGAGCACTGTGTTGTCTTTCTTAACTGTGTGCAGGTTCTGTATGCCCTGTAGAAAGTCTTGCACACTTTCTTGTTCAGAGCTGGAAGATGTGCTGTCCACAGTGGAAATTATGGCAGGTATGATCATGTCTCCATTGAACAGCTGGCCATCAAGAGTTTGTGTGGTGATCCATGCTGCTC
Source organism: Enteromius unitaeniatus (assembly GCA_032359435.1). NCBI lineage: Eukaryota > Metazoa > Chordata > Actinopteri > Cypriniformes > Cyprinidae > Enteromius > Enteromius unitaeniatus. The sequence goes on from JAUMHI010000054.1 coordinate 16,625,228, forward strand.
TGTCTAACCCTTCAGAAAAAAATAAAAAATAATACAAAAATAATTTAAACAAACGTTTGACACTAAATAACTCTGGCTGTATCCGAAATCGCCCCCTATACCCATAAATAGTGCACTATTTGAGGAAAAAGCCATTTTAATTAGTTGACTATAGTGTTTCTTAAATACACTCATTCAATCCCACAATGCACTGCAAAAAAACAAGTGTACAACCAATGTACACTTAAAGGCTAGAAAATCCCCATAATGCAGTGTGAGTGTCAAGCGTGGAATGAATTCCCGTGTTTTGTAGAAGATGGCACCCGCAACTGAATCATCCATCCATTTATTTTACAAAGCACTCATTCACGGCATAATACAAAACAGGTACAAATTCATTGAACATTAATAATTAATTAGTTTAACTACGGTTTACACATAATTTCTGTGACAGAATTCAAGATAAATCCTTTAATCTTATTACTGGAGCTACCAGGTTCAAATGAATATGAAGCAGCAAGCAATCTATGCAAAAGCGGCAGTCTTTCCCGTGCACTCAGTGTCCGAATTCACTCACTTGTTTTCATTTACTCCTTAAAGTGAACCAAATGAGTGGACTAATGTAGGGAATAGTAAATGAGGGTAAAGGGGGTGATTTTACCAGGGCTGTCAAAACTCGGTTCTGGAGGGCTGGTTTCCTGCAGAGTTTAGCTCCACCCTTAATTAAACACACCTGACGCAGCTAATCAAGCTTTTACAAGGCATGTTAGAAAGTTCAATGCAGGTATGTTGAGGCAAGCTGGAGCTAAAGTCTGCCCTACAGGATCGGGTTTGGATGGCCCTGTTCTACATTTTAGAAGACTGTAACACAACATACCCAGTTCTTTCTGGACATGTCGAGGAATTCCTACAACAGTTCTCACATGTTTCCTGCGAGACTTTGTTTTCTCTGCAGTCTTATCTGGCTTCAGAGGCCTGAATGTTGAAGCTGGAGAAAGGAAACAGAAAATGTTGCTGTGACATGTGATATGAATTCCTACTTAACTTAATGAGAATGTATCTTTACCAGGCCAAGGTGTTTTAATGGTTAAAAATGATAAGATTAATAATGTGTTATCCCTGAAGTTTCACCTTGTCGTTTGAGTCCTGAACGCGTTGATCTTGAGGAGATGGAGGAGTGCATCGATACAGAATCAGCAGCTGTGCTCTCGGACTCAAAGCCTCTAAGTTCACTGAAGGCCATGCTGTCTTCAGTCTGAGCTGTTACTGTTGACTAAAGCAAACGGCATAGATACATTTCCAAATGTACATTCTTTCATTAGCAACTTAAAAGTGCTTTTAATACACTTATTGAACTACATATGTGAGCAAGTAAAACCAGACACAATGGTGGGAACAGAAGTAAATGCATTTATAAAGAAAACTGGTTGAGTTGATTGATGCATGGAGGAACACTTACAATCATACTTTGGTCATCAGGGTAGTCCGTCCCATTCCTGTCTTCTGGAACATAAATCATTTTATTAAACATCACCAAAAAATAAACTGTTGTATGTTTAGGAAATGCATATGTTTGGATCAGAGTAAAAGTGTGTAATTTAAACAGTCTCTTATTTGAAGTTTGACTTTTCTCACCATCTTGCTGTTGCATTTTCAGGCCCTGCTGGGCCTCTGTGTGCAGGTCCAACACGTATTTAGGTCGATTACCCTCCACAAACACATTTTCTTGGAACTCCTGAAGAGCAGCTCCCACAGCTTCCTCTTTAGGGCCTGCAATGAGATAAACAAATAATGACCTTCAATATTTCAAATATATTCAGATGACAGTATAGAAAGATTTTTTTTAGATAGGACAGTGTAATGACAGGTAGCAAAGTGAGAGAGTGAGAGGGAGGGATTTGGAATGGTTCACAAGCTGGTATTTGACTTGGGATGCCCAAAGCGCTATGGCGGTATATGTTGAAGTGCTGCTCTCAAGGCTATTGGCACTGAGAGTATAGGATGGTTTAAATGTACAGGACAGAGTGTTTTAAATGTACACACACAGAAAATGCATGCAAGCAAATAATATAGCAATATATCTAATCTAAGGTAGATCAGTTTCAGTTTTGGCTAATGCTAGATCTATTATCTCATTCACTTAACTAGGTTTTCTCCTGTGTTTTAATGCCACATACTATTATGTCACTTAATCACTAAAGAGACTGACTGCATCATAACCTACTTATATAGCCAATCACACAGTTAGCCTGCATGCTAAATAACCATGTGTCCTCATTTCACCCTGCTTATTTATTCATTTTCTTGTCCTTTCAGGCTTTGGGAGCATTTTTTGACTGGTCCATAGTATTTCTGTCCATATATGCTATGGATAGAAATGCTATGTTTGCAATTTACTGAACTGAAACAATCCCCCAAATTACTCACCATACTGATAAAACCCATTTACAAACTAACTTTTAATACCATCAAAAATGTAATACTGTTCACAAACACATCACACATAAACTTTACATCATTGATACTCCATATTGACATATAAAAATTAAGAAAATGTTTCTTAATTCAGACAGCAACATTCATATTTATCCAAAATGTGCCATCTAACAAATTCTGACAGAGACCTACCTTTTGTTTTAAAAATGGACAGAAGAGAACAGTCATTTTGATTTAGCACGAGCACCATGTCTGAATGAACACAGGAGTTTAAAGTGATTAAATCCTCAGTGTGAGCTGACACGCTCCTTAATAGCCACTAACTTTAGAGTGAAGAGCTTTACTAACTAACAAAGTGTTTGGAGAGCTTTAGTAGTCCTGATCCAGATAATGTCGGATAACACATGGGCTAAAATACACTTGAAATGTCAGAATTTTAAGAGTAAACCAATGTAGTCTAAACACTACACCAAGAGTGTAACTGCGTTTCTTAAGCTTTCATTGAATGTGAAGTTCATGGAAGAAAAAAAAAAAAAGAAGTGTTGATTAAATGACTGGGTGAACAATTCTGTTTTTCCAACCCTTTCTGACCACTAGATGGAGTAGAATAACAAAGGAACTGTGAGGTCACAGGTCCATGCTTAAGGGGAAACTTCTTACCCAACCTGAAGAACAAAAGACAATTGTTCTTTTTTATAAACTAGTAGTAAAACAATAAATAGCAATCATTTATCCTTGCAGAGAATGGAGTAACAGCTCTACATTGAGACATTTCACACATTCCTCTTAAATACTAAGTTTCCATTATCCATTTCTAATTGATCTCTGGTCAGCAAGGAATGCAGCAAGAATTTTATAAACAAACCTCAGTCCATCTCCATCTCAATGTACCACTAAAAAAGACCAGGCATGTCCTACAGTCTAAAAAAGCCCTCCCCATTCATTTATCATTGCTCTTCCTCATTTAACTTCATTAGTGCTACAATGTTTGAACGTTTTGTTCTTTGCATTCACAAATTATTTTAAATGGGAATAAAACACTTTATTTGTTTTAACACGGCTCCTCTCAGAATTTAGAATAATTTGTATTACAAGGAAACATTACTTTGATTGATATGAAAGATAGTAGAGCTTAGAAAGGTCTAATCTAATAGTAAATACTCTGTGTATGTGTGTGTATGTACGTACGTGTGTTTGGCGTATTGTGGTGATGTCTAAAGGTTGTATAATCTGAACCATGACCTAAATCATCTTTGAATGCATTCTTAGAAGTTCAAACAATTTCTAAAAACTGATAACCTTCTGAGAAAGCCAAATAAAAGCAGCACAGAATGAGAAAGGCTAAGGCATGCCTGGACGTGCTGAGGGCAGATGTCACAACAGCTGCAAGGAGCCTCAAACAGGATAAAACTCACACAGACTCCCTGAACTTTAGAAATCACACTAAACCTAATTTTATAATCATTTTATGGTGGTTGTGGCTATTGACTGCAAACAAAATTGTGCACTCAAAAACAAAACACAAAAACATTTGCTTATCTCAGTTCTATTAAAAAAAAAAAAAAAAACACACACACAATGAGAGACTTTCTCCTTGCCCCTGATGTTGCTGTCATTCAGAGTAGATTTAATAAAGGTTATTAAACATTTAAAGTCAGTAAAGTCAAGCCAAAGGTGAAGAGATTGAGAAGTGAGAGAATGAAAGAGGAACACAATGTGCTAAAATGAATGATAGAGATTAGCAGTGTAAACAACAGTTTAGTTCTCATCACTGGCAGGTAAGACCCACAGGCAATGTGCTGCCAGTACTGCCCTACCCTGAAAGTGGCTGCTGTGTGCACTTTAGGCAGCAGGGGGCAGTGCTTTGGGGCCATCTTCATGTCATATGGAAAGGTCTGTTTTGTTTATAGATTAAATTCAGCAGCAGTATGAAGTCTGTTTCTTATATCAATGTTTAAATAGGTTGAGCAAGAACATTTTCAGCTTTCATGTCCTAAATATAAATAAAAGTATTGATATGGAAGTCTTAAATATAAGATAATATATTATTTTAATGATTTGTCAAGAAAATATAGTATATATTTTTTATTAAATAATATATGAACAATTGATAAATAATTATATAACTATATAACAAATCAATTATATAATTATTAAATATTGTATAGTATTTAATAACTAACATGCACATATATGATAAATACAATTGGCTTTAGCAGTAAGAAAGGCTTTCTGATTTGTATTTATTTATCTTTATGATTAATAAGTATTTTCTAAATGCTGTAAAAAAAAAAAAAAAATCATGTTGGCAACATCCAAACCATTCATCCAATTGTTCAAAGGCTTTACTTTAAAATATTTTTTTTCGGTCTGCTTCAATATTCAGCGGGACTTCCTTAAAGTGTCCTGTCATCTCTGACTTGTAATAACTAGTCTGGCAAACATCTTTTATCAAACAATGAGCGAGTGGTTTACTCCATATTTTGTGTAGCTTCATAAAAGTCTACAGTATATTGCAAAACACTGCCTTGATAAATATGCCAAGTGCATTTTCTGCTACGCACAAACAGGCTTGGTGATGAAACTCTCCATGTAGAATTGCTTCTGCTTAAACACGCAGCATGAATGCTATAACCTGTTAATACGAGCAGCGATATGAAAACACGCTGCTGCAGATGTGAGATGTATAAAACAGGCCTTAAACTTAATCTCCCTTGGAAAACTGTCCGTTTGTCCCTGAGGCATTAATCCATTCACAATGCAGGTAAAAGGTTAACTGAGGCAAACAGCCCTCAGCTGAGGTCGATACAAATGTCTTTGAAATGTAAGTTAACTGATTACAGATTTATTGCACATGCACACAACCTGCGCTTCGATTTTGGATGATTTTCAAAAAGTGGTAAGAAAGACCTCTTTCTGCCACACCTATATCACATAACAGTAACGTAATATTTGCCATTTTGTCAGTTAAACACTCACAGAAGAGGTACAACTATTGCAAAAAATGATCAGTAATAAATTTCTTGCTAACACAATGTCACTTTTGACAAAACTCCCTACTTCAGCCGGTATTCACTGAAAAACCATGTGCATTTATTAAAATGTGAGTTGCATGTAGTTAATGTTTGAAGTACATTGATTTAGGATGTATGTACACTCTTTTGATTGCTTGGTGCAAATTAGAGCTCAATTCACAGTGCAGTGCACAGCAACTTGCACGATGCAAAATATCAAATTTCTTTCACTTTTGCTTTAAATCAGGTTCTTACAAGTACTAATGCAGAGCAAACACACAAAACTGATAATATAACTGCCATATAACTGCTATAGTCTAAAATGAATGAGTTTTAGACCAGCTGAAATTCAGACCAGGTGCAAATCCCATGAAAAATGCTATATAACAGGCAAGCTGAAACAGATTTGAAATCTACACCTTTACAGCTTAACGCTTGGAAGGGGCTACATACGCATACCAAGCTAAATATGGATGTTGGACATAATAAAGAATTTACATTTTGGAAGCAAGAGCCATATTAAAGTCATTCTGGATCAGAATAGTTCTGGCATAGAGCTGGGTTTTGTTCTCAGGAACTGGAAACAGAGAAAGGGCCGAACAGAAAACCAGTTTCCCAACTTTACACCTGTTCATTGTGTCAGAATCTCCAGGGCAAAGCTCAGGAAGGTATGGAATTCTGCACAAACCCGCCCACGCGCAACAATAAACAAACACACACATAAAAAATGTCTGTCTTCATCTCTCAAATGTTCACAGGGACGGTGTTTAAAAAGGTGTTAAGGAATGACTGGTATTTCTCATGATGAGTTGAAAAGGAAAGTCAGAAGAAAGGTCAGGATTGTGGGCAACCCTTGGCAAACCTGTAACTTCCAACCAGAGACGTCAAAATCATCGGAAAAAGCAGTGTGTGTGTGTGTGTCAGTGGAACGTTTCATGGGAAACGAGTTTAAGGTAACAGCTCTTTGTTCAGACTGAACCGGCAACATCCCACAGGAAGTTTTGACGTTGCAAGGTCTGGGATACAGGATGCAAAACACAATATTATGTGAGTTTGCAGTAGCTGTGAACCTCTTATTAGAGGTGCTTGCTAAAGTAAGCAGTACTATTCATACTGTTCAGGTTTAGGGTATGAACTAGCCTAAATATTAAAAGTAGTTGTAACTTGTGCCGGTTTTCAGGGCCCTAGGTGAGAGCATGAAAATAGGCCTCAGGGGTACAAATGTCATCATAGCATAAAACATCCAAAACCCACTAAAACATGATGTCCATTTCTTTCTTCAGGCACCAAACTGTAAAAAGTGAAAATATTCAGTTGTTAACTCTAAAGGAGCTATTTCTACCTGATCTGAACATTAAAAATGGATTCTACTGTAGTCTGGTACATTCAGTCAAATTTTATGTACAATATTTAACATTTGTACATAACAGCTATTCATTTTTAAAATATTTGTATAGACTTTAAGTTTCAGTAAATCACAATTACAAATGTTTCTATTAAAAATAAAAAGTTATTATTTGAATTTTATATACTTAAAAAATAAAACATTGCACAGAAAAAGCTAATAATAATAATAATAGTAAAAAGAATTGTTTCTTGAGCACCAAATCAGCATATTAAAATAATTTTTGAATGAATTATGCTTTGCCATCACATGATTAAATTACATAATAAAATAGAAAGCAGTCAAAATGTCAATAACATTCGCAATATTTCTGTTACTTATTTTCAGTCAAATAAATGCAGACTTTTGAAGATTGGTGTAGCAACTATAAAATTATTTATAATGCATGTTTTCATTATTGGAATCTAATAATAGCTTAGATAGTATGTCAAAAGCAGAAATAAATAATAATGTAAAAATCAAACTGGTCACAAGACACCAAATTGAGATCAGCAATTTACCAAGAGTCAGGCAAACTAATCTAATCAATTCACTTACTGAGACTGAATGTCAACTCTATTTCGGAAGGGAGCAGCACTAGATAATCTTATCACGTTTTAAAACACACCGCAAGACTTTGTTTTTTAAAGTGATGCATTCTTAAAATCAACACAAAGGGTCATTCTACGGTGGCCGAGAAATGCAAAACACAACAACAAATCGCAACACAAAAAACAAATCTGAAAGCCAAATAACAAATCCAGAACTCACTCTGAGTTCAGAGTGTGCTCACTCTTTGACACGTGTGTGAAAGGAGTGTGCTGTGCAGGCAAGCATTAAAGGTTTGAAGACGAGCTGTCGCTGCCTCGAGTTTTTAT
>JAUMHI010000054.1:16654041-16720478 GCA_032359435.1 Enteromius unitaeniatus
ATAACAAATCAATAATTCACTGACTCTGTTAGAGATCTTATAATGGGCCACGGTTGGGTCTTCCATTGGGACAATAATCCAAACACAAACATCAAAATAAACACAAAAATTAGTCACTGAGCACAAAATGAAGCTTTTTTTTCACACTGTCAATAATTGTGGCCAACAAGTATTGGAGAAAAACAATTACTTCATCATAAGATTTCCTCCCAATTTTCAATTGTTTTACTTCAATGATAGGTTAGAATTTTGCGATTTTTTTGAAGGATAAACAAAGCAGATTTATTTTCACAGCCACCTTTGCTCAGATTTACCAAGGGTGCCAATATTAGTGGAGGGCACTGTATATCTGTAAGCAGCCATTTTACACATTTTTCACTTTTGTTTCAAATCAGGCTTTAATTATCTGTAGCTAATACTGTTAAATTCTTTCTCCAGCTTCTCAAGTAATTTACTAAAAATAATTCTCTATCTTGAGGCAAGCTTATTGAGACTATAGGTTTATTAATAATTAAACCTGTAAAATTTGAAATTATTGTTAATAATGATAGATTTACGTAAATGCATGTTGGGATAGTAATAACTTATTAAACCAGTATTAAAGTCCCTCTAACATTAGAATTAACTGTAAATTCTTCTGCAGGTGTACATGTCTGGTGACGACCACATGCAAACTTCTTCCTTAAAAAGTCCCCTCAACAATTTTAATACATTTTCATATATGATCTCTGATTGCTATTATTAGAAATCCTATGATAGCCCAAGCTATTTTAATAAGAACATGTTTTGCTCAAGAAAAGCTAAATGTCTTGATTACTTGCAAAACCTGAAAAAATAATTTGAGCGTGAATAATTACTTATTTATAGTCAAATTACTTTCATTACAATTAATACTTTACCTTTTTAAATTCTGCACTTGGTTCTTGCCATGTTTCAGCTTAGCACAGCAGTAAACTTCACTAAAACACACAAACACTACCAAATCACTTCATGATTCTCAAATCAAGTCACTCTTCCATAACAATGACATAGTTTATCAGCCAACATACCTAACATTGTCATATATCTAAACATTTATCAAAGCTTCATGGCAATCATAACTATTTAAAGATCTATTAACTAATGTTTTTAAGTATTTTTAAAATGCTTTTTAGTTAGAGATAATGTATGTAACCAATATCTGATAAAGCAAGTGTAAATATCAAGAAAACACTACTCCACAACCAGAACTCGTAGCTTGTGTTATATGACGACATAACTGAGGAAATTCAGATATTTCCTTGTGCCCTCATTCGAGTACCTAAGTGTAACAGGACACCAGTTAAACAGGTAAACCAAAACCTTGTTCTTTTTTTTCCTATTTTAAGATATCAGCTTTATTTATTGAATGTTTTTCTTTATCTTAAAGACATTGTAGCGATATACAGATTTTGCCAGTGATCACAGCCAGAGCAATTAATAACTGCACTTCAGTATCAGTATAAAAACATTAGTGTTTGGCAAATGGAGCCATTTCCTTGTTAAACATTCAGTGATTTATATCATCTCATGACGTCTCATGGCTTTCTGAAAGGGGAGCAACCTTTGTCCCCAAATCACATGAATAGGAGTTCATACCCTAGATGCACTTCAGCTCATCTTTCTCATAAAAGAACACCGTCAGTCACTCAGGAGCAGGACTAAATCATATTTATGCATTGTCTTTATTTGTCCTGTAAATGAAAAACAATATAACAAAATGTAAATACAATAATAAATATTCAAAGCCAAATCTTTTTACAGACACATTTATATATTCATACATAACTACATGTGGTTAAAAACCACTTCTGTCCTCAAGCTAAAGAAAGAAAAACTCAAAACGGCAGAAACGAATGTGTCGATGATTTCGCATTTTGCATTCCAAAGGCATCGGTAACCATGGCGATTCAAACCGTGAAGGAATAAATAATGTGTGATCTTAGAAAGTAGTGCACAGCTGCAAATCAATAAACAAAACAAATCATAGTGCAAGTTAAAGTTTCTCATAACACCTCTCTTTTTTTCAAATGGATCCTCAACAAAATAAACGAGGATGAAGAGTAAGGATGCTCTGTGTCAGAAGCACCTGCTTCCGTTTTTATCATCCTCACTGTAATCATCTGTCTTGGCAGCTAGGAAAACACAGTCTGTCACATGATTCACTGCATGTCCAGGGCAGCACTGTGCACCTGACTCAATTTGGCAGAAATACAAAATAAAACTTAATTATAGCTTTAATAAAAAAACTCTTCTCTGCGTGTACATCAAGCTCGGTTGTAGTGTTCCCTGTGAGTTTGCATGTGTTTACAGACAGCTGATGAGATGCATAGAACCTAAAAAACAGAACGAAACCGCAGCTGCTCGTAAAGGAGAGAGAAAGAGAGATAAGAGTTTACAGGAGCTGATCTCTCATGCAGCATATCTGAGGAACACAGAGCAAGGCAGCTTTCTGTCCAGATTTAAGCAAATGTGCTTCTTGCAGCATGTGTGTGAGTGTGTATGTTCTCCATTTGCACGATCCCCTGGCTTCCTGTGCCCTGATCAGCAGATGGAAGTCAGAGTGGCCTCATTCTTCCTCTGGCCTGACATTGGACGAGTGCATCCTCACACTTCTGCCCCCAGTTCAATCACTCCTGTCTCTATTATGGGAACCAATTTATCATCCACCTGGACCAGCAGGATGGTCTTATCAATGTGAGACCGACTAACCGGATCACGACTGCAAGGCACCCAACGATGAACCACCTATGAGGAGAAAAAGTGAGCAGTGGGAAATTAGGATAGTAGAGTAAAGGTCTCAAAAACATGCCTGGGTCATTTTGCACTTGAAAATCAAACATTAACACTGAAAATCATTAATATAGAATACTTCTATCATACAATCATTTTTTAGTAAACAAACTATAGTCAGTACAACAGATGCTACAACCATTTAATTGCCAACTTTTTTAAAATCTTAAAATACAGCTTGTAATTAAGCTCTAAAATATGCTTGAGTTCTTTCTATTTTTGGTGTAAATTATGACCTAGACAGTGCACATAATGTTTGCCATGGTGTTTCTGACTCAAACAATGAAAAATAACTAAAATAGATTTTTTAATTATTATTATTATAGAATTACTAGGAATTTGGTTCATGTTCTTGGTTTTGTAATTTTTTCAAATGTAAAAAGTATTAAAGTTGGTTCTTAAATATGTTTGAAATATTTAGTTTTGTTTGGATTTTGATGTGAAATATGACCTGGACAGTGTGCATGTTCTTTGACCTCCCCAAAAGGGTCTTTTAGGTATATTTTCTGGGTAGATGAAGTTATATGATTATCTGTAAAATCGATATATGTACATTTACTCTAATATATATGATGATTTTTATATGGGATTGTGTAGCAACTACAGTATATATGTCAATAATATATGTATTTAGATTTATATGTGTAATTTATTTGATTTTTTGTATGTATGCTGTTTTAATAAAGTTGGATATATAATATAAATATATTACTGACATATAGTGGCTAAATATAAAACTAATGAGGCCTCACTCAGACATGTAGTGCAGCTTAGCTTTATTTTAGTTTTAGTCATTTTAGTGCTCCAGCTTAATTTGATATTTATATTTTATTTAAAGTACAATCATTTTAGGTAATTTCAACAACAACAACTGATTGTGATGTACTCACGTGACCCTCCATGCCTTCTAGAGGACTCCATTCCCTCCAAAAGTTGCGTCCAGATCTCAGTCTCATGCTCTCATCTGGCCACACCAGCTCCTTCCTCTTGGGATGATTCATTACATCCAACACCTGACTCACATCCACGATCTACACACATGCATATGCTTCATTATTACGATAAATTTCTCTTTATTTAATTAAGACCGAAATCAGAGAAAGCCAGACACTCACCTGCACCCTGTAGGAGATGTCGTCCCTTCTCAGACAGGACAGCGAAGGATTGTGATGATGGTGGTGGATGTAGTGTAGATGATGGTGAGGGTGAGGATAGTTGTCCGTCCCCAGTCCTAAGGCTTCGTTTCCCAGCAGGCTGGCGAGCGTGTGGGCGTGTCGTTTGCAGGGTGGGATGGAGTGGGCTGAGAGGGAGCTGGAGGGGCCGGGTGGATCGGGGTTGGCGGCGGAGACGTTGGTGCCCAACCGGAGCTGGAGAGAGGTGGGCAGCGTGCGGAGAGAGAGCTGGCTGCTGGAGGAACGTCTGCAAGGCTCCAGACCCGTCACAGACGTGCGGAGTGAAGACTGACGGCTGCTGCTGTGACGGTACGAGGATGACTGACTGACCACAGACGCACGAGCAGGAGACTGACGAACCAGACCAGACTGCACTGACTGAGAACTCTGACTCGTACCTGAAGAGACAGAGAGACCGTAGGTTACTTTATCTATCCAACTACCCCTCTTTCTATCTATCTATCTATCTCCATCAGTTCATTCGTTTATCTGTTTTTATCTATCTATCTATCTATCCTTCAGTTTTATCCTTTCGTTAATCTCTTTTTATCCATCATCCATCTTTTTTTATCTATCTTTCAATCCATGTATCTATCAATCTATTCATCTCTTTTAATCTTTCCATCTTTTTCACCACATTTTTACTCATCCATCCATGTCTCTCCATTAATCCATTTATCTATCCATCAATCCATCCATCCCTCTGCTTATCCATCTTTTAATATGTCATCCATCTATCATCTTTTTATTCTATCTGTCCATATATATATATATATATATATATATTATATATATATTCATCCATCCACTCATCCATTCCCATTCATTTATCTTTTTATTCTATCCATCCATCCATCCATCTGATTGCCTTCCCTTTTTTATTGATCCATTTATCCATCTTTTTACCCATCCATCCATCTACACACATCCTGTCTTGTTTTCAGCCAAAATATCCAAAAAGTTTTAAATCAAGATTATCTAGACAAGTAAAAATTTTCAGGAAAAAACAAGCAAAACAATCTGGCAGATTATAGCTTGTTCTTCTTTATTTCAGAATTTCTAGATATTTTGGCCAGAAACAAGACATAAAAAATCTAAGCTAGAAAATAATTTTTTGCAATGTAGCTTCCATCCGATTGTCTACCTTTTTATCGAACCATTCATCCATCCATTTATCTATATTTTTATCCATCTACATGTCTGCTCTAAAAGATTTAAATTAGGCCTAAATAAACTTTACAATCTTTTCACAACACTTTGTCACGCTAGCATGCAATGCTTGTTAAAGTGAACTTTTCTAGTTTTGTTCTAGTGCTGTAGAGAATTTGGCAATAAACATATATAATACCCATATAATAGTCATGTTAAACCTAAAAACTCTACTCTAGTATCTGCAAATATTAACCAGGTAAGGCCTCATTACAACACAAAATACATCATATTCTTATGCAAATTACACAGTAAACGTGTGTGTGTGTGTGTGAGTGTGTGTGCGCTTAACCAGTGTTTACCCAGAGAATGAGGAGTGTAAGCGTGCAACACTGTGGGTCCTGAGCTGTGCTGGGAATCACTTGCTGCTGTCCCAGAATTCCCAGAATTCCCACTGCCACACGACAAGCCGCCAGCATCACAATCTTCAACATTACCGCCACTGTTACAGCCAGCGCCACAGCCCTTACGCAGCCTGCAGTGAGATATAAGTGCTGTTAGTATGACAATCAGAACATGTCCATTCTCATTCATTCAACCACACACACAAACCTGTGCCACGTGTTGACGATAAAGTTTCGTATGTTGGCGATACTGATTGGTCCTCCCAGTATGTGGCCCAGCTGGGGGTGTGTATTACAGTATGATGTAGTCAGGGGCGACACATAGATGGGATATCCGATCGGCTGGTCGCATGAAGAGTTGATCATGTTACGTAGTGCTTGCTTGGCATTCTGGATGCTTCCACGCTCCGGGTTTCGATTCCGCAAAAACACCAATTCCTGCTGCTGTCCCGCCCACAGGCCTCGCACACACTCCTTATTCACCTAAGAACATGCACACATGGAAAATCATTATTATGCTGATAAAATACGCTGTCTTTTCCCTGTCAGTCTGCTTTCTTCCATTTGATCCTGCTGTTTATTCTCGCTCACCTTTATGACCCTGAAGCTGAGGTAGCGTCTGTTAAGCATGATGATCTTGTATTCGTTGGTTCCTTCATCCAACACGTGTCTGAGGGCAAGCAGGGAGGGAGAGTTGGACAGGACAGCGCTGCGCCAGGCCGGGTCACCCTCGTGAGCGATCACAAGTGTCTGCTCGTGCGAAGAAATAGCCTCAAACAACACAGAAGATTCCTCATATTCATCAGGGGAGGTGAAGTGATCCTGCAGAGAGAGTTAATCTGGTTCAAATATACCCAAAAATCACACAATAATAAAAGCCATTAAGTCTCACGCCCACCTGGTGCAGTTTAAGTGACATGCGAATTCCAGGAACAACCACCTTCCTCAGCAGTTCCATGTCTGTAAAGATCCATTCGTCTCTTACAGACGAGATCCGGAAATCTCCCTTAAACAAGGCATGCAGGCCATACAGGAAAGACTCCAGATTACTGTAACACAAACACACACACCATCAGAACAAACAAACCACTAAAATATTTTCATAACAAGCTTCATGGAAAAAATTCAGCAGAGTAAAAGGATTTTGCTCCCTCACCTGGACATATGGTGAGACGCAGTTCCCAGAGCTCTTCTTCCCAAAACACACAGACCGTAACACAGCAAAACCAGTGCAGAGTCTTTCTCACTGTCCAGCGGCTGAAAAAAAAAGACAAAGAGATGACAGGAAGGTAAAAGTGTGTTTACAAACACTACAGCTTCTCAGAAATTAATACTTAATACAGCAAGAATGACATGACTTTCTTTTTCTCAAAAAAAAACTAAATTCACCCTAAATTTTTTAAATATTAATCAGACATGTTGTGTGGCTGCACATGAGTTTACCTTCTCTCTCCGTGAGTTGCAGTACTGGATCCAGCTGAGGTAGACCGAGCAGAAACTGTCTCTGGAGACTCCAGCCAGTCTGTGGTCATAGTCTTCATCAATATTGGGGTTAAAAGTCGGATCTAGGTCAACATAGTTTCTCTCTCCGCAGCTCTTCAAGCCCTCCAGAAGTGCTTCATTTGCCAGCCACTCCTCCAGTTTAGAAGATGCAATGACATAGTAAATGATGCCCTACAAACATATAAACACATAAATAATAAATAAATGATTTAATTTCAGAACATTAGTTTTTTTCAATCTCGCCTAGCCAATTATCAAAAGAGCAGTTTGGAACAGGATTGGATGGCTTATCTACTGACCTTAACGTAGTAGGTGGTAAGGATTCTCCGCAGATCAAACACTTGCAGCATAGACGCGGCACTGTTATCGGTGATGCTGTAGCCCTCCAGGGCGTATTTAGTGACCAGAACCTCCCAGGCCAACCAGCGCTGCCCAAATGCAGCATTAAAGGACAGCAGATGGGGGAGATGACCAGGCTCACAGCAACAACAGCTTTCATCTTCTTCAACTCCCTCTGTTATCGCCTCCACCTCCCTCTGCTGGCAGTACGTCCCTGAGATAGAGAGAGGAAAATAAATGAAACGGAATATTTCAACTAGACTTGTATAATCCTTTAATATATAACTTGTTTATAATGTGTTATGATCCCTGGAAATACAAAGCATTAGTTACCTCCTCAATCTGAGCATCCACACCCCCACCTAAATGCTGAATACTAAACAGGCATTGTAAATCTTACTAATGTTACTAACTTATTGATTTTTGAATCTTTAGGCTTAATTTCTACAAATGTTTCGGTGGAAGCTTCAATTTCTAAATTTAGAGTACAGCGAGCCATTATATTTAAAAAGAGCAAACAAAATCAAGCAAAACACACTTTGTCCATGATATGTTACATAATCAAGAACTATTAAGGTCAGAAGATACACCGATATTTATTCACACTTTGGGGTCTGTAATATATTCTCAAGTTTTTGAAAGAAGTCTCTTATTTATGTTTACCATTTTTGACTAATATAAAGCAAAAACAGTAATTTTGTGAAATATTTGTACATTTAAAAAACAATTATTTTCTATTTGAATACATTTTAACATTTTTATTCTACCTGTGATGGTAAAGCTGGGTTTTCAGCAGCCATTACTTCAGTTTTCAATGTCTCATGATCGTTCATAAATCATTCTAATACATCAATCTCATGCTCAAGAATCATTTTTGTTATGATCAATGTTGATTGTCAACGATTGTCAATGTCAACAGCTGTTCTGCTTAATATTTTTGTGGAAGTCTTGATACATTTCCGAATTAGCTTGAAGTAGTAAAATCTAACTTTTGTAACATCAGCATTATCTTACTTTTATTTTTAGTCAATTTAATGCATCTATGATGACAAAAAAGCATTAATTTTTCTCATAAAACACTTTGACACCAAACCTTTGAATGGTATAGTGTAACTATTTGATTTGGTGTTTATTTCTCCTTTAATTGCTAATTGCTCATCTAGTCTCTCTATTTTTGTCCTCCTCTCCTCACCTCTGAACTCAAGTCCTCTGAGCTGGAAAGTGATGAGGCCATTGCCGATCTCGACAAGGTGAACGAGAGCGTTGAGGTAATCAGATGCCAGGATGAAGCAGTCTCCTGTGCTGTAGTTTCCCCAGCGGCCCAGCTGCAGGTCTCCAGACAGAGAATGCTGCAGTGAGCGCGTCAAGTGCTCATAGAAGATGGAGTTCAGGTTATTATCATCTGAACCTGGCAACATGAAAGATGCAAAACTAATCCACCATGGGCAAATTACAAATTATTTCACATTTACAACAGATAATGTATCCTAGTCGTACCTGGGTTTCTGTCAAGCTGGGAAGCAAGTCTAGTGTTGGAGTGATCAACCCGCTTAGTGCTGAAACAGAAAAAGTAAAAAATGAATCTCATAAATGTTATGTGAGCTAAAAAGGCCAAAGGAAATTGGAGATGCTGATATTCAAGAGCATCTTACTTGTATTCTCTCTCCCAGAATCGCACAGGTCGTACATAGGAGCTGATGAAAATGGCACTTCCAAGAAAAGGGTTTAATGGAGTGGAGAACACGGCAGACACAATGGCCTGTACAAACAACATGGCAGAGTCTGGAGGGGGCGGAGTCAAGGAAGAACAACACAAATCACACTTGACATTTGAAAAAGCCTGCGAAATTTGTTCAATTTGGAAATCGATGTGTGTTTAGGATACGTGGCACTGCAAATGGCTGGGCGAAGGCATGGAAGGCAGAGCCCCAGGTGATCTGCCATGGTGCGATGTAGGTATAAACAAACTTTAACTTATAAAAGAGCTCCCATAACTACAAAAGACAACACATCACACAGTTATATAATAGACAGTTTGCAATAGACAGTAATTTAAAATGTTAGAGAAGCAAGAGTAGCATCATCTTAAGGGGGTTTGTTTACCATGTTAGATTACACTGCTTAATATGGCTTTTTACATAAAACATAATGAAATTAAATAAAATATTAATTTGAGCTAAAGACTACAGAGAAGTAAGGGGGGTCTATCATCTGAAGGGTTTATTCTGTGGTAATGACTGGCTTTACATTACACTGTTTAACACTGAATGTTACTCAAATAAAATAAAATGAAAAATAGTGAAAAAAGTGTACGTAAAATCACACAAGAAATTAGAAATTCGGCTACCTGGGATAATAAACAGAAGCTGTGATCAGCTGTAACTGATCAATTAAGTATTTCAGATATCTTTCCATAGTGAAAATACTCTAAAATGCTTGGATACATAACTAACAGATTGTTACAGGTGTGTCTGGACTTGGAAATGCTCAAAGTTAGTACAATATCACAACTTTGCAACTCAAACCCCTGAAAGAGTAAAAGCTCAAGACAAGAAATGATGCTATAGGAATGAGGGCTGACCTTGCTGAAAAGGATGGACATAACGAAAAGATCCAGCAGCAAAGTCTCAGAAAACGGCTGGTAATCAAATGTGAAAAACAGGACAGTGAAGAGGACAGTGACATATTGATATGTTGGACTACTGAAGGAAGAACGTAGCAGCTTCAGCCCGGCGATAGTTATCACTAGAGCCCCAACTCTGAGAGAAAGAGAGAAAGAATTCATTGACTGCTTGTGAAGAACAATGTCTAGCTACACAACAATGAGGTGCAGACAGTCAATCAGTCCATCAATAAAAAACAACTGTTAGCAATGAATGAAAAGACATTAGGCAGAAGAGTAAATACTGACTCTGTGTTGAGTTTCCTGGGGCTGGCGAGCTCCTGTGCGCTGCCACTCAGCTCGTTCAGCACAACGAGTGGATATAGGATGTTTTTCTCCACAAACAGCAGCCACACATGTGTACGCTCAAACCACATGACATGGGCAGCACCTGCACACAGAAAACACACACACAGTTCAGTACTGCTAATGCTACATAAAATACAAGCAGAATAACACTGCCCTTTTTCCAGAACTTCAATTCGTGACTTACCCCGGATCTCAAACTGATAGTACTCCCTGCTTTTGAGCAGCGGGTGTGAGAAACAGTACCAGGGTAACTGCTTCCTCATCTGGGGCAACAGGTAGTGAGTCAACAGCCCTACTGTCCCGACTAGACCGTACAGAACATAGCTCAAAAAAGGCTAGAAGAGAAGAAAGAGGGATAAGAACGGTCAACAATTTATTATCCTTTGGATATTTAACTTTTATCGTCGTTTGATTCTGATTATTATTACAATTTAAAATAAGTTTGGGATTTTGATACATTTATAAATGTCATTTATTTCTGTGATGGCAAATTTGCTGCTCAAAAAATATTTCTTATTATTAAAAGGTGCTCTATGCGATGTTGCAGGATTTTAGCTCGATATTATTTTCATCTCAAACCGTATGCATCACCCCTTGATCGTCTTGCTGTCTGCCCCTGAATACATTGCTCTCGAAAGACAACACAGAAGCTGCAATACCAAAAGAAACATTTTGGGCACCACAACAAAAACAAACTTCGGCCAACAAATCGGCAAGAAGAGGTGCCGATTGTCTTCTTGCCGATTGTTTGGCCGAAGTTTGTTTTTGTTTGGTGTATGTCCTGCACCCATAGTGTTTTGCAAGATCGCATAGAGCACCTTTAATGGTAAAAATACAGGTGCTGCTTAATATATATATGTATATAAAACAAAAACATATATATATATATATATATATATATATATGTTTTTGTTTTTTTTAATATAAAAACAGACATTAGTTACATTTACATTTATTCATTTAGCAGACGCTTTTATCCAAAGCGACTTACAGGTGGGTGGTATTATAAGATCAGAATATAATTGATCAGTTATCGACCACAGCGTGCAAATAATTATCAGCATTTTGGTACTGGCCAGAATTTTAACAATACTGTATTTCTAAACATAGTGTTTTACCTGTAAGGCAATGAAGACGGTGCTGACATGAATGGCGAAATACAGGACAGCAATGACGACACACACAATCACATCTGACTGTAGTCTTTCATTCTGTGGCCAGAGAGAAATAAAGAGACATGGATGAATCATTCAAGACTTGTGCCGATTTACATCCGTTTGTATGTTTGTGAGATTTATATTGCTCACCACAGAACTGCGGAGTTTCTCAGGTAAAGGATCCTGAACTTCAGAAAGGGGATCCTCTGGATTTTTCTCTTTCACATTAGGGAAGATCTTTGTTTGCACTAATGAACTACGCATAACACAGGACGATATTAAAATTCAAACTAACCACAAAAAGGTCCTTAACAGTAAATACTCAAAAGTACCTTAAGGAGGAAAACTGCAAGAATTATTTATCAAAAACACAAACCCACACACTCTTACATGAGAACAGAGGGGTCACTGCTTTGGCGGCTGAGATGGTACGAAACGGCAACCAGCAACCCACAAAACACTGAGAAAAGCACAGGAATGTGCTGAGGATCCCACGAGTCCTGAAATCAAACATAATATTCAGAGGAATATTTAATGTGCTCAACACAGAATGATCCAGCATCCATACAAATACAACTGTAATCCAGATAGAGTTCAAAAGAAATGCAGAGTGATTCATCACCTTTAGGGCGCCGTAGCAGAACCCATAGAGCATCGCTATGGTGATGATGCTGCGCACAACACTATAGAAAGCTGAGAGCAGACTGATGCATGCTGGGAGTGAAGACAGATATAACAATGAGTCTCTGAAACACCAACAACACAGTTTTGACATTTTTTTAAATAAATAGTAAGACCTTCGTTCATCCTCAGGAACACAAATTAAAATATTTTTGACATTACTGTGATATCAGTGGTTCAGGTGCCACTTTATGAAGCTATGCTTTTTGTGCAAAAAGAAAACAAAAATGACAACTTTATTCAGAAACTTCTTTCCCGGGGCAGTCCACTGACATTTACAAGAGTACCAAGTCCTTACTCTTGTTTACTTTGTGTGCAAAAAGTATTCTTAAAGCTTCATAAAATTACAGTTGAAACACTGATGTCACACTATTTTAATGATGTCCAAACTACACTTCTGCATCTTTACTGCGTTAGTTTCCATGCTGTCTATGGAGGATCAAACAGCTCTTTGTGTTCTCAAGATGAACAAAGGTCCTACAAGTTTAGAATGACATGATAACATGATACATTGGTAACATTTTACAATAAGGTTCCATTTGTCAACATTTAAGCAAAATAACAATACTTCAGCATTCATTCATCTAAGTAAATGTTAATGTTACTTTCAACATGTATTAATATATGATTAAAATCAAAAGTTATTTAATTATAATAATAATAATACTTAGTAAAATTCAAAGGAATAATTTCAGAAATAATCACAATGTATGTGCTTATTTTCCCCAGTCCTAATTTAAAAGTGTGCATATGTTTTACCATTTCCTCCAAAGACATGAATGTCAAGTTGTTCAAGCAGGTACATGACGAAAGTGTTAATCTGAGGGAGCAGCCCGATGAAGAAGATAATGGGAAAGCACAAGGTGAAAACTGGAGAGAGAGAGAGAGAGAGAGAGATGTAAAGTTGGATCAACAGGATTTTCACTTTTATAGGAATGCTGAGAAAAATTGTACAGCACGCTGATTTAAATAAAAGAGCAAAACAGTAACTGCTACATACTCATCGGCTGGGAAGTTATGTGTCCTTGTGTGTATCAGCACTCACCAATGAGGAGATCCCGCGCCTGAGACAGCAGGACGGAGCTGGTGAGAGCAACTCCATACAGAGACACTGCAGTGGAGCTGCTGTTTACACTCCCATAGTGCAACAGCCAAATCAGCCCACAGCACAGACAGAAATACACAGGTCTGCTGTAAGCGATGATTCGATTATGACCCTAAACAAACACGAACAGAAGGGAGAGACAAACATTGCATCTCTGAACTAAGATCCGCAATCTGAAAAAATAAGGCATTTATTATGTCACAATTTACCATGTTGCTATAAATTAAAACAGATAAAATCATGAACATACACCAAAGGGCTGAAAGCAATATGACTTAGATATTTAGAAAGAAGTATATTTTGCTCATCAAGGCAATAAAGAGTAGGAACAGTGATAATGTAAAATATTACTACAACTTAAAATTGTACTTTTTTGCTTTAATATGTTTCAAAAGCTAATTTAATTTAATGTGATGCCAAAGCCTAATTTTCAGTAGACATGACTACAGTCACGTGATCCCTCAGAAATCACTCTAATATGATGATTTGGTAATCAAAAATCATTCATGTTGAAACCATTTGTGCTTGGTTACCAACATTATACAGAACATCTGTTGTGTTCAGCAGAAGGCAAAAAATTCATACAGGTCTGAAACAACCATGTTTAATTTTTGGGTGAACCCTCCCTTCAATCACTGAAATTAATTTAGCTAATTGTGTGTTATTGTACTTGAATGTGTAGTACTCACATGTCTTGGTGATGAAGAGTCGGGTTGTACACTCTGATTGAAGAACAGAAAGACAAATTTCATAAAAAATGATTCATTGAATTAGTGCATATTTAAAAAATGTGTGATTCTCACCTTTAGCAATGAGTACTGGCAACTGGCAATAACGAGGCAGAACTGAAAGACCCAAATATCAGTGAAGAACCCATTAACTAGCAGCACAGAACCTAGGAAGGCCACAAGAACCGCCAGAACCACTGAGAGCACATTCTCCAGAACCTCTCGGTTCCTGACAAACACACAGAGCACACATGCAGCATTTATCAGGATACTAGCTGAAACACATCAGCAATACCCAATAATGTGTGTGTTTGTGTGTACCTGTCGAAGAGGGCAAGTAGTGTGAGTCTGTCAAAGTGCAGCCCGACCCACAGGTACGGCAGCAGCCAGAGGCGGTAGTACTGCTTGGTTTTGTGTGTGAGTGCGTGTGAGTGTGTGTGATTATGCGTGGAGTCCTGCGAGCGGTGCGGTGCCTCCTGCAGGTCAGGACTCCCATCCACATCATGCTGTTCCAACAGCTCTGGGTCCATGGACAGCAAACGATTCAGACGCATCTGAGGAAAGGAGAACTAAGCCAGGGTGAGTTTACACACACACACACACACACACACACACAGAGCTCATTGTCTCAACTGTGCTGCTTCTCACAAAAGCACTATTGTGCACAATTCATAATCTCATACTGCATGTCAGTGTATTTTCTTATAGTCTGTGGCTGAATTATATCTCTGAGTGTTTGCATAATGAAAACATTCAGTGTGTGCGTGTGTGAGAGAGTGTGTTCAGTAGCACTCACCAGGTCATGAGGGTAAAAACGAACTGAGGTAGAACTGGAAAGGTGGGAGTCTGTTTCCCTGCAGAGAGAAAGACTTTGTTAGTTCAGGGATACTCAACAAAGGGTCCTGGGTTCTGGCTGTACTGTACACTGTGCTGTGTTATAGTAAACTAAAACTAAATCTAAAACTAAAACTTTATTTCAAGAAAACACGTTACTTGAAATAAAATAAATTTTTACTGAAATGAAATCAAATAAAAAAAATTTTTTTTCATTAATTAAACTCAAAAAAACAACATATTTCATTTAGTTTAACTTTTTATACAAAAATGACTAAAACTGAAAAAAATAAATAAATAAATATATATATATTACTACAATCTACCCAGATCTAAAATTAAAATGTGAATGTTAAAAATAAAAATGTTAAATAAATACAAAAAGTCTAAATATGAATACTAATTATTTTAGGATCACAATAACATCAATGGCTATAACTCACCAGAGGTTGTTGGAGGCTCGTCTGGTTGCAGGTTCAAAGTTCACCAGGGACATGTCACATCCTCCGACCTCATAGAGAGGTGGGGTTAGCTTCCCTGAGTTACACAAACACACAAGGGGTCAGGGTCACATAGCAGACATCACATAGGGTCATATTAGCGTGGCACTAAAAAGCCTTTTGCCACAGACAGAACACTGACCCTCAATACAAGATTTAAGAAATTAACTCTTGACAGCCTACAACAACCTTTTTTTTTATGATTTCCATTATGTGATCTGATCACAAGTGGAAAACACTAAATACAGGTGTTAATTTGATTACACCTTTGTCTACAGATGCACTTTTTGTTGTCGTTTTTAAATTTTTGCCTCTTAAGCTCATAAAACCCACTATAACATGATTTTGTTGTCTTTGTCTATTCAAAAACAAGAGATATTTATAGACATATGGATACACTATTGATCACGGGAGGAAATAAGCAAGCATGTTCCCTGACCGGAAGCAAACCTTAACCGCAGCAGTGGGAGTGCATCAATATCTCTAGACCACCAGTGAAGAGTTTGACTTACACAACATGCATGCACAACATGCATCGCATAGCCTATAAGATCATGATGTTACCAGTGTAATGAGTGTTCTCCCAAACACACAAATGCATGCAGAAAAATCTGTAAACGTCCCACAGCCAATGCACCCTGTCAATATGATGAAAACCTCTAGATGCACACTGACTGAATATGGCATGCAAATGGAATGCGATAAGAAAAAGCATGCAGGCGTGACAAATAGTGTGACAGACAGAATGCAAATGCGAGCCACACAGGATGCAAATATAACAGGCAGGTGACGATAACAAGGTGATGTGACAGACAGCAGGCGATTTTACAGAGCCTACCAAATTCATCCTGCAGGCTGGCCACACCCACGGTGGACGCCTTATCCGGACAGCCCTCCAGCTGCGCACTTCCATTCCTGACCAGCAGGGAGGCGCTAGTGCTCAATACCGTCACCTGAGACGGCGTGCGGGATGGCTGACCTCGGACCTGTGACCCTGAAGCTTGAGATACCTGACTCAGAGCTTCCTGCAGACTGGAGGAGCAAAAATATGCATGATTCGGAATGAGTAACAGTCTTCGGATGTGGGACAGAGGAGATATTTAATGATATTAATTAACACTTTGTAATGAGAGTCGTATTAAGACTTCCCAAAATGAATGCCAAAATTAGTTTGCATTAGTTTTGTATAGTGAAATGTTTTGGAAGGTAAGAAGGAATGAATGTTTAAATACGTGTGCCTGTCCATTAAATAAGAATACGGAGGAAGTGTGTTTGTGTATATAAAGATAAGGCTGAACAGAATAAAACGCTGGAAGGAAGTGCAAGGTCACATTTTAGAGAGAAAAACAGACAGATGGTTGTGATAGACAGAGGAATAGGGGTTCTGGAAGTGTTATGAGAGCTGACAGGAAGTGTAAAATGAGAGGGCTGCTGAACGGGAAGAGATGAGGGTGAGTATTCTGATTTCACCGCCAGAAAAAGCAAGAGCGATTTGTGGGTTTGTGTGTGTGTGTGTGTGTGCAAACAGAACATCCCCAGGTAGAAACAGAGTGAGGGAAAACAGATGGCTTTGCTCACAATGCACAAAAATCTTTGTTTTTCAGATCTGATCTTGCAAGAGGCTAAATCAGAAATGTTTATTTGTTATTGATTCATTGACCGGTCACTCAGGCAACAAACCGACTTGTCAGTTTTCAAAATCTACACAGATCTACACAAGTTATCATAGTAATGACACAAGCATCAGATCAAAACAAGTGAAATAAGAGTGTTGCTGACTGTCATTTTAGAAACTGCTGAACTCATCAGTGCAACATAAGCATCAGAGGCATCACTGTGTTTACACATTCATTTGGAAAGTGTTTGCTTCCTCATTCATTCAACAGAAAGTAAATGCCATAGTCATTTTAGTATGCTGATTTGGTGCTCAATAAAAGTTTATCATCAAATAGTTGTGCTGCTTAATATTTCTGTGGAATCTCAGCATTTGAAAAAAGTGTAACAATAATAATGAATAAAACGGTGAGGTGTAAAATGTTTATATTTTTTTGAAGGATGATGCTTTGTAGCATTTATAGGGGATATTTTGTAGACATTTTTTCATTGTAGTTTCTATTTGGGGATTATACTTTTTATCCGGTAAATGTAATTATATTGTACGTGGTATTATACTAATGTTTTGTCACATGATTTGTTTTGATAGTCTCCTGCCCAGGGACAGCAGATGAAATTTAGCTCTATAGCTAAGGGCAGTTTTCCGACTGTTCTTTCTCCCTGTCAAATAATGAACAAAGTAAAATAAAAATACAATTTTTAATTTCTTTACAAATCTAGCTGACCCTAAACCTTTGTGTGTGGATTTTGTCAGATCTGCAAAAATAAATCTCCATGTTCCTTTTTTTTCTTGTTGGCAATTAAAACAAATAAACAAAATTAATTATGATTTTTGCTGCCTGTCTAAATATCCTGTGACAGATTTTTAAAGAACTTAAGTGAGAGAATCATGATACTTCAAGAGAGACAGACATGCCCTTGTCTGATGATGAAATCAAGCACTCAGAATTCTCTCTTCTTCTGAAGCGGTCTATGAAAGCATGGATGACTGTCTGGGGGTTATGGAAAGATTTAGCATGTGAGAGTAGGCTGCAGTGGCTGTAACTCTCCAGGATACGGTCGTAGAGACCCCAGAAGCAGCATGTCAATGTGTGTGACAGTGAGGGTGAAGTTAGACACCATGTGACATGGTTTATCAGAACAGGATAGAATAAGTGAAAGCACATAACTAGAAAAATAGATATGAGGGATTTCTGGAACATAGTCTTGTTGGAGTTTAAAAATAGATAGAAAATATGAAAAAAATGGGTAAAAAATAAACAGAATACTGAATGAACTCATGCAAGAACAAAAACAAGACTTGAATTGCATGGAAAAGGCAACATGAAAGAATGTTGGCTTCCTGTACCAGCGCATTGGTCAGAAAAAGATCAGCTTGGGTTTCTCTGAGGATGGGTTAAAGCTCCATACAGAAGTATGAAGAGGGCAATAAACAAAGTTTAAAGTTCATGCAATGCACCAGAGAAGTGTGGAAATGACGTTAAGGGCGTAGAAGCAAAAGAGAAAGCATAAGAAATGTGCCGAAGGGAGTCATTAAGTAGACATCAGCACAGGTTAGACAAAGCTGATGTTCTGCAGCCAGCCAATCGCTCCCCGGGTGAGGCGTACCTGAGCGGGGATCCGATGAGAGAGGTGGGGGGGGTGGAGTTACTTCCTGCGTTGTGCCGTCTACGCACCGCTTGTCGCCGAAACGTACTACGCTCTCGACGAAATGTGACTGTGTCATCGTTCCCTGGGGCTGCCGTAAGAAGAGAAAGGCAGGGGGGAGTCCATCAGTAGGGGAGCCACCAAAAAAGAGCTTTTATTGAACTAGAAACATGCAATGCTGCAAGCAAGACCAGAGTAGACAGAAGACTCATCAAACACAAATATAAAGTGCCTGATGCTTACCCATGTCATTTAATGCCACATGGTATTTGGGAGGAAATAACAAAACAAAAAATGAGTTTAAAAAACAGGCTCCAGATTGCATATATAGAAACTTATAGATACTAATATACTATATATATATTAATGTATGTAAATATTTAATATTTTGCTTTATAAAAAATGAATAAGTAATATTTATATATATATATATATATATATATATATAAATAGACAGTATATATATATGTATGTTTTATTTTTGTATATTTAAATATATTTATAATTAATTGTATTTATGTACATCCATTTTAAAATATTAATTACATAGCAAAGTTTCTGAACATGGTGCACTAAAAGAAGGCAACAATTTAAAGATACTTAGGAACTTGCATACAATGTATTGTTTGTTTGTTTAATGCCATTCCAGCTTCTGTGGCTATTTTCATGGCGAGAAATATAGTAACTGAATTATATTGTGTTTTTATAACAAATGTATTTTTTTTAACTCCAAAATCTCTTCAAAAGAGTACCATCACAATCTAATAAAACATGCTTAATAGATAAAGGCATCCGTCAAAAAAACATGTTGGAGGATCATCCCCTAATATCACTTTCACTTAATATATTAAAAACTTGTGTGTCATCCTGGAATGACCAATACAATGTATTGTGATAAAAGAAAAAAGTACTATTAAAGGTAATGTTTCCAACTAAACTGCCACTGATAATATAAAGTAAATCTGCTTTGTCATCTTCCAGATGGTTACTCGCACTGCCTTTGCAAGCCATTTTAAATGTGTACTTTAACTGCAGCACTCCCACTGCGGATGAACTTTGACCTTATCCGATGACTTATCACTGAAAGTAAAACTTTACTACTACAATAAAACAGTCTAAACAATCTCACGCTGGAATAAAAGTGTTTTAAACCAAGACACAATGGTTAATTTTTGAGTAATAAGCTTAAAGAGAAGATGATAGAAACATAACAAAGAACATTAGACAATGCTCCCTCAAACACAATCCAGTAACTGGTGCATCAAACATCAGAAATGTACAGAGCCCACATTTCAAACCCTCTAAATATTAACAAAAACACCATACACGCAACACAAATAAATAGCACACACGTCCCTATATATATTACATTCTGTGCTTCCAAACAGAAACACTACCAATGTTTAAATCTGAAACTGAGGGGCCAAAATTACTTATCATTACTGAATCCACATTCACACTGCAGTTCACTACATGATGACTGAACCAGAGGAAAGAACAAACCCTGCAGATCTTCCATATTTAGACTGAACAGGCTGTCAGAGTAAGACTTCAGTAATTCTGTAGGGGTTTGTGGGTCACAGCTGCACAGGCAAAACATACTACAACTACATCTACTAGCTTCTGGCCAAAACTTGTTTATCTGATCGGGCTACATTCTGCTGAAAAACATCCATCTGACCTGCTGCAGACCTCACATGTCTAGCACTTCAGACTGATCTCAGGAGGAGATCACTACTTGCAGGAATAATTCAGTCAGAAATGAAAACGCTGTCATCATTTACTCACCCTTACTTTATTCCAAACCTCTACCATATTCTTTCCTTTCATGTTGGGCAGAACGTTCTGTTCTTTATCTTACAATGAAAGCAAATGGTGACCAATGGCTTTCAAGAAAAATATCTTTGAAAGTCTTTGAATGTGCGCATATTCAGCTTTGACTTTCTGCACTACTGATGTTAAACCTGCCATGCCACATCTTGTCATGCCATATTTAAATATATGCTAACATCAATGAGATTTAGAAAGACAACAATGACATGAAATGCAAATTATTTAAGAATACATTTAATTTATTGGCCTTGTAATTTTTAATCGAAACATTATAACGCAATCTTCCATTAAAACAACTCTGTACTCTCAGGTGACAGACTTCTCTGATCATTTAGTTCACCTTAACGTCGCCACAATATTCAATATTGTGAATATTCTGATAAACTTCTTCTTGTGATTCATGGAAGCAAATACAGGTTAGAAATGACATAAGATTCAGTAAATAATGACAGAACCAGGATTTTTTTCTTTAGTCATTTCCCAGCCCTTAGTGAATAAGTGCAGTTACAGACTCGCATTGATGTGTGCTCACCTCGAGATCCTGTGGTTGCGTCTTGAGTGTGACTAAGAGAAATAGGGCAAGGCAGACTGTTTCTCGACCGAGTCACTGACTCAAGCTGAGAGGCTCTTCCCAGCAGGGATGCCGCATCCAACACCTCCCCCTCCTTTGCCTCCAGGTCCGACTTGGAGGTGGTAAGGGGTCTGGAACTTGCTGGTGCCCCCAAATGATGGGGGTCATTAAGGCAAGCAGTAGTGCTGCTGTCCAGGCTTAAGACCCGGGCGTGAGTTTTGGCACTGCCTGTGCTCGGAGTGCGTCGCGAAGCTTTGCGCTTGCCCTTCTCTTTCTCCCGTTCCTTTTCCTTGTCCTTCTGACCGTGGGTTTGCGTACCATTCATTTTGGCCCGCAGCGAGGGGCCCCGGCGATCCTCGGGAGAGTGGCAGGAGTGGGGTGTGCTGGATGAAGAGTCTGTGCTGAGCTGGTGGGTGGAGTGTAGGCTGGAGGCACAACTAAGTTCGCTCTGATCACTGGAGTCTTCCTCTCCTTTCATGAACACTGCAGAGCGAGGCTTTGCCATGCCACGTCCGCAAATGTATTCCCGGTGTCTGCTGGCGTCAAAACTGCTTGCACGCTGCTTACCGCTTCGTCGTCGGCCGCTACGGCTGGCGGCGGATGAGGAGGCAGCCCGTTGAACGAGATTGGCTGTTTTGGGACGCATTTTGTCTAGTTCTGCCTCCTGGTGCTGGTGGGAGAGACCAGCAGAGACATCTACGCTAGTCCTTGATGCCGCCTCCACAGTTCCCTCCCCCTGCTGGCCATCTGAGTTTGCAGGTTTGGGAGCATCACCGGTGGGCAATTTGGTAGCAAGTTCGTTGGCATGGGGGTTTTTATTAGCCTCCCCCGAGGCCACATTAGAGTTACGCGGGTCGGTATGTCCCGCATTTACCTTCTCGTCCCCTGACAGCGACAGCAGGCTCTCTACATGCGTGGAGCTGGTCTGCTCGCTGTGCAGGCTACTCAAAGTACTATTGGTATCCCGGTCCGTCCCACTGCAGTAGCTCTCAGTTGAACCGCTACTTTGTGTACTTAAACTCTGCAAACTTTCTGCACTCCGTCCACCTTTTCTTTCACGACCCCTCTGTACACCCTCTGACTGGTACAACCCAGATCCACCTTCCCCAGCACACTCTCCTTCGCCTGTCTCCCGAGAGACTGAGCGTGATATCCTGCGACGTTCCTTCGGATGATATCTGTGACACTCCATTCCTGAAGTGCTGGGAGTCCCAGAGTCCGGTTGCTCGGAGCTCTCTGTCGCCCTCTGTGACCTGGAGGCCTCCATTTCGCAGACAGGATCCAGTCCTCCCCGACGGGGAGGAGGGTATAGGCTGAACTCGGGCAGAGAAGGATCTGGAAAAGCAGATCCCGCAGAACTTGAGGTGCGAGGCAATCCGCGAGGTCGAGATGATTCTTTCCGGAAAGACTGTGAGTGGGTGGAAAGATGGGCAGTAATTTCGGTATCACAAGAGGACAGGGACTGACTAAAAGGGTGAGGAGTGGAGCCATAAAGGTCCTGCGCCAATGAGGTTGATGGCTGCATGGAGGCAAAAGAGTCGTTGGAGACGAGGCAGAACATCTTTGGGTCCAACATCAAATCTAGAGGAAAAGAAAAACATAAAAACTTTGCCAAGATTGACCCTAAGTGCATAATAGACAAAACTGCAAACAATTTATTGAAGCATGTTGCTATAAAAATTGAATGACTTGCTCTTAATTGTGACTTTCCTTTGTTTCACTTAAATCAATTATAATGTGTTTACACTGGCGCAGAGACAGAACGGGGGAGCGGGCACTTTCAGTTCATTCCTATGGGAGTCAAGCAACATGCTTATGTGATCGATTATAGGATTTACAGCAGATCAGAGAAAGTGGTCAATAGGTTGAAGAGCATAGAATTGTCAGTTTGACATGAATAAGTTGTAGTGCAGGTATTACTTTTGTCACAAATATACATATATGCAGCTGCTGTATGTAGTGTGTAAATCATATCCTTTACATTTTGCAGACTTTTCAGCTGTTATATACATGTTAAATATTGCCGTTTAGAATTTCATAGTGAATAAAGACTTGCTGAGTTAGCAATAAAGTTAACTTTAGTTTAGGCATTCAGAAGCAAAGCTTGCATTTTTCTTGCACCTTGCATCAAATGTAATTGTGTGCATACATAATGAATATATCAGCAGTTTATAAAAAAAAACTAATTACAACCCAAAGTGGCAGTGTTGTAGTGTTTTTCTGAAACAATGTTTACTCACAGTTAGACAGTGCAGGCCTTATGATAAAGGTAACCAATAACTAAATAGGCTCTTTTCAATCTTTTGATCAGTGATGATCCAGCATTACAGTCCAACATTTAACAAGCCCAGAGACCCCATTTTGCAGTTTTTGAATCCCAAAACATTTTTAAACGCTTAAATAAATCAGGTTCAGGTCAAAACATATACTGTAGATATGTACATTCATAATAAACGCGCAGTTTCTTGAGCACTAATGCAGTGTTAAGAATGATACAGTCTTCTGCCAAAATCAGTTACAACTCCATTACCAAGAATCAATTTTGCACACTATTCAAAAACCACTGGCCATAAGGTATTTTATGCGCTTTAAAAAGTTCCAGCATGCAGTGCTGACATTACTTCTCTGTCTTATCTCGTTATTCACAAAAGGATTTTATACTGATCACAAACTTTAGGTTTGGAGAGACATCCATTTTCATCTTACAGAAGGTTTCTCTCAATATTACAGGATTTCAGCTTTTATGAAACCCTTTTACAGTCAGTTAAAATACAAGCCTAAACAACCAATCTGTGAGCCCACTTAGGGGAAAAAACATATTGCACAGAAAAACCTGTTGGTATTATCTGAGAAATCTATCCTATAAGAAAAGATCAGTGTTGTACACAGAAGTTTAATTTTTGGGTTAAAACAGACTCATTTGCATTGCATTATTCTATAGCTGATATTAATTAAGATTCACACCTTGGTCTTGACTGCAACTCTGAGCCAAACTCAAACTGATGTCATCAGGAGCCTTTCCAACACCTGCCCCTGCAAACAGACAAAGAGAGAGAGAGAGAGAGAGAGAGAAGGTCAAATTTTATAACTTATTCATTAACCTATTACATCCGCCTTCTCTCTCTCGCTTTCTCTCTCCCACTCACCTTTGCAACTTTATTCAAACACATCCCTGACCTGCCCTGTGCCCGCAGTAGTGCAGGTCTTCTGACATATCGCTGCTGTCTGCAGAAAACCTCTTCACTTTGATCCCAAACACTTCTATTTTTAGCTACAGTAAACCTGGTTCACAACACAGTATCCTCTGAGTTTTTAACAACTCAAAACAAAAGCCATACAACTTCTAGTGAACACTTAAGAGCACCCTGTAATGTTCCTGCTGCTGTAATCTTAGGCTACACACTCACATAATCACTAATAATTGATAAAGAGACAGAAGATTCTTGACAGACAAGACTATTTTTTGTTACCAGATACTAATACTGTCAGAAGTTTAAAAACAAAATCTATGTCTCACGTTTGGTGGTGACTGAGCTTCCATGGGATGTTATCTGTAGGGAGAAAGAGATTGATAAGATCAATGAAACAGCTCTGATAAGTCATTTACATGAGATCATGATGTTAGTAACTTACTAACTTAGCAGACCTGCACAAAAACACAGTCATTTAATTACAGGACATGACTTCCAGCTTGAGATTCTGCTTTATGATTTCAGGAACCAACAAACAGTTTCGAACCCAACATAAAGGCAGACACTCTAGGACAAGCAGTACTACAATAAGCCAGAACATAACACCCCTGAGGTTTCACCAATTAAACTGCAGTGAAAGGCCGAGATTCTGACTGCAGGGTTGCCCTCAAACAGACCGAGACTCTAGACAGCTTCATTTAGCTAATAACACCAATACCTAATAACGCTATTATTTGCATATTTTACCACATAATCAGTTCATTAATTGAAAAAAAAAAAAAAAAAAAAAATATATATATATATATATATATATTAGGGGTGGGCATAGATTATTTTTTTTAAATGTAGATTAATCCAGATTAAAATGGCTCATTTGAATTCTGCCAAAGGCATTCAGAATATGTGTGCTACCTAAATAATGACTAAAAGTGAAGCCCTACTGGGACGAGACTAGTTTTACAGGGGGTCGTTTTGTTTCACAGATGTACTTGGTGATTTTGATCCTGTCCGAATCTGCCATATCTGTGTTTTTCTCTCACAACCTCTGGGATAATTCTAGAGTCTGAGATATTATTTTTCACAATGCGTTTCTTGTGTGTTTTGACCAACGTGATATGCCGTAGATCCTCTTACTGCAGGCACGTTTAATATATTTTGATATATAAAAGAAATACAAATAAATACAAATAAAGAGCCAGATCACATAAACTGTTAAGACTGACTATTGTAATATAGTCAGTTAAGATTACTCACGTTCATTTCTGCTCTCTGTTACATGTTTTAATTATCAAAATTAAACATGGGTTTACTACAAATAAAAATCATAATAGTTGAACTAAAGTAACCACACATTAACATAGTTTTGCTATACTCACCATTTAGCTTCACCATGGTATTAGTGATTATACTAATTGTAATCAATCTGAATGACTAAAGCAATGCACGCATTCAGAAAGGGCGTGATCTCTGTGACGCCCAGATTTATAAAACACACCCTCTCACCTCTGTAATAAACACGGAGCTGTTAGTCCCGTCCGAAATGGTACATGAAGATCACGAATCGAAGCTCATATGTACAGTAGTTTAGAAAACTAGTCTCGTCCGAAGAGGGCTACAATGTAATTTGGCTATGTATACATCCGCACTAAAATATCAAGGTGAAATAATTAAGCATAATATTTTACTTTATATT
Organism: Enteromius unitaeniatus; assembly: GCA_032359435.1. Classification (NCBI taxonomy): domain Eukaryota; kingdom Metazoa; phylum Chordata; class Actinopteri; order Cypriniformes; family Cyprinidae; genus Enteromius; species Enteromius unitaeniatus. Next base: position 16,679,945 of record JAUMHI010000054.1, read on the forward strand.
AAGTTACAGTAATTATTTAATTAGTAATGCATTACACCCAATAAATGGTCTCATTGGTAATTTTAGAGATTCTGGAACAAATATGTTATAATTAAAATAATAAAAAGAAAATAAAGGTAACTATCACAGAAGTCTTTTTCATTATCACAAAACAACAGTTATGAAGCAAGTATTAAGTATTAATAAGTATTATTTTACATTGGAAATTATGGTAACATTTGTAGCTTGTCCTCATCTGGTAACATAAGTGTTGTGACCTCAAAAATATTTGCTTTGGTGGCACTGGCAAATTGCAGTGGAAATGAATTTCTGTACTATGTAACATCTGAAACAGATTTATCAGTCAAATCGGGTAATAAAGTGCTTCACTTAAAATAATAAATAAAAAAATAAAAAGCAAACACACCTGATGGTTAGAGTCCATTCCTACATAAGAGTTTCGTGAACTGCAGTCGACCGGTGGCGTCTCCTCCCGTGCAAAATCAGACATCTCTATTCCACCCCCTGGATCCCTGCACGCACACACACACACACACACACACAAAGGTTTGTTACCTAGCAACACTAACAGAGGAACAGCCCCAAGGGTTCAAGAGAGTTAACAATGTCATTTATGATCAAACTTGCACAGTAGCTCAGGCACCGGCAGTGAGGAGATCATTTCTAGCGTCTCTCTCTACTTAATGTCTGCCACCCATTAGGCAGAGAGATCCACCCCTCCTCCCTTCACTTTTTGGGAGATTATACTATTTTTAATATTTTTAGGTGGTTTATTTTGCTTGGCTCCCCAAAGGATAAAACATAGCGCTGAATGGTAATCCCACAGCTAGAAACCAGCATCCATCTATTTCATTATTTTTGCCATTCCATTTGGTGCCGGTAGGGTGACTCATTTATTCATTCAGGACGTATTTGTGGGTCTGGAAAAATTAGAAACACATGAGCTCTTCATATCAAGCGCCCAAAGCAGAAATATATTTTCTTAATTAGAGCACTACCATGCACAGATCTGGACAACTAAGTATGCCCCTCAAGATGTGTGGCTATAGTATATAGAGGCTCTTATACATATAGATAAGAATGCAAGAACATAAGCTACGTGTTCCTTTCTAAAGCATGAAAAGTTGTTGATGTCTGTAAAGAGAAGACCTTTGGTAAAATGCTTGGTTCATGATTTGAGCAACTGTGTTTAATGTGTTCTGACTCGGTCAGCAATGCTTGCCCTCGTAGAAAATATGCAACCTAGCAATTATTTCACCTCTGAAAGTTTGCAGACCGCTTCTGACTCCACTGAGTGAACGAACAAAAGCAGCAGACTGTGTGTGTTGGTTTATAAGGCTCTATTTCAGTTCTCCTGATTCACTCACCCCTGTTCCTCCTCCCTTTTTTCTCTCTCTCAGTGGGCGATGAATGGATCCAGCATGACAGCAGATTAGTTCTCAGAAACATCCCTACCGCTGAGCAACACTGTCCCTTTAATCAAAACTTTACTGAACTAGGACCTTTCTGAGCAGAATCGTTCCTGCGAAGACTCCCCAAAAGACTCAAAATAAATAAATAAATAAATCACCACTTCCCTGAACCAAATCAGAATGTTTCTTGAGAAGACTTGAGAATACCCTGAGATGATTCACGACGCATCTTGAGCCAGTTCAAACCCATTCCAGAGTATTCCTAAGCTAAATCAGACCTGTTTACTGTGCAGCAACTCACTACATTTTGTTATGGCTTATGAGTAAACAATGATTCTTACCCAGCCCCGTTTGAGTCTTCCTGACGGGTGCCGGTACCCTCGCGTTGGCGCTCTGCCCCCTGGCCCCGTCCCTCGCTCCCTTTGGCCCGCAGCTCCACCACCTCCCCCTCATCCAGCGCAGTGTGCAGGCGATAATTCACTGCCTTCAGCAGCGCAAACATACCTGCTATCACCCCGCAGTAGATCCCCACAATCACCATTGTGGGGGGCAAGGCCTACATAGAAAGACAAACATAACAAGAGTTATTTAAATGAATTAACTATTATATGTTTTTGGTTTAAATATAATAACCATGTTATTCATCAAATGCTGCACTGTGTTCAACAGCGTAAAGAGATTAATGTTATAAAAGATCTACGTATCTAAAATACTGTTCTTCTGCATTCATCAAAGAATCCTATAGAAACAAAAGAAAATTCATCACAGTTTCCACAAAAACACTAAGCAGCGCAACTGTTTTTTAAAAATGATAATAGGAAAGGTTTCTTGAGCACCAAATTAGCCATGTGTCACACTGAAGACTAAAGCAGGCTAGTGGCTGCTGAAAAATGAGTTTTTCTGACAGTATAAAGTGCAGCCTTGGTGACCACAAAAGACTTTTTCCCCCATCAAGGAATTAAAAAAACCACGGCATTACAAATGTTGACATTCAAGCAAACCCAAGCATTGGGGGTGTGATATTGGGATATGCTCACATATGCCAGCCTATTAGTATCCCTCCGTTGTATAAATATCATACACAAATATAGGACTGTGTTATACAGAGTTACGGGGTTATGAAAAGAGGCAACAATATTTCAGTCGCAACCAGAGGGCAGAAGCTAAAAACAGCCTGGGACAGAACTGACATCTGTGTCTCTAGCACAGCCAAGCAACACCATAACCCCCCGAAACAGCTCTCCATATCTGACACACACACCCAGGCTAATATTCATCAATGTTCATTCACCAAAACCCATATATCAGTTTATTGATACAGTGATCGGAGCACTGTGGGCCTTTAGGTTATATTGATTAGCTGTAATTGAAAAGCAATGAAAGTATTCAAGCAGAGCCTAGATGCATGAATCTGTGCAGAAGGTTAAATATGGACAGAGTGGCACCAGTCACTAACACACAGACCTGCCCAGACACTTCACCAACAGAACAAACATGGCTTTAAAAATAATACACATCATAACACATATCATGCAAACAAAAGTATAATGTTTCATGCTAAAAAGAGAGATTTGTTTTGCCCAAGAGTTGTTATGACAAAGAAAGAAACTGTCATTTTTTCCTACATTTTCTTTAAAGATGTGGAAGTAGTTTGTATGTGGTAAACAGAGTTGAGAGTACTACACTCAAAGTATACTAAAAATAAGCTGATACACAGTGGGTACGGAAAGTATTGAGACCCCCTTAAATTTTTCACTTTTTTTATATTGCTGTTATTTGCTAAAATCCTTTAAGTCATTTTTTTCCTCATTAATGTACACACAGCACCCCATATTGACAGAAAAACACAGAATTGTTGACATTTTTGCAGATTTATTAATATGACAAAGAGTGAAACATTTAAGGGGGTCTGAATACTTTCTGTACCCGCTGCATGTTATAAACAAAGCCACAATGGGTCGGTGGGAAGTTTTTTGTTTTTACTGGCACCTATGGTATCAACATTCAGAACTATAGCATTCAAAACTTTGGGGTCAGTAAGATTCTTAAAAAAGGAACGGATTTATTTAGCAATGAGCAATGATTTCCACAACATTAGTTGTCAGTACATCTATTTTCAACACTGATAATAATATAAAATGTTTCTTGAGGACCAAATCAACACATCAGAATGATTTCAGAGGGGTCATATGACACAGAAGACTGAGTTTGATACATCAAATTCAGCAAAAATAAATATGGAACTATATATAATATCTATATTATTATTGTAGGGGGAAATGTTTCTTCAGAAATCTGTTAAAATTTTACACAGGAAGCCCAAAATGATTAATCAATGCCAGTGCGTTAATGTATGCTAAACTTTCTTTCTTTTGGGTATTTTTTCCTAAACACAGGAAATCAGGAAATCAGTCTTTCTTCAACATTCTTCAAAATACCTTCATTCAGCTTCTGTAGGACATGAGGGTAAATTATGATCGTGTTTAATGCTTGACTGAACTATCCTGAACAGAGACAGAGCAAACCTCATGACAGCAGGTCAGAAATACCCAGTTAAATCCAAAACAAATACTCCCCAAACCAGAGCAGAACCGATTCAGCGGTTTGAGCACACAGACCGCGGAGCCCCATCGCACTCAAACATCAGAAAGCGGAGCATAACCAGAAACGATCCAGGTCTGGAAATCACCGACAATTCTAGGTTTTCCACGACCACGAAAACACCACAAAAGAGATCAAAGAAATATGGAAGAGACATATAGCCTGTGTGTACTAGAAATAGAGAGATGAGCTGTAAGAGCAAGGATGATAGAGAGAGGGGGATGGAGAGAGACGGAGATGGGCTGATAACGCCTGAAGGATGGAGAGAAGAGCGCTGCATCTCTCACCATGTAGAGCGTGAACGGGAGGCAGAGCAGCAGCAGCCACAGGTAAAGGTGAAGTGCGTTCACGAAGGTGTTTTGGTGGGGGTCGTAGTACCATCCTCCCGTCACTGACGCCCACACGCCCTGCCGCAGGATCTGGAGGGTCTGCGACCCCATATTTGCCCCCTATGCCCTCTCTATCCGTCTCGGAGCAGGAGGTACAGCGCTGGCCCGTCGAGCCCCGTCGCAGCCATCTTCTTCTCTGTGGTCCTCCAGCGCTGCGCTTCCCGTCCCATCGTGCTCTGCGCAGAGAGTGGGGCTGAGCGTGCTACAGATGCGCGTTGTTCTGCAGCGTCATCGCGCGGCGAACGCGAGCATCGACGAATAAAAACATCTGGGCGACACTGTGATATAGATATATATATTTGGCAACCTGTTTACCTGAATACACTACTATTCATTTAATAAATAAACCCACCCCTCTCGAGATCCTCTTAGTCAGGTTACTGGCACACGAGAAAAATGTCGATGAAATATTATAAAGACAGGAATCTATCGTACTGTTGTGTGTTTTACTGTACGCATCCAGGTGGAATAAATTAGGCCAGGACCGGCAGTATTTGGGTCGGGCTAATTGTCACGGTTATATGAATAAATCTGAATTCTCATCAGAGGACATGTCTGCTGGCTATGAGTCTGTTTTCAAGCACTTAAACACAGGAGGGCGCTGCGCACTGTGGATCAGCTCTGTTTTTGACCCTTGAACACAAAACTTCAGGACCTACTTTTTTTACATTGACGTTTATACAATCTATGGAGAGATATACACAGCTGAAGTAAGCTTTCTATTGATGTATGGTTCATCAGGATAGGAGAACTTTTAGCCAAGATACAACTACTTGAAAATCTGGAATGATCAAAAACCAAAAAAGACGCTAATAAATTTGGCAGCGACGCATGTTACTTATAAAATAAAAAAAAAATTTAAAAAAAATCAATAATCTTGACCCATACAGTGTATTGATAGCTATTGCAACAAATACACCCGTGTCTTATGACCGGTTTTGTGTTCCAGGGTCACATTTGAAGACCTCAATTTAATCTACGCAATTCATTATGCAGTTATTGAATCACTTACAAAACATTTTTAAACATAAAAAGACTACGAGTTTTGAAAAACAGTGTATTTTTACTGCGAGTGATAGAATAGCATAACACTACAACTCAGCAACACTGAAATATGGAAAATTACATTAAATTGAAATACAAACACATTTCATTTCCCTTATTACAAAAACTTAAATTATGAAGAAATTGCATTTATATACAATAACCGTAAAAGTCCACCCTTGGTTAGCTGGTGCAGAAAAATGTCCTGCAGCTTTAAATCAGTTTGTGGCTGACCAGCGTGTGTGTCACTGCAGGCGTGCACGCTTCTCAGGAGGTGGTTTGTTGGGTGTAGTTTGTGGAGCTGGCCGAGGAGGGCCAGGAGGGGCTGGAGGTTTCGTCTCTCGTTCTTCTGGAGGCTTTACCGTCTCAACCGGCACTTCTGGTTCTTTCTTTACCTCCACTATGAACAGAGAGTGAAAATTGATTTACAACACTTCTAATGTCTACATTACTTTTCCTTTCTTCTAAATTAGTGATGAAAGCAATTAATATATTCTATATAATATATTCTATATTATATTATAATATATTCTATATTATGCTGCTTTTTTTAAATATATGAATAACAGATCTAATTACACTAATTATAAATCTTACATCTTATATTAAAATGCCAGTATGATGTAAAGAGACATGCATGTACACAATAAATGCATTGTCCATTGTTTATAATCCATACCATCTACTGTAAATCCGACAGAATTTCATCTATAGTATGTTATAAGATGAGAATGAGTCAAGTATTTATGTACCTGGGACAGGCTTCTCTCCCGGTTTGGTCTGAAACCGACATAAAATGAAAATTTAAATGGAATATTACCACTCTAACGAAAACAAAATTTAGAAAGCAATTAGAAATATTTTGTGCATATTAGCAATACCTGATAGAAAGTTGGGGGAAATTTATTGCGGAGATCTAGTAGCAGCGTGTCAACTCTTTGCCTTTGGAACAAAGAACTCGGCTCCTCTTTCCGCTTAGATTTAGGCTTTACTCTTTCTGTAGATAACACATACACAGCACAGTTTTAGCACTTCTGACAGGTACAGTTGTACTTGTGCTTCCTGCTGCGCTGTGTGTTCTCACCTCTCTCCTCCTGGTCTTTAAAGTGCCACCAGTACCCTTTGGATGGGTGGTACCGGCAGAAAGACATCGCCTCATCAAACGCAGACTGAATCCCATGAACCGCTGAGAGCTAGGACACGTCAAAAACAAAAAGTACGGTTTAGAAAAATAAAGAGTTAGAGAGATTATTACTCTGCGGTTATAAACGCACCACTCTGGAACTGATGACTGATCCCAGGTCAGGCGCTTGATAAACCACTCCAGCTATGATATAGTAGTCAGCAAGAGGGATAACTGCAGGAAAAGAACAGCAAGGGAGATGGAACATACAAAAAGTGCTCTTTATTCTGTAAAGAAATTTTATATCAGCATGTTGAATGTAAAGTGAGCAAAAATGATCCCATTTATTGTGATAAAGAACATTCCCCGGTCTTTCAGAATAAAAAATAAATAAATAAATAGTATGGTACAAATGCTACTACTACTACTACTACTACTACTACTAAGTAAAAACAACCTCTGAAACAACTTGTTCTTGTAATGTTCTTGTAATTCTATCTCTCAATATAAATGAACACACAAAGTGACTGCAGAACAAGGGGGGCAAAGATGTACCTATGAGCACAACAGTCACACAGATTGAAACCTGTTGCATTAGTGATTAATAAAGCAATTCAAACTATTAAGTGTTCAGATGCATAGCCAGTCTTCAAGCAAACACACATATAGAAATCAAATATACTGCAACAACATCCTGTGTTTAAACCGTTTTTGAATTGTATCAAAAATTATATTAACTGATTTATACCAAGCCTTTAAAAAGGACTCAAAATCCTTTAGTATTAGTGAGTGAATCAACATTACATTGGCAATGATGATTTAGAAAGATTAAATATAATAAAATTATAATTATCATCAACGATTCTAAACCCTAACATGCCCTCTAAACTGTATCAAACATTGTCATTTGTGATAAGTATCATTTTAAACTTTATGGGACCAAATAAGCCAGGCTTATTTAGTCAGTCTGACTTATTTTGAACAAAATCAACTGACAGTTAGTCAGGCTAACTAAAATAAACCTGGCTTGTTTGTTTGGTAAACTTGATCTATGAAATGGACTGTAAGTCTGTCAACACTGCAACTGATACAAAGCATCAAGCGAAAATTCAAAAAAGGCACCACACTAACAATATTAAAAGCATAAACGGAGCAGCAGTGCAGAAACTCACCTTGTGTTGGTGACTGTCTCTGTTGTTTTCTAATGATGTATAGAATCGGCTCCTGAGCGTGAAGCAAAATATATTCCACACCCACCATCTGACTAAACACAATTAGACACAAACAACACAGCTATACGTATTTTACTCCATTATAAATAAAACAATCAGTAGTGACAGTGAACGCTCATTCATGTAGAACAAAATGACTAGAGTGTGCATAAGCTAACAGTTTTAATGGCACAGAGCAGGGCTTACTTGAGGTGATCCAGGGTTAACCTCTGCATTTTGACCATCTCGTTGTTGCAGGTGCGCTCATAGAAGGGGTTGCTCCTCTCGGAGAAATACTCCAGCACATTGCTGGGGTTCAGGATGGGCACCCAGCCACTATCCACCCACGAGATGCCCAGCAAATTATCTGACACGAAACACACCATCATATTCGAGTGAGAATATTTAAGTCAAGGAAAAATAAAACACATAATATAATTATAATTAATTATAAATATACTATAATTGGATTTAATACTGTGCGACTACAACAACAAACCGTGGCAACAACGCGGACAAAGCCAGCATTCTGTTCAACTATATCTTACTTCTTATACAACGTTATAGCGAATGGAATTTGCCAGGAATAAAGCCATCAAGGAAGAAACTAACTATCTACTAATTAATTCGCGTAATCAACAAACTAACGTTACCTCTTAAATCCACCGACGCCATCTTCGCACTCTGACGCAGGCTGATGACGAATTAAGTGACGACGCTCTTCTTCTTGGTTTTTAACCCAATAACGCACATATGTGCATTACCGCCGCCTTCTGCACCGGACTGTGAAATTAGGTTTTATATTCTATTTGCATCTATAAATATAAAACTTGCTTAAGAAAATTGTAAAATATTAATTAAAACAAATATTTGATTGCGTGCAGTGTGTGTCGAAATATAATGTTTCTCTTTTGTAGTGCAAAATCTTATCTGTCAAGTGTCACTACTGTTAATATTTTTCATTTTGTATGATTTTATATGCAATCAAACAATAAATAAAAAACAAAAGTCAAAATAAACCCAATACAACATTATGAATTAAAATGCTTATGATTGTCCTGTACTGATTTTTTAAATTATCAATCAATACTGATAACTGATAATAATAACGGTTTAACTTCTGGTAAAACATAGTTTGCTAATAAAGTACTGAAGCAATATGTTGTATTATTATATCTGCTTTGCACATCATGGAATAGTTTATTTAATAATGTTTGCAATACACACATATATGTTATGTATATGTATGCATTAAACAGTCTGGCTAATACTTATGATACATTCTGAACATAAAGGCTACATTAATATGCAAGTAAGCAAGTAGCCTTTAGGATCGCACGTCTTAGATCAGTCTTGCTTTGTTGCTATGTACAAGTGTTCAGTCATACACACACAACAATGTACAACATTTTAGATTGTAAAGGAGTTCAGTTAAAACAAAAATAATTCTATTCTTAATAATGTAGGTTATAGTCAACATGACCATGAAAGCAAGAATTAAGAGAGATGCCTCTGGACCTAATTAAAAGGGTTTGGAATATCATACAGAAGAATTCATCAGATGGGACAAATACCCAGAAGACTCCCTGCAGGCAGAATTCTGCTAGAATATCCTATAAATGCAGTGCAGCAGAAAACACCACACAATGCCTGCAGAGCAAAAACAGGATACTCATAAAAATCCAGAAAAGGTCCACATCTACATGAGCCACAGTCATACTCTAAAACTCCATCGTCAATCAAGCTCCAATGTTAATCTTTAACATTAGTTCACCAAAACATTAAAATTCTGTCAATAAGACCCTGTTCCACTTGGGAACATAAATTAAGATTTTTTTGATGAAATATAAAGGATCTCTGACCCTAAACGGGACAGCAATTCAACTGAAATGTTCCCAGACCCAGAAACATACAGTAAGGACATAGTACATGTAGTCCATGTGACATCAGAATATATGGGTGAATCGCTGATGTCACATGTTTCTGTCATACGTTTCTGGGCCTGAGAACATTTCAGTTGCATTGATGTATGGAGGGTAAGAGCTCTCGGATTTAATAAAAAATATCTTTCAAAGATGAAAGAGGTCTCATGGGTTTGGGATGACATCGGAATGGGGGACGGGTGGTTGGACTGGGGGTCATTTAACCTAAACCAAAAGATGGTAGTTCCATCAGCAAGCTGTTTTCAGTCAAGTGTATTGTTCTCATTACAAACCACGTCTAAAGGCCATAATATATAGTTACTTTAAAATAAATAAATATATTTCCTACATAAACAAGGGGAAATAACACCTGACCTATGAACTGACTTTAACAACATTTTCTTAGTTTGGTAAAAAAATTATATCTGTGGCTAAACAGAATTTCCAAATAATGATGACCAACATAAATAAGTCCTGACTAATCTAAACCCAGCATTTTAAAGTCATAGCTTTACAGGACCAACTGAGCGCTAATAACCCTCTTGAGAAATTTACAGGGTTTTTTTGCTTGTCATATTTTATGACTATTTATTTTTGTAGTTCTCTGAGTTTAGAAAACTCAAAAATCTGCTGGTTGCCTTAACATTTTAAGTTTGCGTAGCTTTCTTTTTTTTTTTGCAGTGCATGATACATTCATTTATTTTCCTCAGAAAGATTTCAGAACATTTCTTTTTGAAATAATTACAAGAGCAATTTTAATTATAAAATGAGCAATTATAATTGGCTTAATTGTAAAAAAAAAAATAGATAGGGGTAATAGAATTTAAAAACTTCAAAAGTAGAAGAGATAAAGAAATCACGTTTTTTTCCCAGACAGAACTTTATATATTTGTGCATGACATGCAGCTGTGTTTGAGAGTATAAAAATAAGCAGAACTCCCCACCCAGCACGATTTACCGCAATCACGACACACCCAGACACAACAACCGTACCAGCCACCCGCTACAACACACACACACACACACACACACACACACTCACACACACACACACACTCACACACACACACACACACACACACACACTCACACACACACACACACACCTGTGGGACAAACATGACGTTTCCCAAAGTGATTCATTACATTACGCAGAGACCCACCATTACTTCATAATTAGGCCTAAATGAATGTGGCTTGACAATAACTTTGCAGTGAGCGTAATGAAAGAGAGAAGCTCGGTTCTTCTGAATCATGGGAAGATCAAAGTAAAAGAAGGAAACTGTAAACAGCTCTTCTCAGTGTCCAGCAGCATCTGGTTTTCTGTTCCGTGTTCAGGGGGCAGAAATCACGTCACACTGAATCATCATTTCAGCAAATGCGTTAGTTAGCGGCCGAGTTGCGCTCAGCTGGATTTCGACGGAACCGAGAGCTCGCGCAGGACAGACCGGTTCCAGCTCTCTGTCCGTGATGACCGCATTTCTCCAGGCCAGCGCGAGCTCTCTCCCTTTTGAGTCATATGGTGAGAGCAGGACGTGCCGATCTCTGTCCGTTTCGCTAGACTGCTGAAAAATACGGAGAGAGAGAGAGAGAGCGAGAGAGAGAGAGAGAGAGCGGCGAAAAAGAGGATAAATTCAAAGTATTGTGTGTGAATCACCCAGGAATCCATCTTTAAAACGGAACCGTGAAGACGTGCTCGTTGCGCGGGTATGTAAACGCGCAAAGAGGCAGCGAACGAACCTCGGAAAGCGAGTTTTAGGGAATTGTCGAATTGGTGGGATGAGCGTGGAGCAGGGCAGGTTTGAAGGGATGATACGCAAGGGAAACGGCACCGTGAACAGCACCGTCACGCAGCCTCCCGGTGGACGGAGCCGCGGAGACTCGCGCTACCCGCAGTACGCGCCCCATCAGAGCGGTACCATGATGGTGAAAACCCAAAACGAGCCGGCGGACCTGGTCAAGCGAGCCCTGGACTTCAAGACGCAGGGCACGCAGTGCTACAAGGATAAAAAATACCGCGAGGCCATCGGCAAGTACCACCGCGCGCTGCTGGAAATGAAGGGTTTGTGTCGCGTGCTAGGAGACCCTGACACCAGCAAGTCCCCTTCCACCGTCCTGACCAGCATCAGCAAGTCCAGCCTGACAGACGAGCAGAAAGGCGCGGTGGAGAACGCGGAGCTGGAGTGCTACAACAGCCTGGCAGGTGGGAAAGCACATCATGTTTCGCCACTTGAACCAGAGGATGTTCAGTGCACTTGGGTCCGTTTTCTATAAATTCCACCTGTTAAGACTGAATGCAAGGCAAGACCATAATGTTCATAATAAAGCGCTGGGTTCATTGGCAAACTGCTAGATTTGGTTCCTCAAACCCTGAATATGCATTGAAAGGAAGTAATCTGTGATTGAATGTCTTCAATTTTGCTTGCCAAATGACGTCATGGTCTGTCTCGATTATAGGTCTTATGCATACGTATGATTATTAAACTGCAGAAAACATGATTAGCTATCATGAACAGCGAATCATCAATTTTGCATTGGTGCCATTCGTTTTGTCTGTGTTTGCATGTAGCATGTCTGTTGCAGATGGAGCTGGTGAATTATGAACGCGTGAAAGAGTACTGTCTGAAGGTTTTGAGAAAGGAGGGTGAGAATTTTAAAGCCCTGTATCGCTCTGGTGTGGCGTATTATCATCTGGGAGACTTCAACAAAGCCCTGCACTACCTGAAGGAGTCACACAAACAGCAGCCCACAGGTCAGTCAGATCAAACTCTCATGCACTACACTAGGGTTCACGGACCTCTGCAAATCTCTCACAAATCTCGTTGAAGAACCATGGAAAGCCATGAGACTGCTACACCAAACGCTCACTTTGGTTCCTGTTGGTTTAGTTTCCTTTCTAAATATTAACTTTGGCTCTGTAATGAGCCACAACATTGCAGTATTTTATTTGTTATAGGAATATTGTTATATTGTTGAGAATTGCAAAGTTGATTAAGAGTGAGGAGACATATTCGATTAAAAAGAGGTCGATATAAAGAGGCCCTTGGATTGAGATTGACAAATACCAAATGCAATGATGTGTAATCACAAAACTGTGTAAAATCACTGAAAATTCAGTTTTAATGTCATTAAAATTTAGAGTAACTAATAATGTTAAATTTGCAATAATGTGGAGCAATGGCATATTACTACATAACAAACATTAAAAAAAAAAAACAAGTGAAAAATAATTTCGAAAATGGCAGTATGATTAGTGCTGTCAAGTGATTAATTGCAATTAATAACATCCAAAATAAAAGTTTTTGTCTACATATGTGCACTGTGTATATTTATTGTATAAATACATACACACACACACACATATATATATATATATATATATATATATATATAAGAAAAAAACATGTTATGTTTATATATTAAATACATTTATATATAATTAAATTATACATGTCAATATTTTCTAAATATATATACTGAATGTGTTTGTATTTATTATATACATAATAAATATACACAGTACACACATATATTGCGTAATATTTAAAAACATGTAACTTTTAATTGCGATTAATTATTAGACAGCACGCATGATAATATAAAGTAAAAAACACATCTTAACATTTCAGGGCTTCATTTGAGCTCTTACACAAGTCTTATGTGTTCAGGTGCAGGTACAATTAAGCAGCTTCTGAACCCAAAATACCTGGGTGATTGTGCTGACAAATTGATAAAAAATAATCACAAAACCAAAATGATTTTTCCTTCACTACACTTCCTGCCCACTTTTTCTCAGTTAAAACAGCTGTTTCCTCTTTGTCTATGCATGTGGAATAGATACAAACGTCATCCGCTACATCCAGCTCACGGAAATGAAGATTCGCCGAAATGCCCAGAGAGAGAAATCAGAAGTTCCGTAAAAACAGCAGCTCCCGCTCAAACAGCTTTCCACTGCGGACACCCCACACTTCCCTCATCGCACTCTCTGTGGACGAGGTTTGGCATTTCACGGAAGACTTTATTCCAGGGCGGGTCAACACACCTGTCTCAGTCCTGTCAGAAACAGTCTCTGGCTCAGACTGAAGAGCTGAATCAGGTGTGCTGTGCCCTGCAGTAGACTCTGGAGACCAGGGATGGAGACCACCAGGGATCTCAATGGCATTTATTATGCTTTTTGAAGTACACTAGTGCTGTCAAAATGTTTGCTTTCATTCCTCAGTTGTATTTAAGCTGCAAGCTAACAGATGTAGGTCTCTCAAGGTGGGTTGTGGTCTGAAGTTGTGCTCCACAGAACACCCTCAGATCATTTTGTGGCTGGTGAAACATAGTTTACATATTCCAGCAGCTTTTTCGTTCGCATATTGTTTCCAGATCATGACAAAGATGTCTTTATTAGAGATTCGGAGTCAGTTTTGCTAGAAACACATGAAGCTCGTTTGAAGTGCAGTTCAGTGTCACTACGATGCCAATCATATACAACCTACTCTTCACTTAACACCCACATTTAAATCGCAGTGGGAAAGATCTCACACGCACAGAGTGGGCTTAAGTGTACATACACACACACGCACTCAGTGGACATGAGTGTAAGCATGTGAATCAAGCACAGTCTGACACGCATACAAAAGCATGTGGTAGTAAAATAAACTGTGGTCATTGTTATATGTAGGAGAGTGTGTGTTTCTTGTCCATGCTGGGTTATCTCTTATCTCTCTTTTAATTTTCAAGAGAGAAAGGATTTTATCTATCTACATTTCCACTGTACTCAACTGCTTATTATGGGTTTTACTTGCAGCTAAACAGCAGGTACACAAAACAGTCCAATTCTGTGCTCCATTCTGGTTGCTATGGTGAGGTTGCATAGAAATCTTTTTTATAGACAGATGGGGATGCTGTCCTAGACATGCTCTGTGTGTAACAGAAGATAGAAATTTCATTAAAATGCTGAGCAAATATTCAGTATTTCTTAAATTTGCAGTAATGTGGACCAGTGAGGTTGTATTACTTCAAAATAATCTCACATTTGATAAATCTCATATGTATAATTAGTATATTTAAATATAAATAATATTTTAATAAACCAATATTTAAACAAAAATGGTGAATAGCGTGGGTCAATTTGATCAAGTACGTTAAGGCTGTTTTGTATTAAAAGTTTTATGAAAGGTTATGCTTCAGTATCTAAATGATCTAATATGGATATATTGGAATAAAATTCCAATTAAAACCATCAAAAAAATAAAGCTATCGCTCCAGATATCAGAAAATACTGTCCACTTCCAGAAAATAAATTCACCATATTTTTTTTTAGATAAACATGTTACATGAATCATTTGAATTATTTTATATGATTGAAGCCTTTTGTAAAACTAAAAAAATAAAACACTTCAGAATATAGATATAAATAAAAAGGTCTCTTCTACATGAGTGTTAAAGTAGAGATTCCTGGTTCAGTGTAGGACCAAAAAAAATTAAGAAACCAGCCCTTAAATACAAGATTGAACACCACAGATGCAAATAGATGTAATAAAACATACACTTAATTGTGTATTCTGGATGTTTTCTTACTACTAGTTTAAAACAAGACATGTTGTGGAAGCAAAATCTCAAAATTGAGCAGCGCTTTAAACAAATAATGAGGTTGTCTTGTCTTAATGTTTATGTAAATAGATACGATAAAAAATGCGTATGAAAATGGCAGTCTAGTCTCATTTACTTGCTCTGATCATCTTCTCATCCTAATACAGTCATTCACAAAACACCACATCTCAGCATTTCAGGGCTTTAATTGAGCTCTTACACAAGTCTAATGTGCTCGGGTGCAAGTACAAGTTTCATAGCAGCAGCTTCTGAACCCAAAACACCTGCTTTTCAGGACAACAATGATTGTGCTGATAAATGATAGCAGATGCTCCTGATGATGGCTACACATTCCTTTAAGCCATAAAAACACCCCTGTTCCACATACAGATGGAATGAAATGAGAGTTCCTAAACCCTCAACCAAATTTCCTTGCCAGGTTTCAGGTCTCTGCATTCTACTACTACTAAGTTCATTTTGCCGTGTGCATGAAAAATGATGTTCAAAATCTTGTTTTAGGTGACAGAAATTGGGGAAGACAGACACAAGCACTTGTGTCTTGGCTCTAAATGTTTAGTCTCTAGAGGGCCTCTTCGACAGTGTAAAGATGAAAGATGCAAACATGCAAAAGAATGTTAAATGTCCGAACATGTTGAGGAATGTAGACAAATGTTTCGCTTCATCAATTTTATCTTAACAAAAATGTGAAAAATATAAAAAATAATTTAAATAAATAAATAAATATGTGTAAACTTATATTAACAAATATTGTACTAAAAATAGCAAAATAAATTCAATATGCACTCTCAGAAATCTCCAACAAAATTCAATGCACATACACCTTGGAATCTATCAGTTACACTGAATTGCATGCACACACACACACCGGAAGACTGCAATAATGTACCTGACTGTTGTATAGCTGAAAATGCAGAGCCAATTAATTCTTAATTTTCATCTTTTAAGATATTTCCCCATATTTCATACTGGTGGTTTGGATAGTGAAGAGGTCACTAAACAAGTATAATATTTGTGAAAGACTATGTGCTGCATGCTACAGTGAAAACCACAGAACAATCAGTGATCTTGAATGGTCTAAATATGAGAAGTATGACAGAACTATACATTCATGAGACCAGAAAAAGCACTTGTTAAGATATACAATCTGATGTATGAAAAATAAAACCTGAAATAAACCATTCAATGTTCCCCAGTTAATTCGGAGAGCTAAATTTACTATAAACATGCAGATGTGTGTTCAGTACATACAGAGAGGAAGTCGATACAGCGCCGCAGGACAGCTGAGATAATATACTCAGTATGAATAAAAAAAGAAGTTTGCAAATAAAAAAAGTGTCCTGATAAATGTCTTTCAAGATCTCAGCTGCAGACCCTGTACTTTTCTAAAGCACTCAGTCTGTCCATTAAAGAAGCATCTGGATTGTATTTTTATTCAATAGCTTATAATGCCTGGTGGTAAATAGTAGAGTTTACTGAAGAAGAGCTTATCAAAATGCACTGTTAGATCCCACACTGCAATAAAGAACACTCTTTCTCTGTATTTTTTTGACTTTTTTTACAGCATAAATAGGCTAAACATTCTGAAATCAAACTAAATTCTATAAAAATGTTTTCTAAAAATATAACAAAATTAAGTGTAAACAGAATTAAATATAACGGAATTAAGTGAAAGTAAAAGGAGTAAGAAAATGAACTTGTTTTCTCTTTAAAGCAACTGTAGGTAATCTCCCCCCCCCTTAAAATATACATTTCAACATTATTCTGATGGTACAATAACTAAATATAAGGTTAATGGCTTCTGTTTCTTTTCACGTCTCCCTCCAAATACTTGTTCAGAGAGTTTGTAAGTTTAGTGAAAGGGAGCTAGATTCAGAGAAAAGGGGGAATTGCTTTATGCAATATATTCAGGTGTACACCTATTGTTTTTATGACAGTGAACTCCCTTAACTGTAGGGGGCTCCAAAGTTGCAAAAACACAAAAACTACATACAGTTGCTTTAAATATTTTAAGAATATTTCTTATTCTTTTAAGCATAATTTGTTATAATTTATTATCTTTTTTAAAGAAAACAGGACTTTTGATTCAGTCATCTTGATTCTCAAGAAAATGTATCTTGATTTAAGAATGTTTATATATTTGTACTGGAAAACAAGGCAAAATACAGAGGAAGAAAATGAGGAGTGTATGTGTTGAAAAGCTGTAATATTGAATTGGACATAGTTTAGACCATAACTGCATCTGGACTATGCAAAAACCAAGCACCTTTGGTTTATGCTGGGTGATTAATCCTTATCACTAAAATCAGTTCTTAATATTGTGAATAAATACATTGAAATGAAAATTCAAACCAGACCAAGTTGGTGTACTGGTCTTACTTGGTTTTCTAGTCAAGTCAGGTTTGATGGCTTGTTTAAGAGGGGGTTTTGGGCACTACCCCTGACCACCCAGCTAGCTTGACCAGGCTTAAACCAGCTAAGACCAGCTTTAACCTTAAGTTTCTAAGATAAGCTAACCATCTTACTCTGGTTTCAGCAGTTTTTTCCTCCAGGGTATCCAGAACTCCCCATGCATTGACTTGAAAGTCTTAAGTGCTACATTTGAAACCAAGTGGATCTAAATTTGTGAAGGTGAAATCAGGAGCAAAACCCTGGTCGCACTCTGTAAGGTGAGTCTCTGGGATCTGACGAGACAGGCCGTGTCCCATCCCTTTGTTGTCTTTCATCTTGTTGGTCCAAAAGGCTGTCATTTACCCAAGGGGAACAGGGAGTTGGTGGTTCCATTGGAGTGGGCATAACAGCCCCACCTCCAAACTCCACAGTGGATGGGGTTTCAGTGCTGGACGTGTGGGCGGGAGATTCGCCCCACTGCGATCCACAGCGAGCTCGTGGACAAGGACGGGGCCTAGCCAAGAAGTCCAGCGTTTTGGGACGCTCAGGTTGGAAGCGGCGACGTGGCGTAGGTGGGAAAATGAGATTAGGATCAGGAAGACGAGGCACCTCTGAGGGGTCCTCACTTAAGGTCCACTGAGTCACTGCACATACAGTATCACAAAAACGTTTCAATTTAATAACATAATGTAATTTACCTATTAAATAAAAAGTTACATATTTTTTCTACACAATTTAAAAACAACACATTTTAATTATAAATTAAATTCCAATATAAATAAATCAATATTTATGTATTAATCACTTATAAGTTATTATATATAATATATAGTAAATATTTATAATATATTTCATATATATATTATTATTATTTATCATTAAAATCACTTATACCAAATTATATATTATAGTCTTATTTATTTAGAATATATGAATTATTATGAGAATTAATTAAGGAATATTGATTAAATTTGAAGGCTTGTTTCTCACCTGTTGATTTGGAGGGTGTGGTAGGGGTGTGATTATGGTTGTTATGGGCAGGCGGGCATCCCATCTTTATTGCACCATCTGAAGGTGTGCGATGAAGCCTGCAGGTGGCACTGGGTGCAGAGGGCACATGTGTGGGCGTCAGAGACTGTCGAGGGTGCCTCTTAAAGCTCTCCAGGTGGGTGTTGACCAGTGGGTTCAGAGGAGGCAGGGTCTGTCCAGGGGGTGGAGCATGGGGCGTAGGTGGGCGTATCACAAGCAGCTCTTCACTGTCGGAGCGCAAAAGAGATCGGGTTGAGTTACAATCAGATACAGATGAAAGAGACAGGAGTGTGAGGGACGTGGGCAGAGGGGGAGGGCGACGGGGGCTTTCCCGTTTGAAGAGTTTGCGTGTGGGTGGGCTGGTGCCACGACTTGGACCCCCGCTACGGTGAAACAGCCCTTCCCATCGCGGACGTGCAGTCTCTTCCACACGCACCAGGTCTAATAGATTTTGACCTAAACCCACAGCAGCCAGAGCCGCCCCGCAGCCCAGCAACACCAGTTCTGATCTACGACTTCCACTGGGACTCTGCCGCTTATAACTGGGGGAAACGTCAGAAGCCATTCCAGTCGTCCCACACTCCATGCCGTAACTGTCCATAGTGGATCCATCCCTGTGGAAAGGGATGCAGAGGTATGATTGGCCAGGGGAGTCAGCTGACTCAGACGGGAAGCAGCAGTCTTCATTTTCTACAGAGAGAGACAGGTGGGGGGGGGAGATTTCACAAAGTTGCACCATAACCAGCCTTCACATCTTGACAGTTACAAGATGAAGTTTTTTGATTTATGCTTTTCTAAATTTCTTCTTTGTTGCTAATATTGTAATGTAAAAAGAGTTGACATTTCAACGTAGTTAGATGATCTTAAACCAGTGTATTGCTAGTGAGATGACAGAAATGTCAAAATAATGAAAAAACTTGTCACCAGCATGATGCAATGATGCCAACATAATGTCAGCATCACACATTTTCAATCTTACAAAAGTTATGTGATTTAAAGTCTACACCTAGGAGTGCATGGCACATGACACTGAGGTGGGCAAAAACAACTGGAATTACTGGAAGAGCAATTTACTGAATTGCAATAAAATAGTAATTAGAGTCCGACTGAAAAATTTTGTTATCTCAACTCATGTTTTACAACGATTACCTCGCAAATTTGAAATGTACTCTTTTAAAATATTTAGATTATATTAATTTTAGGTGTGGGCATAGATTATTTTTTTTAAATCTAGATTAATCCAGATTAAAATGGCTCATTTGAATTTTCCCAAAGGCAACAGAATACGTGTGCTACCTAAATTATGACTAAAAGTGAAGCCCTATTGGGACAGGACTAGTTTCACAGGGGGTCGTTAGAGAATGTTTTGTTTCACAGATGTACTTGGTGATTTTAATCCCGTCCGAATCTGCCATATCTGTGTTTTTCTCTCACAACCTCTGGGATAATTCTGGAGTCTGAATGCGATGTCTGAGATATTAGATATTATTTTTCACAATGCGTTTCTTGTGTGTTTTGACCAACGTGATATGCCGTAGATCCTCTTACTGCAGGCACGTTTAATATAAAATGATATATAAAAGAAATACAAATAAAGAGCCAGATCACGTAAACTGTTATGACTATTGTAATATCAGTATCAGGTAAGATTACTCACGTTCATTTCTGCTCTCTGTTAAATGTTTTAATTATCAAAATTAAACATGGGTTTACTACAAATAAAAATCATAATAGTTGAACTAAAGTAAGCACACATTAAGCTTCACCATGGTATTAGTGATTATACTAATTGTAATCAATTAGTTAAATTAAATTTATACTAAAATATTACTAAAATGACAATTGCAGCAGTTATTAAATATGTTATCAATTGTAAGAAAGTGTGTCACTAAAACAAGCTGTAAAACAATTAATTGTTATCAATCAATTCAAAATAAAGGTTTATGTTTACATAATATGTGTGCAGTATATATGTATTACGTATATATAAATACACACACATACATGTGTATATTAAGGAAAAATGTGTTAAATATTTATAACATAATACAAATAATACAAGTGTTTAATACAAATACATACAGTAATTAAGTATGTAAACATAAACATTTAAAAAATGTTCATCAGTATAACTGAAAATGCAACAAGGATGTAGTATGGGTAGTTTCCAAATGGAAAACATTCAGAATTGTCAATGAAGATGTAATGCGTAATGTGAGTGTTACCAGTCTCTGCCAGGCTGCACACGCCAGGAACAGCGGGACTGTGTCTGGGGGAACGTCTCAGGTTTGGAGCACTGCAGGAACGCTGCCGACTGCCCTCTTTAGGAGTCCTCATACTGAGCGAAGGAATGCATGCACATGGATGTTTGAGATTGTATAAACATTTGGTGAAGGTTTATGGTTTGTTTAGAAACGCACATATATGCACACCTCTCATCAGCGCTGTGTTCCCTTTGCGTTCTCCCTTTTTTTCGTGAAGTCTTTCTCTCCTCATCTTCATCGTACTGGAATGCAGCATTACGACCCCAGGCTTGACATCCGACCCCTGGAGTCACTGTCAGCATGAAGAATATTCTATATTAGGAACCTGACCATATACGGACCCAAATATTTACAAATAATGTACACAAAATCAATCAGATGCATAAACACGCTTACACTGGATCGCTCGGAGGCGTGGTAAAACAGGGGGGCTGTTTGGAGGGGTGGAGTTACTGCCCATTAGGCTCCGCCTTCTGTCCAAAGAAGGAGAAGCTTGAACTGTAATCTTATGCTGGAAATCTGAAACACGAATATACCATACTATAAAACAAACAAATCACATCACACACTTGAATATAGTCAATCCCACAATGCACTGTGAAAAACACCAAGATGACAGAAATGTGCGAAATGCTTTCAAGTAGGGCTTGCTGCAAACCACAACATCCAGGGGGTGGAGAATGGTAGGGTTAGGGCGGAGATGGGTAGGTTTAGGTATGTTAAGGAGGGTGTGATTGGATCTGTATTAATCCACGCTCCCTGGATGTTGCAGTCAACAGCGAGACGCTCCTCAATGCTAACAGATGATTCATTCAGGATTGAAACACCATTGTGTTGCTCAAAGATGCAAAATAATGCTGCGGTTGAGTTTGGAATTTATTTTTTTGCAAAATAGCACAAAAACTGTAAAATATGGTCTCTAAAACAGGGCTGCCCAACCCTGCTTCTGGCAATCGACTGTCCTGCAAAGTTTAGCTCTAATCAAACACACATGCCTTTTGTCAGGACCACAGGTGCCTTTCATGTTTTGTTTTTGTTTCAAAAACCAGGAGCAGGGTTGGCCACCCCTGCTCTAAAACTTAAAAGTCTCTTAATTAACTAAAAAAATCTACATCACTAGTAATGTTACGTTATGTAATGTACTCTGTATGTGTGTTTTAAATAATTTTTTGCAAAATACTTGCATCATTAAAACAACAATTACTATATTATCGTAGACGATATCTATCGCACATCCCTAGATCTTGTTCGCTTCACATGATGCATTCATTTAACGCTATGAAATACTAACCGGAAGGCAGGCTGATGCGGTTCCCATCACGCAGTTTAAGTCGACTCCGTCTGAACTTTCCATGGCGGTTTTGAACTCGTGGTTTCTCCTGGTACAGCTGGTGAATGATGACATTAAGCTCTCGCTCCAGAATGTGAATTTCTCTCTCCGCCAGTTCCTGCTCCCGCCGCCGCAAAGCCTCTTCCTGATACTTCTGCTGTACAGCTGCACGACTCAGTTCCTCCTCCCAGGATCTCAACTCCTACAACAAATAGAGAGCTCGATAAATCCAACTTACTTATCATTCTGCTCTATGTAGTGTATATAATCTGGTAAATAGTCTGGCACACATCCATTAAGTAGTTTAATGAGAATTATATCATTTTGGCACCACAAAAGTAGTGAGCTTAGACTGCAAATAAAATGTTCAGACTGCAAAGTTCTGGAACTTTTTCTAAGTAATATGTTGAAATTAAATTTGTTGAGTTTATTTAACTTTTACTTATTACACGTCTCTCTGGAATGCTTGATTCTGATTGGTCAGTTGAGACATTTGCAGGTTCGTTCTTTTCAAATAATAACCGCTCCAAAGTAATAACGCTTAGCCGGTACTACTTGTATGTTTAAAATCCCTCCGCGGCAACAAAGATTACTGTTTGGTGTTAATTTAAAACAAATATGCCAATAAAATGTTTCAAATTCATGGCCAGTTTTTTTTCTTATGTGGTAAGTAGCCGTGTAATAAGCGGGATAATGCTGAGGCATGATACAAGACTCTCCACTTCGCGCCAGGTCCTGATCACACTGTCGGGGCTTATTTCTGCGATAACTACTGGCTGCCTGTCCATTATCCCTTACTTAGCAAGTGTGTGTGAATTACTTTAGGGGGTAAATGCATATAAAAAAGTTTTGAGTTCATTAATAAATGTTTTGAAAGAAATGACCAAATCCATGCAGCATTTAAAAAATAAAAATATTTTCTAACCCAAACTTTTCATTAGTCTATGTATCTAATTATATATTGAGGCTTTGAGGCATCAAGTTTGGATTTGGTTGGATTAGTTTGGTATAGTTGGTTTGGATTAGTTGGTATAATCTATGTATTTTATAGCTTTATTATAAAATGTCTTTTGAAATCTTTTGAAAGCATTTGAACCTTCTCTTTGGCTCTGAGCTGGTCAAACATCTCCTGAACCTCTAGCTTCCAGTCATCCTGCAGGGATTGGAAGGATTCTGCCGGCATTTCAAAGAAGCCCGACTCCTCGATAGCCGTCAGCTGGTCTAGTATACTGGTGAAGGGGGGTCTTGCGTGAGGGTCCACATTCCAACAGTCTACAGCAGGTGAGAAAATCAAACACCACACACAGACGGTCAGCTAAATAGAGTGGCAGCTGAGCATTCAGAGATGGGGAGCGGGTGGGACTATGAGCCTTCTGATTAGTCAATCTATTTTTGTTTCTATATATTGTCTTTAAACTCATTCAATTAAAAAGAAAGTAAAAAAAACATTATTGAATGACATCTTCAAAATAGAGAATGTTCTGATTTATCACATTGCTTTCTGTTTTACCACCTGTGTTCCCTAGTTAACAAATAAATATACTTTTAATATATATTTATTATAATAAATATAAATGTATTTGAATAAAACTTATTTCATGTTTTAGTAACCTAAACTGGTAGGCTATATTTAAAGTCTGCTAAATTGGAACAACTAATTTTGTACTTAATGGACTTCAATTGTGCAGAAGTAGTGCTGAAATCCAACTAACGACATACTTAGTATATTTGATTGTGCTAAAGTGGAACTATTGCAAGTACACTTTAGTTACACTTTAAATGTTTTGCATTTAAAGGGCAATCTTACACAATCCTCATTACAAGTGACATAAACATGTATTTTAGCCTTATTACTAAGAAATATGCATTACTCCAAATAAAGCAATACTCCAAATAAAATGTCATTACATTTTTGATATCAGTAGATCTTGAGTAATCTGTCAGAAAATATGTTAATAGATTTGAACTATACTTACAAAATAACTAATTTTAAATATATTACTTTTTTTATTAGGGTTACTTTGGAGGTTAATAGTAGATTATAAATTAAAAACTGATTTTGGCACTTCATATAGATAGGGATGTATTTCATATAACATAAACTGTAAAACAAATAAGGCATTGTGTAATACAAGAAACATTGTCACAGTATTTTTATATTAACCTTAATACCTAAATTCTATTCAGTATTATTTTAGTATGTCATTTCATACTATATACATATATCATAGTGTTTTATTGTAAGTAGCAGCTATTTGCACTGAGTGTAATAGTGATAGAGGCTATTTACACTAAGTTCAAACAGCATATTTTCATTACAACAGATGCTATTTACACTAAGTGTAAATAGCTATTGATTCTATTTACACAATGTTCAAATAGCTTTTTTTATACTACTTTGCAAATAGTGGCAATTATCTGCACCTAGTTATAGTAATACATCATAAAAAAGTATGCAATAATAACTTATTGAGTGTAAATTTTAATTTTAATTCAAATTATGAATTATTTTTGGGACAAAAGTCCTCCATACACCTACCTGTTATTTTCAACTTTTTTATTACTTCATTCATTTAGTTAGTTAAAATAGCCTCTGCCAACAAGGTGGACTATTTGCACTTAGTGTAGTATATATCGGCATCCCAATGCTAGAAACAATACTGTTACAGTACTTTTCACGTTGAACTTCTGGCAACCACAGCTGCCAGTTTTTGATACTTGTTATGTTATTATTTGTCATTTTAGGAGATTAAGTAAATGATGGTAAGAATTTAGTTACACATAGTTCTTAAGTTAATATGTTGCAGTAGAACTGCTGTATAAGAGAGTCATGCCTTCCATCAGCCGGGAAAAAGACTCAGGACAGGTGGAGGGGATCGGCAGGGACAGTTTGTTCATGGCCACACCATAAGCTACCGCCAGACCATCAATGCCACGAAACGGCACCTCTCCCGTCAGCAGCTCCCACAGCAAAACTCCATAACTGAGAGGAAGACACACAGACAGAGAGTTTGAAGTCGAAACATGACTGCTAACATAACAAGCTGTCACCAACATAGCAGAATCCTATAAAACAGAAACACTATAAAATGTATGACAGCTATTGTGTTCCAAGGTAAACAAACAAAAATCGCTGTATTAACATTTCAAAGTCTCTCTTTGTAGTATCATATTCTTTCAAATGTAAAATATGTGCTTCAGTGGGCAACTGGGCAAGAAATGTTGCCTTGTTGGCAGTCTGACAGAAACCTACTAGAAAAGAAGTAGACTCTAATACTATACCTTATACCTATACCTTACTCTAATACTATAAACAATAAATATTATTGTACATTTCAAGCGCTAGTTCCAGTAGCAGTGAATCAAATCAAGTACAATCATCTGATTCTCACACAATCACATCACACCTGGTTAATACAAATAGAGAACAAAGTATTCACAAAGCTTTGACATTTCCTGTCTAAGTTATCTATTTTTATCTCTTTACTATCATCCCTCCCCTTCAGTAGTCTGTAATCAGGACTTGTGGTGAGAAGCAAAATTTAGACACTAATAGCTAAGCACAGCACCAAACAACACACAGACCAGCCTCAGAAACTGGGCTAATGACACTATTTGTTTGTTACCATGGTAACCAAAACCTTCATTGGACACTGCCATCTGTGACCTATAGTTTGGCCAACAAAACTGTACTATATATAAATTCAGTTATTTTGTCTTGAGGAGAATATATATATATATATATATATATATATATATATAATGTGAAATAGCTTATTCAGGAAAAGAAAAGGTTATTGTGATTTTTTTATCCCACAATTATGTCTTTTTTCTTCTCAGAATTGCATGATACAATCTCGCGATTCTGACCTATTTTCTCAGAATGTGAGATATAAAGTCAGAATTGTGAGATATTATATCAGTATATATCAGTATTTTTATCAATATTTTTATATCATGCAATTCTGACTCTTTTTTTCTCGCTAATCTGACTTTGTCATTTGAAATTGCGAGTTTACATCTCACAATTCTGATTACAGTAACTAAAGACTAATCAAAACCTAAGCCTACATTTTTGAAAAATGTTATTAACATATTTGTTTTTTCTTTTATACATATATATCAAAAACAATCCAAGATGCTGAAGACTTGCCAAGATGGTTGCCATGCGGACTTGCCTTTTGCGTAGGTAGGTCACAAACACACACACTTACACACATTTCTTGGTGCCCACCTCCAAACATCACTGCCCTTGGAGAAGGTCGAGGAGCGGATGACCTCAGGGGCCATCCAGGCATACGTCCCCGCTGCGCTCATCTTCGTGGTTCGATGCCACTCCCGAGCCAAACCAAAATCCGTCACTTTCAGAGTCTTGTTGCTCAGATCGTCATTCTCCACACGTTCCAGAATCAGAACTGAGGGGCGGAGATAATGTCAATAATGATGATTAAGTAAATAAAGCAGAGGTTACTACAACTACATCAAATAATAAAGTCTTCAGCATTTGATTGACAGGCGGCTTTCCACCAGAGTGGTGCTGAATTGGTCAAAGCTTTTACTGTAGCAACTTCACCAACTCTAAACCTCATTAGAACACATTATTGCATAAATGGAAAAAGGCATGAGTCAAATCCAGTGATGGTTGGTTGTGAGATTTACACTTCAAAAGCTTCTTTATGTACATCACAGCTTGGCTGTAAGATTCCATGTGTTTTTGTCTAAGTTTAAAATTAGCTGACTTTGTTTTTCCACAACATAACCAATGAAAAGGTCCTATGCTAATCATATCCGAGTGGCCTATGAGAGGCCAGGATATTATTTAAGTAGCCAATCAAGTGGCAGGGAGTGAAGGTGAATGCAAATCCTCTGTAATACGCTTTGGGTTTAGAGGATCCAATCAGACAAGTCAACTGCCAAACACAGGATTACAAACCACTTACACACTCAGAGAGCCAATACACCAGCCTAGCCCTCCAGCTAACACACACCAACACACACTCCTTCTATCCACAATAATATATAAACCACTGACACAAACAGCCATATATACACAAAAAAATTGAAATTGCTGCAAATTCCAAGGTTTTCAAATTAGGGGCCGCACAAAAGTATTCTATAAGAGGGAAGAAATTATTGCAAAACTTTGTAAGGTAGTGACACTATGTTAACATCAGATATGAAATATATAATAAAGTAAAATAAAGATATTAGTGAAAAAATGTAAGAAATTATTTTTTTTGTAAGTTAACCTGTCAAAGTTACTAATATCATTAATATTTTATTACAAATATTAAAAATATATTTAATGTTATCAAAGTTACCACATTGACTACAGAAATTAAATCTCTGAATGTCTAAGAATGAAATATGTTAACAAAATATTAACAACTAATAATGAATTTGAGATTATTAGTTTCATTTTCCTTTTGAAAGACTATGTATTTTATCATCTTTTTTTTCATTTAAATGTCCTAGTAAATAATACTACATTTAAACCAAATCTTTTTAAAGTTTTATACATTTAAAAATACTCTAATAGCGGGCAGAAAGAAATTGAAATATTGTGTGTAGAAAAAAAGGTCCACTGTCAAATGAACACAAAAATATATATTTTTTAACCCTAACACAAAATATATGTGAAAATATCAATTATTTTATTCTAATTAATTATGATAACAATATATATTTTTATAATATGATGTTGATGATTTCTACATTAAGTTATATAGCTGCAAATTATATTTTAGGGAGAGGGGCCCTAGTAAGAGGGTTACAATTTTTAGGGGTCCTTGGCACTTTTAAAAACCCTCAGTAAGGTCTAATCATGTTGACAGCTGTCTTACTGTTGCTGGACTTCAGGTCTCTGTGGATGACAGGTACGATGGCCTGGCAGTGCAGGTACAGCATAGCTCTTGCAATCTGTACGGCCCAGTCCACCAGCGTGTGAGGAGGGATGCGTTTCCCAGCCAGGGCCCGGTTGAGCGGCCCACCGCGGGCATATTCCATCACCAGGCAGAGGTTGGGCTCCTGCAGGCACACTCCCAGAAGGCCCATGATGTTGGGGTGTGTGAGCATGGCAAAGAGCTTGGCCTCCTGACGGACACTCTCCAGTGTCTGCGACACGTCCTCGTCGGGGTCCCGTCGAGCGGCTTTCACTGCCACCTCCATCCCTTTCCAAATGGCACGGTACACTTTTCCAAAACCTCCGACACCGATCATTTCCTCCAGCGCTAGCTCACTGAAATCTATCTGAAGCACTGAAGAAAAATAGAGAATTTGTGTCAAACACTGCCACAGTGGTGTTTTTTTATGTTTTTGAAATAGCTAATGCTTTTAGTTGATCAAAATATAGTAAAAACATTTTAAACCATCATTTATTTCTGTGATGGCAGAGCTGAGGTTTCAGCAGTTATTACTCAATGTACTCTGTGTTCAGTGTCACATGATCCTACAGAAATCATTCAAATATGTTGATTTTTTGATACATTATTATTGTTGCACAATTTTATTAGCTTTTAATATTATCAGTGTTTAACAGATTTTGTGCCTTAATATTTTTGTGAAAACCAAATGCATTTATTCTTTAATAAATATAAAGTTCATAGAATAGCATTTATCTAAAAAAAGCAATCTTTTGGAGCATGTTGATTCATTTTATATATATATATATATATATATATATCAATCATACCTACCGCAAACCGTTAACACATTATGCAGCAAAAACCTTTAAACACTGATAATAATAAGCAGCAAATCATCATATTAGAATGATTTCTGAAATATCACGTGAGATATCTAAAGACCAGAGCAATGGCTGCTAAAATCTGCTTTGCCAACACAGGAATAAATTACATTTTTAAATATATTAAAATAGAATAAAGATACTTTAATTATAATACTATTTCATAATATTACAGTTTTTATCATATTTTGATCACATAAATGCTGCTTTTGGAGGGCATAAGAGACATCTTTTAAAAAAACAAACACTTACCTAATTATTTCAATCTTATTATAGGTATTGTATATTTTTCCATCTGGGAATACCACATAGAATATGTGATTTATCATCTTTATTTGAGAGACTGAATCAGAAAGGGGCTGAATATGAAAACAAACAGGAATTTGATATGAATAAAAGCTCAAACGCCTGATAGATTCAGACAGAAAGAGACTGGCATTAATCTGCAGATTCACACTGTGAGACATGTGCTTTAAAAACGATAGCTGACGTGGGAGAAAATGCAAAGCAGTAAAAGAAAGATGTGCGTGCGATTGACTCTCCCCGGCCACTGGGATGACGGTGTGTCTGGGCCACTGTGTCTCTTATTAATATTGCAGTTGGCAAGAACCCCATGATAAAAAGTAGGCCAGCAGCCATTCAGGAAAAGAAGACGACCACCAGCAACACATGACATGTGACTGACAACACTAGGGCTCTCACATGATAACAGAGAGCACAAAACATAGCAGGTATTTTCCTCAGTATAAGCACACAGCACAAACAAATGGTCTGGTGTGGAATACGAATCCAGATGTAAACCACACTGAACCCCCCCCCGTAGGATGAACTGAAATGAGTCCCATCACCCAAAATCAGTGCCTGCTTGTTTTTAATGTAAATTATTTCTGTCCATATGAAAGGGCTTCAGTGTTGTTTGACTTTTTTTGTGCTCCACATAAATAAACGTAAGTCATTCAGAACTGGAGTAAATGAGGGTGAGCAAATGATGACAGAATTTCCATTTTTTTAAAGGTGAACTATTCCTTTAAGATTGTCTTTTGGGCTGTTAAATCTATTTGCTGGTAGACCATCACTAACTACCTATCAGTTGTTTTTTGTTGGAAAACTAGTGCTTGTCAACCACCTAAAAACCATCTTAGAACAACCTGAAAGCCCAGTTTCCATGTCTGAGCTTGTTTGCTGCATGGTCTTAGCCTCCCAGTCTGCTAAATTGTCTGGATTTGAAGGGTTTAGACCTTTAAAAATTACAATTTTGAAGTGAGCTCCAGTTTAGCCATGCTGGAAGATCAGTAAACCATCTTAGGCTGGTTTTGGTTCAGGTATTTCCCCTCAGTAGAGAATGTGCAGCAAAAGCTGTGTTGATGTGGTTATTGATTAGTGTGTGCAAAAACAATTAAACACAAAGCATTATATTCTCAGTGATTGCAAGTGTATGTATGATTCATGTAGATACATATACGGTTACTCACGATGTAACTGAGGCACCGAGTAATCGCCATAGTCTTCCGGCGTGTCCCGAATCTTCTCCGAGATGCCGTTACTGCTCACGTAGTTACTAGGGAAAATACCGACCCGGTCCTCTATCATACCTGTCCACCACCCTTCATCCCCGGACACCAGCGAGTCCTTAGATAACACCTCCACCCGATCCCCCTTCCGCAGACTGAGCTCATCCTCGGCGGTAGCTTCGTAATCGAACACGGCGGTCCAGTAACCGGCTCCGGACGGGGTCGCCGCCGCCGCAGGGCCGAACTCCGGCCGGGACTCCGCGGCTTCATCGCTGTCTTTGCTGTCCGGGCCGCCGCTGCTGTTAAAGGGGAAACTGAAAGCATCCATGCTGCCGATCCATAAGGGCGGCCCGGCCCGGTTCAGCTCCTCACCTGCCGCAGAGCTCAAGACCGGGCGCAAAGCAGCAGCATAAGTAGCAATTAATCCGAGCAACCTCTCGCCTCAACGATCTCCAGACCCGCAGCCCGTCTCATAAGGAACCGCTGCGGTTCGTGAAATGATATTTCGGTCCCGAACATAAGGCACTTTTTGCTTTAATTGGCTACAACATTGTCCCGCGCCCCTCATCCGCTCCTGAGCCAGCGACACTCACCCCTCCGAGCTCATGATTCCAGTGGTTCAACGTGTTAACGAGTTCCCGATTGCTGCGTTTTGATTGGCGCAGTGACTCATCAATCACGTCTCGCCTCTTTATTAGACCCGCCCACTAAATCTCTTTCACAGCAAATGCGGGAGAATCATTTCAGCACCACGGGGCTGGACAGCGCACTACAGTAGACAAGGGTTGAGTTGAGCAGAAAGATCAATACATTTCTATTTAACACGACAAATAGTCCGAATTACCATAAGTAGCTTGTTTTAGCACATTTTCACAAGGAGACCAGCTTCTAAAGCGGGACTGGGCTTGGGTGTCACACATTTACACCAGTGAAGAGCTCAAATATACTACACTTGTCTTCAAACAATTATTGCATAGGAAAAACGATTTGTAGTACTGATTTGTGTAGATAATATCGACCTTTTCTGACTAATCGCAGGAATGTTGTCAAACTTATGATATCAAAACAAGTGACACATTTCAAAATGTGACACTTTCCACAACACAATCTGATTGAAATAATACGACCATATAAAATTGATCACAACTAATACCAGAGATTTTTTCCAAATTTTTTTTATTTTTCTGTTGACCAAAAGAATTCAAAATAAATAAATCAGCAGACATAAATTAATTAAATTAAGGTCAATTTCATGCATAATTCCCTGAAAATAAAACATTATATTTTTGTGAGAGAAGAGTAAAAAACAAAACAAAAAAGAAAGAAAACAACAATAGATGAACATAACCACCATCTGCTTCATCACCAGGCTGAAGAGGAGTGTGTTTGTGTGTGTGTGAGAGAGAGAGACTCAGACCCCTGATACATTTGTAAGACTTGTGTGACTTCAAGGTTATAGTGACATCATCTGAAATCTCTTTTAAACCAGTTCACCTGCATCTAAACAGCTGGAAGTGTTAGCTGGCAGTAGAAAAGTTCAAAGCTGGTGGTTGCAGCTGACTTTCATGCCATGATACTAGATAAAGGCCCACTCGCGTATCCATAACAACCCTCCCCAATCATCAGCAGTGTTCAGTTAACTCAAGTGAGGATGTGTGAGTGCATAGGTGTGTGTGTGATCTGGCCCAGGCTTGACATGAAGAGCAATTCAAAATCCTAAACACTCTACGTTTGAGCCCAATGCTGTTAACTGAGTCAGCCAAACTGGGTAATAAGGTTTATAAGACTGCTACCTTTACAACAAACCATCTCAAAGATACGCATGCACATGTGTACAGAAGTGGTGAAGATCTACTGTGATCTACTTTAGCTGCCCTCTGACTGACACCGGACACATTCAACAACACATGCTGGCAGAAAACAAGCAGCACGCTGAAAGTCACTGAGTGTTCAAACTCTTTATCATGCCTAATACCGGTGCACAGAACAGCTTGAGGTGTGTGAGTGCCTGTGTTCCACCAATTAGTGAGCTGCCTTGCTTCTACTGCCTACACAGGGAACATCAGAAGTGACTGATTTGAAATGCTCTACATAGGCAGCATAGCAACTCAGTGTTACATGTAAATTATCATGTGATTGCATAAAAATAGACAGCTTGTGTTCATTTGGTCAAAAATCCAGTAAAGACAATGCTATTGTAAAATATTAGTACAAAGAACAGTAACTTTCCATAATTTAATATATTTTAAAGTGTTTGTGTGTGTGAGTGATGGCAAAGTTATTTTTTTAGCAGCCATTATTTCAGTGTGATGCTTCAGAAATCTTTAATATGTTTATTTGGTGCTCAAGAACAATTTTTTGAAAACAAATTTGAAGAACAACATTTAATTAAACATTATCTAGAGGTTTATAATTGGCCTTTACTGTCACTTTTGATCAAAATGGTGAAATAATAAATTAGCGTTAATAGTGCACATATCAGGTAATATATATATATATATATATATATATTAGATTGAACTATTTTTAACAATCATTTAAGAGAATACAAGCAATGCTGCCTAAAATATGTCCAAAGTAAGGCATCATAGAAAGCTGCATAATTAGTTGCATATATTAGAAGTATATGATGCTGTCTATGTAGGCAGTACATGCTCACAAAGTTAGTGTGTGTGGATAAAGAAAGTGTCTGCTGCGTACCTAAGCTAACACACACTCCTGCCTTTCTGCACACAAACAAAACACTAAAAACTCATTAACAAGAGCCTGTAGGAGTCATAAAGAGCACTGGTGAATAGTTGTGACTTCTGTATGAGTCTTGTACTGTAAAGCTAAAGCGCATTGATTATGTACTGAGTAGCCACTGAGTAGGAAGCACAGAGCAAGCTGAAGCAGTGCCAGCAGTTACATTTGAGATTTGAATGGAGAGATTTTCAGAGATTAAGTGCGTTTTCAATCGCTCTCACTCACAAGCAACACATACACAGCTATATATGAATGTAAACATAGTAGAAATGAAACACGTCTGTTGCAGATGCTGTGATCCCAACACCGGTGTCCTGGACACAACTGATTCGGCCTGTATTTGTAATGAGCAAACATGAAGCACATCAACATACACACACTCACGCACATGAAATGCAAGAGTTGCACAAACAAACAGAGGTGGAACGGGGCTGTGGCCCCCCCTGTGGCCCAGAGAACCACTGCAGCTTCTGGGTGGCAGTCTGAGGTTCTGTTCTTTGGTTCTGGGCTCTTATTGGCCATCCTTAACAAATCTATACAGTACGACATCACTTCTCCAAATAATACAGAAACAACATCCACATCATTATTTTTTAGCTCACTACAGCAAAAATAGGCACGGAAACACATTAGTCAAATGAATTAATAACTGCTTTTAAAAGAATAATTCACCCAAAATTGAAAAATTGTTGAAAATATACCTCCAAGATGTAGATGAGTTTGTTTCTTCATTAGAATAGATTCTGAGAAATGTAGTTTCTTACATCACTCACCAATGGATACTCTGCAGTGACCGTCGGAATGAGTCCAAACAGTTAATAAAAATACTATAGTCTAATAATTAATATCTTGTGAAGCAAAAAGCTGCATGTTTGTAATGAAAAAAATCATCATTAAGATGTTTTTAACTGGCTGAAATATAAGCCTTCTATTAATGATACTGCTTTTTCAAGTGAAAACATCATATCTTTCGAATCAGATCACAAATCAAGCACCGTTTACAAGCCAAAACAGTCCCATATAAACAAATATGTTGGTGAGAGGATGTGAGACGACAACACAACAGAGGGTTGGCTTTTTCACAGCAGGAAGCCTTGTTATAGATTATGGACTGGTCTTTTGGACTGATTAGATATAGATTAAGACATTAATTGATATAGTTACGTGGATAACTGTGGTGTTTTTATCAGCCTGGACTCTCGTTCTGATGGCATCCATTGGTGAGCAGGTGAAGTAATGCTGTATTTCCGATGAAGAAACAAATCATGGACATTTTAAGGAAACTTTCAATTTTAGGTGAACTATTTAAGCAGCTTCGCCCAAAAATTCTATGCTTCTCCCTGAATTGCAAAAAACCCACTTCTCACCATGTTAAACGAATCTGTTTGCACCGCACCGTTCTCACTCTTTTCTGGACTGAAGGCCTGTAAACATTATGAACCACATAAAAGGCCCCAATAAAGCATACTTAAAATTGTCCACCAACATCACTGACACTTCAGACACTGTTTAGATGCGCACTTGAGGAGCTCCTGGTTAAATGGTCTCCTGACTCTATATAGAGGGGACTCTCTGGGGTGAAGTGGGGGTGGGAGATTTCTTTGGGGTGCTTTATGTTTGTTCAACGACACTGAAATACAAACAGATAAAAAAAACAACAATGACTGTAATAGCAGATGCAGTGCACTCTCCTCCATCAGAAAATACACTAGTGATTTCTTTTGATGAATGTTCAAATGCAAAAAGGCCTCATTTTCGCTCTGTATCATCTGTATTTTTTTGTTGTTTGTGGTTTTTTTTCCTGCATTCTGTTCTTCCGCAACCCTCTGAAGCCTCTGTGATTCTCGAAATAACAACACTTGGCAAGGAAATACACAAAAGTACAGAAAAAATATGGAAGCAGATTATATCCATACAGGAATATCAGGGAGAAAATGCAGTGTTCAGCCATTGTTCATATTAGTCTCTCTTCTCCATTTGTCTACTCAGCGTTCAGTGTTTCCGAGTCACTCTCCCTAGCTGGGACTTTGGCCTGACGATAAAAGCTGTAAGCTCTGTAAGTTCTTACCAAACTAAACAAGAAAAAAAAACAAAAAAATAAATAACTGTATGGGTCCTTCAAATGTCACTCAATAACAGATTTCATGTAGTTATATATTTTCTTTTTTTTTTTTTTTTTTTTTGTTGAAATATTATTTCTAATCCTGGAAGCAGATTTGAAAATAGTCCTTTGAATCCTTAAATTCTTTTTGTTATTTTTTGTGTATTTTTTTTCCCAAAATACTTCATTAGAAAAAAGTCGTTCTCAGCAGGTGTTGAGAAAAATATAGACTGTGAAAAGCTCAGACTCCAGGTTAAGACTGTCCCACCCCTCAGAGAGATGTTTCACACTCTTCATCTTCAGCGTGAAGGTATCTGAAGAAATGATGTCCTTTTGTAACTCCTGCTTAAAACCTTAGCGACCTTTTCAAATCAATTCTTAGCTCTTAATCTGTCATTTACGAATAGAAGATGTTACCTGGCATCTATCTCTCCTGATCTCCAACCCCCGCCCCATCCCACCCCATCTCCTCTCTTCAGAAGCCCTGTATATGACAGTAAGCCTCAAGACTGGAGAAAAGGATGTAAAGAAACCAGAGACCGAAGAAAAAGAGTGTTGTGAAGATGCGTTGTGTGCGCGGGCCGCCCAGCTCTCCACCAATGTGAGGTCTGCGCCGGTACAGCAGGACGCTCACCGCCAGGAAGGCAAAGATGGTGAAGAGAGTGACAGAAAACGCCAGGGAACCTGCCTGCACCTCAAACGCACGACCTTGCATGTGCCAGTAGATGGCGGCCACAGACCATGCCACACCGATTCCCAAGAAAACGTTCACTGCGTTGCTACCGGTCACGTTACCGATAGATGCGTCTGCGTAACTGTCCTGCACCGCTGCAACTTTACTGGCAAAGGTATCTGAGGAGAAAAGACATGAATAATTTGAATATGCTAAGTTGGTGCTCATTAAACATTTCTTTGTTTTATTAATGTTGAAAACAGTAGTGCTGCTTAATATTTGTTTTGGAAACCACAAATTTTTTTTCCAGGATTATTTTGATAAATAGAAAGTTTAAGTGAAATCTTATAAATTAAAAAGCAAAAATTATGATTGATTTTGGCAGAAACAGCTTTATTAATGATAAGTGGACCTCAGTGAAAACAATATTTACTTCTGTTCTGTTCTATTGTATAAGTCTATTGTAAGTCTATTCTAAGGCATTTATTTGATCCAAAACACTGTAGTATTGTGAAATATTATAACAATTTAAAACAAGCATTTTCTGTTTTAATATATTTTAAAATGTACTTTTTTCTATTTTTATTTTGTAATGACAGTGCGGAATTTTTCAGCAGCCATTTCACCAGTCTTCAGTGTCACATGATCCTTCAACAATCATTTTATTATGCAGATTTGGTGCTAAAGAAACATTTATTTGTTTTAATAATGTCAATAAAATAAAGATGGTTTTGCTGCTTAATATTTGTTTTGTGAAAACAATCGCGTGTGAAAACACAATTGTGTCAGGATTCTTTAATAAATAGAAAGTTTTAAAGAACGTAATGTATATGAAACAGAATTTCAAATATCTTTACTGTTACTTTTGGTCAGTTTAATGCAACTGCTGAATAGAAGTAGTTCTTACTGAACCTAAACTTTGAAAAGTTTAAAAACATATTTATAAAAATGCAGGCAAATAAAAGCATATCCAAACTCACCAGGGATGGATGTTCCCAGGGCTACAAACACCACAGCAGTGACTGAGTCCTTTAGGCCAATGGTGCAGCCGAAGTGACTGGCCAGATCACCGATCACAGCAGTCAAAAGACCGATGATCACTATGGAAACAATGAAACACGCCCACCCGTTCCAATATTCCGTGGGCGGCACGCAGGCGAACAGAACCTTCCAGAACACAGTCAGGAAGTGCATGACATAGTCGAAACAAGATGGCAGACGTTCCTCTCCCCCCTCATCCTCGTCCTCATCTCCTGAGATAAAGATAGGATGACAGAAATAAAGAGCGAAAGCAAGAAAGAAAGAAAGAAAGGAAAGCAGAACGGGCAGAGGGGGGTAGAAAAAATGAAAAATGTTAGTATTGTCGCGTCAACTTCCATACCTGACCAAAGTCATCTATTTGACACCATGGTGATTTAGGGGTCCTGTTTCCTTGGTAACACAGGCTGTTTGATAGTCACGGTAATTGAAGGCTACATACTGTGAGAGCAGTGTTTTTATTTCAACACAGGGTCATAAAAGACTAATATGCGGGACATTTCCATTTTATTTTGGGGGGAGATCTGTAGAGAACACAGTGAAATGTAACAAACAGAGCTGATAATTCTAAATTCTTATTAATATCTGAACTCGTCAAATTAGCCAAAATGTTCAGAAGACAAAGGTTGCAGGATGAAGAGAAGCGTGTAGGAGTTCTGTGGGCTCAGTTTTCATGTGGGCCGGGGAATGTGTCACAACAGTGATAGAAATATTTGTGTGTGAGCAATATGAGCATGAGTGTATATTTATATAATAGCTGACTTTTGTTGCTTTTAGTACATTTCAGTCTTAAGTGTCACATGATCCTTCAGAAATTACTCTAATATGCTAATAATTATTAACATAATAATATAACTTAATAACAATAACTTAATATTTTTTGTGGATACCATGAAACATTTTTTTTCCAAAATTCTTTGATGAATAGAAAATTCAAAAGAGTAGATTTCATTTGAAACAGAAATCATTTGTAACATTACAAATGCCTTGATTAACACTTTTAATCAGTTCAATACATCCTAACTTAATTAAAAGTATATTTAAATTTAATGATTTAGCAGACGCTTTTATTCAAAGCCACCTAGTCCCAGTTAGTCTAACACAAGGTTTAGCAAGGTTTTTTACAATAAATTACAAAAAATAAAAAGTAGAGATTAAAGAGATGGAATAGATAGCTAGTGTTAAAAGTTTTTTTTTATAATAATAATAATAATAATTAAATAGAAAACAAGCAGACAGAATAGAAAAAGAATAGGGAACGCTATTGTTAGAGGGTCAACCTTTTTGTTGCTGTTGTTTGTAATGAATACGTAAAAAGAAAACAAGTAAAAAGGATCATTTGAACACAATTTTCTTTTTTCACTTTTAGTTGTTAAATTGTTTCAGTGTCGTTTTGTGTTGGTAATCACCTGCACTGACAGTTATGGCCTCCATGAATTGTTCTCTCCAGGAATTTGTGCCCACGACCAGAGCCAAGTTAGTCTTCTTAATCAGCTTATCTACTGTACTCTACAGCAGACACACAAAATGGATTACATTAAACATAAACACGCATAATCAAACTCTTCCATAATGCAAAACATTGCTAGTTTTTTAAATTTTGTGTACATTTATGTGTATGTTTGCACCTTAAACTCATACGACTCCTCAATGATAATCTCTATTTTTGCATGCTCGCCCAATACAGGCTTCCCCATCTCTGCTATTCTCCTGGCTTCCTCTTCTTCTGATGACATCTTCCTGTCTGGAATATCTACGAGAGATAAAGAGGTGAAAAGAAACTTTGGTGTTGTATTGGGGTCTTATTAGTGCATCAAATACACACACACACACACACACACTTAAGTAGTAAACTTAAGTAGCAAACACACATCATTCACATGCACCCCCACAAGTGGGCTTTTTGTCCCTTTTAAATTTAAATACTTGTGATTTATACACTTGAAATAACTCTTTGTAATATTAATTTGCATTAAATTCATGTGCATATTTAGGGTCAACAGGGCTCATTCATGAAACACAAGCACAGCGAAGTCATGTAAAACGTTCATAATGTCATTCTTACGTAACTTGTGGCACTGAATCGAATGTGACTACTTACGTAACACCGTTTTTACAAACAATTTCATACAGAAATCGGTTCTGGTTTTATTTTATGAATGAGGCCAACTGTCACTATAGTTTCTCTTAATAGAAAGACTACACATGCAAACACACACAACTTTGTTTGACTAAACCAAGTGTGAGTTGTGCTGCAAAACTGAGTGATTTAGAAGGACAACAGCACAACTTCCACACGCACAACACAAGTACACACCGAAAAGCCTGAAAGTTGAGATGAACTTTCAAAAAAACCCCTGCAACCCAAAGCTTATCTTCTCGTGCACGTGTTAAAACACACAAACCTGGAGACACACGTGTCTGAGGCAGACGAGACCATAATTACCGCAGCTGGCCTCATCTTGCCTCACACACTCACACACACAAACTTACCATCAGCTAATAACAGAGCTGTGTGTGGAGAAAAAAAAAGAGAGGGAGGGGTGGAATGACATGAAGAAAACATTAGACAGATAATGGTGGAGGGAAATGCAATGAGATGTTGGACAGGATTTATTTACTCAGATAAACACAAATAAAAATATTTGCAGCCTCCAGCGTTTCATCACCCTGCCTGGAATCTCTGAGCCGGACAGGTGCGACAGGTGTGACCGAGCAGATGTGATTAGATGTGATAGTGTGGGCCGATGCAGAGCGCCGGAGCAGGTGGTTGCCCCTGGCAACGCGACTGTCGTAGTAGCATTTGAGACGTGGCGACAGAACAAAGAGGTGCTAAGGCTACAATGATTATTCGCACACGTTTACTTTCCTATCGTGATGCGGAT
Source organism: Enteromius unitaeniatus (assembly GCA_032359435.1). Classification (NCBI taxonomy): domain Eukaryota; kingdom Metazoa; phylum Chordata; class Actinopteri; order Cypriniformes; family Cyprinidae; genus Enteromius; species Enteromius unitaeniatus. Next base: position 16,719,957 of record JAUMHI010000054.1, read on the forward strand.
TTCCTTCTGACTTCAAATCTGTGTTAATGATATTGTGCGTCCCCTAAAACTTAGAAAAACCTTTTTGCATTTTTTAGCAACTCGCTTTTTCACAAGCAGAAAGAGGAAGGCTTACCCCCCAAGGATTTAATGGGTTATTTTTCCAAGTTTTTTCAGTTGGCAGATGCACCATGACATGATTATAGCACTTAAACATGAGCATTTTCAAGATATGTCACCTTTAAGATATTATTATTTTACATTACTAGCAGGTCTATGAACCACACTTTTAAAAATTAGTATTAGTGATACAGGTCCTTCTCAAAAAATGAGAATATTGTGATAACGTTCATTAATTTCTGTAATGTACTGATAAACATTATTCTTTCATATATTTTAGATTTATTACACACAACTGAAGTAGTTTCAAGCCTTTAATATTGATTATTTTGGCATACAGCTCACAAAAACCCAAAATTCCTATCTCAAAAAATTAGCATATTTCATCCGACCAATAAAAGAAAAGTGTTTTTAATACAAAAA
>JAUMHI010000054.1:16720495-16747270 GCA_032359435.1 Enteromius unitaeniatus
GTTGATGCCTGACCCTGAAGTCAATAAATTGTTCTCACCGCAGATGGATCCGAATGTCTCTGTCTTCCACGTTACAGGATCAGCTTCAGTTTTGTTGTGCTATGAGAATACCTTTTTTTTGCGCATAGACAGCAAAAATAACATAATCTAACTCTACCGTGCTTCTTCCCTGACTTACATCTTCTAACATTTTTGAGTGTATTACAACGCAGCACATACGCACGCTTTAATGTATTTGATGTAATCAGATTACATCTGCATCTGTTTGTTCTTCTGCCATTTTAGAGAGCAAGTCACGGATGGTAAAGTTAAATTATGTTATTATGCAAAAAAAGTATTCTCACATGATGTCACATGGGACTGTTTAACTGATTTTGTTTTGTATGTTTCTGGATCTGGACCATTTCAGGTGTATTGCTTTCTATGGAGGGTCGGATGTCTCTGATGCCAACAAAAATATCTTAATTTGTGTTCTGAAGATGAACGGTCTTACGGGTTTGTAACAACATGAGGGTGAGTAATTAATGATTGAATTTTAATTTGTTGGGTGAACTAACCCTTTAAAGCATGTCAACATATTCTGTTAAACCAAATAATGATCTTTAAAATAGCAACATATGACCCATTTAATTTAATGCTCGTTTTATTTTAGGGAATCTTGAGGTCCCCTTGATGTTTCCTGAGAATCACTGGACTAAATGATTATGATAATTTACATAATAACAATATGGTATAGTTAGTTAAGGCATCAAGCTTTCTAATGGAATGACTTTTTTACATAATATATTAATCTAGCACCCAGGCCCACGCACATTTACTAAAACAGCACTAACTAAAGGAATCAATTTCTTTGTTTTTTCCATTACTCTTTTTTTTTCTCTGTGTGTATATAATGACTTTAATAGTTCTATAAGCAGTGCTGTAATTTTCTGTTGCTGAGGATGAATGAGATGGCGAACAAACAAGCTTTGATTAAGTGTGTGTGTGTGTGCTGAGATGAAAAAATCAAACTATAATGAGGAGCTGGATGTGTAAATAAGCCCATAATTTATGCTTGAATGTGTCTGCGAGTAGGGTTGGGGATGGAGGGGAGATGTGTCTTGATGAACATTAGTAACCTGTAATTTGTGTGGCGTCGTCAGCTTTAGGTTTTTCTACACGCCTGCTTCATGATAACACACAGAGACTTGTCAAACACACAAAGGAATTCATTTAATCTATTCACCACATTCTCTCTCTCACTGTTCTTTCCTGGAAGCTTTCGATTCAACAGTTCAGTGTAAATCTATTGCACATCAGCACAAGCAACATCTGATGGTACCCTGGCAACAGATACGAAACGGATCTCTCCTCCCGGTGTTCTGTGAGGTAATGGGATCGTGGGACATAGGTGTGGATATTCAGATGAAAACTCCCCTGTCATTGGCTTATTCACAGCTATTCCACCATCATCACACACATGTGAATGCAAAGATCTCTTCCTCTAACACATACACACACATAATGAGTGATTCATTACTGATGATCCTCTCTTTAAACACACTCATCTGGGAGATGTGGTTGGGGTGTTGCAGGTCTGGTCTCTATGGGATATTAATCGCACACAGATGCAGTGCAATAGATCTCCTATCCGTCTCTCTGTCCTCAGATGTATCACCCCTCTCTTAGTTTTCTCATGTGTCTCTCGCTCTAATCTTTCTGTCATTCTCTCCTCATCTGCCTCAACCCTTTCTGTCTTTCTTTGCCTGTCTCATCCTTCTTTGCTTATTTGCCTCACACCTCTTCCGCTTGTCCTTTCCTCTTTATTTTTATCACCATCCTGTCTGTCTCTCATTGTTTTTTTTTACCACCTACCAAACAATACCTCAGTGTTAATGTCCTATAAAGGTCTGACAACATGTTAATTAACAAAATCTAACAATTAAAAATTAAAAATTGTTATATATTTTTTTAAATAACAAAGATAAGATTAACAATGGGAATGGTGATGAGAATAAAAAAAAAAGATATATTAGAGTACTGGCAATGTTTTTGAAGAAAATATGAAGAATATAACTGTCAAATGAGCTATTCATAGATAACAATGTGAAAATCAAATGGAATCTATACATTTTTATTTGTACACTGTTATTACATGTTTTGTTAAATGTCAATACACATTTAAATAAATATAAAACATAATAAACATAGTTTTATCCATCTTTTTTATTCATATACATATTTTATTAAATTGACTCCAATTTTTGGTTGAGTAAATTTTATCCTAACATCAATGAACAGGTCATTTTCAATGCAAGTGAAGTGAAATACATACATATAGGAGGGTGATCAAAAATACTCATTTTAAAAGAAAACCTTTAGATGGCACTTTTTTGCATTTGATAGCTTCATATTATTTTTTAACAAATTTTGCATTACTTTTTGTCAAGCACTAAATTACATAAAAGTGACTCAAATAAACAAATATAACTACATTTAATTAATATGTTTGTGATATTATTAAAGCATATAAAAAGATTAAGATACTTCCACATATCTTTTGTCAAAAAATATGACTAAAACAAAACTATTCATTACCAACATTAATTTATAAAATATGCAAAACGAAAAATGCTCCCCCTATCCCTTGCCTGTTTTTTCTCCTTACTATTTCCTGTCTTTTTTTTTTGCTCAGCTGTCTCTCTTTCACTTTCTGCTGTCTCACAGCTTTCCCGCCTGTCTCACCCCCTTCTTCACACCTGTCTCTATCGCCACATTTTTTTGTATTTATCCAGTTGGTGTATATGAGGGTTCAATGCCAAAGAAAGCATCCTGTATTCAGATGTATGAAGCTGGGAATATTTCTTTAGATCCCTCAAACCCTCTCACATATTTTGCAGCAACAGCACAGGATCAGCAGTTCTAAAATCATGTTTTGATGTAGGACAAGTGATGTGTCTTCTATTACAGGTTCAGTGTCAAAAACACTACAACCTATTTGATACAATATTTAATCTTTTTGCAAAGAAAAAAAACAACAACCTGTGTTACTGAATCTACAACATGAACCAGCACAGATAGTGCACAAAAAAAGACTCTGATAATGTTAAGCAAATCAAAAACCCTTTTGAGTCAGTTTTTTCGCGGTGAACAACATCAGTCTTGTTCACTGAATATCAAAGATCCAGAAATATTGGAAAGAATCAGAACCGCAACCATTAAATTACAAACAGCGCTATATGAAATTGCTACAATAAACAGAGAGCATTTTTTCCCATGGTAACAAACATAGAATGTTCATATTTTGCTTATTATTAGTTGTCAAACAAATTACAGTTATGAATGTGCATATATATATATGTATACTTTGAGGAACTTTTTTCCCCTCTGATTTTTCTAAATATATCAAAATTTTATCTTATTCAAATCCATGTTGGCATGAAAATAAAGAAAAATGTAATGATTAATTAATAAACTGCTTGTTTACAAGAACACAAGTGAGGAGACAAGCCAACATGTTGTTTTTGTGGTTTAGGTAAGTTAATAAGTAGGTTGCTTAATGTTGTTCAGGCGAGATGAGGGCTCAAACAGAGAGAACCAGCTGTCCTTCATCTCTCATTCTTTCTGAAGGGTATAATACTGGGACAAGGACACATGCATACATGCAAGCAAACACTCACACACATACACATACACTGCACCGCAGCACTGCGGTGTGTGTGCTAATAGCATTGACCAAGTCTGCCTGATTTATGGAGAGATATTGAAAGACACACTTGACTACTTGGAGTGTGTGTGTGTGTGTGTGTGTTCATTTCTCACACTCTATGAGATCCCACAGTGGCGTTTAAGGTCAATGTATACTGAAACTCCAAAGAAGTCAGTGAAAAAAGCAACACTGCTAGCTATTCCTTCACATAGTTTCCTAAACAATAATCTCAAGACATTTAAGAAACTATATAAAAACTGGAAGAACACAGTAGAACACAAAGACAGTAAGATTGCTATTTTTAAAGCAATACAAAAACATGGTAGCATTAATTTGAGTAGGAGATGAGTCAGTTTGAGAGCTGTGCCCTGTGGGTCTTCATTGAACTCATGTGCTTTGAGTCAAAGTCCCTATAAGGCAAGTCGGTCCACTCGGCGGCCATTTTGGCCATGCCGCTGAGTAGCTATTTTTTATATAGGCAATGAGCATCCTATCTACTTGAATTGGGAAATCTCAGAAACTGCTGGGTAGGCTTATGTTTCAATAATGTATATGTAAAATTTAATCTGACAAAAATTGTTTATAAGAAGTAGGCACAACACACTTATTCTCATTTACTTTTCTATGACTGGTCTATTTCTTTATACTGGCTCTGAACCTGTGGGGTCAGCCAGGTGCCCTCTACTGGTAGCATCCATTCATAGAGTCAGAAAAACTGCATAATACATTGAAAGCAGATATACACCACTTTTCACCAAGTTTGGAATATATATATTCTTTGAAGTATTTGAATTAAGTCTCTTATGGTCCATAAGGCTGCATTTATCAGATCAAACAGTAATACAGTAAATATTGTGAAATAATATTACATTTTAAAATAACTGTTCTCTATTTGATATATTTTAGAATTTGATTTGTTCCTGTGATGTCATTATTCCATGAATAATGGAGTCACACGATCCATCAGAAATCATTTGGTGCTTAAGAAACATTTTTTTATTATGAATGTTGAAAAAAGCTGTGCTGCTTTATTGAAAACTGTCATATATCTTTTTTGATGAACAGAGAAAAACTGAATTTACTATCACTTTTGACCAGTTCAATGCACCCTTCGTTTGAAAGGTACTTTATGTGAATGTATTATATACTCAATGTCAAGACGCTCACTCTTCACAATAAAAAAACAACATTGAAGACATAAAACAAGATCTGATAAAAAGCCATGGATGAATGGAAATTAATTTAGAAATGAATAAATAGATGAAATGAATAGCAGAAGAGTATGATGTTTGTACACTGTGTGTGTTTTACCTTTCTGAAGGCTCATGTCCACCATGCGAGGTTCTGCTAGCTCCAGATAGAAGGTTTTGTTTTTTTCATACTCCTCATCATCAATGATTTTGACCTGTATGGTTTTACTGAGAAAGGAAGAGAGGTCACTGATCAAGTCAGAAGTCAGAGGTCAGAGATATAACAGTGGTATATGGCTTTCTACTGTTTGTAGCATTGTTACAAATAACACATTAATAATAATAATTTAATTATATTTCTCAACACTAAGGTTGTAACACTGCAACTTGAAATCATGTAGTTTTGCAAAGATGTTTTATAGGTTGCTGCACTGTTCTCCCTGACCGTTTCTCAGCAACCAGGATTAGAGATTACAATTAAAAAATTAACAATGCCCAATTTGCAAATGAATGACTCTTTTTCAACAAAACCAGTGCAAATGCATTCCCTCCTTTTACAGCTATGAAGAAAGTCATTAGGTGAAGCTTGTGAAAGAAGGATTGTAAAAACATACATACACTGCAATTTTTCAGGCTTAGTAATATTTTTTGAAAGAAATTATTACTTAATGGGACTTAAGATGCTTATTAATCTTACACAGGTTTTTTTATTTAAACTAAAAGATTCCTAATAACTTCTAAATTCACTGAGAAAAAAAAAACGGTTTCCACAAAATTAACACAACTGTTAGATAATAATAAGAAATGTTTGAGCACCAAATCAGCATATTAAAATTATTTCTAAATGATAATGTGATTATATGATTGTGTGAAGACGAGAGCTTCACATTAATATATTACACTGTAAAATGTATTAAAATGGTAAACGTAAAATAATTCACAGTAGTAATGTTTTACAGTATTTTTGATCAAATAAATGTCTTGTTGAAGAGACTTCGAAACATAAAAAAATGTCAATATTACCAAACTATAGGTAGAATATTGATAAAAAAAAAAAACAGCAAATCCAATTTCTGCTCTATTTTGGAGATGCTTTGGTTCTTCAAAAAACATTATAAGAAATTATATGAAGCTAATTCTCTTAAGGCTAGCATTCATCGCAGATTAGCTCATTTCCTTATAAAGTAGTTGATATTGTAATTAGTAGCAACGCTGAGGTAGAACATTGGCAAATTGTTGATCAGCCTACATGAGTGTTTATTTAAAGAATCAATCTCTTAACACCTCTTATCTGTAACATCCATTTCTCTCTCACACTCTGTCACTCTTTCATTGCTAAATTCTCAGCATGTGTGTGCGTGTATTTATAACTCAGCATGTGATTGATGTTGACCTGGTTTCTCTGTGACTGTGAGTAACACCTGTTTCAATGAGACTTTCTGTGTGGATGTGTGTGCGTGTTCGACCTGTGAATATCCCCCTCCCTCCATTCAGATCAGTTACTCATAGTACAGCTGTCCGCAGTCCCACGCCGCTTTATCTCTCTCTAATATGTCTTTCAGTCTAACATACTCATGTTCTCATTCCCTTCTGCTGTGCCCTGTTTCCCCTCCATTAGCAGACACATTATACTCGAACGTCCTCAGCCTCTCTCACTCACTCTCACACAGCGAGTAGAGACAACGTGCATACACTCACACACACACACACAAAGAGACTATGACAGGGCTCCGTTTTTGGTCTGTGATCTGATGTAGGTCATTCCTACCATGCAGTACATTTTGGTGTCTCCATCATGTCTTAAAGGAACTGTACAATCAGTTGAATTTCCAGCAGCCATTACTCCAGTCTTCAGTATGACATGATCCTTCAGAAATTGTTCTTATAAGCTGATTTGGTATTATCAATGTTTTATCAGTTTTGCAGCTTAATTATTTTGCATAAGATTCTCTGATAAATAAAAAAAAAATTAAAAGCATTTATATAAATACACATATGCTTGCTGAATAAAAGTATTATTTCTTTAAGAAAAAAACATTAAGTACATTCAAAGAGTATAGCTTATATTCCAAGTGATTCAATGCCTTAAAATATTTTTATATTAAAATGTCAAAAGGGTAAACTTAAAATCTTTTACAATATTACATGTTTAGTGCTTTTTGTTTATAATTTGTTAAAAACGGTTTACAAATAAAGTCATTTATAAAATGTAAGAAATTTGGTTTGCAGTCATTCTAAAAATAAAAAATCACATTTAACACAAAAAATTATATCGTGCAACACAGTTTTCACATTGGTCTCTAAATCCTTTAAAAACAGTCCAGTAATGACATTATACTCAAAGATATTACATTACATCCTCTTTTTATGAAATTGCAGAAAGGGAAAAAACACAAGTTTCACTAGCTCCATTATTTCTATTCTGCTAGACATTCTGTTTTCTTGCCATTGTGTATGCTGATTTTGACTAGACTGGTAAAGAATGTATACTTGTGTATATGTATAATGAGATACTTTCGTAAATTACATTACTTTATATTTAAATATAAAGTTTAAAAGAATGGCACAAGTGCTGTGGTTTAAAGTCTTGTATACATTTGCCTGGACGAAGATACATGGGTATATGTGTTTTTGTTTTTGTGTGTGCATGCTAAAAGTAAAAAGATATACAGTAACCGAGATTTATTTCTGTATGGTGAAAAAAAAATCCCTACAGTGGCTCCTCCACCTGCTCTGAGCTGGAGTGACTCGGCAGACTGCCTGAACTTACCACAAATGAATCTAAACCTTGCACGTGTGCTTGAAATCAGAAAAGGCAACATTCCTCCTCTGTTCATTTACCATTCTGGGAACTAAATAGAATCTTAAGCCTGAAACACACTTTCATGGGCCAATGCATTCCAAAATGTGATCTAGGATTTAGCTGAGACGATGCCAGTTTCACAAGGTGAGTGCCGATGTCTTGACAATGCACTAAAATGCATAAATACCTTTACGTTTCAGCTGTCTGCATTCTCTGACATTGTTCGTGATTTTCAACAGAATCACACTGCAGGGCTGTTTCATTGCCTTTGCAAGTTGATTTGCCGATACCTTCATTCTAGAACATCTATCAGCAAATCTGCTAGGAATGTATCTGGTTGCCATAACAACTCCAGGCGCTTTTGCTCCCTGCCATCCTACAAAGTACAAGCACTAGAATGTTACAAGTGGATTTGAATTGAACGGTTTTAGGTTCCAATTTTGTTTAAAAAATATCCTAAGACCATTAACCATCAAGTAAATCTCTTAAAGTAAACATTAGTTAAAGTGCCCCTGTTATGGGTTATGAAAGAGTCCTTTTTGGTTGACACACATGCAAAGTTAAAAAAAACACTTTTATTTTCTTTTAATATGCACTTATTTTTACCTTATATGTTCAATGACTAAACAATTTGTTCATTCTTTCCAATCCCCTCCTTTGTGACTGGTTTTCATTTAAAGCCATTTTGGTGAGTTTTTAATACTTCAAAAGAGGCCCCATGTGGCAAAGAAAGAATTAGCATTTTCATTCAGACCAATTTTAAAATTAAGTTTTCCCAAGTCTGCGTAAACAACAAGTGGGCAGGAAATATTCTAATGTTTCGTGCTGATATAAACATTAAACAACGGTTTAGGACTTGTTTCAGTGATTCAGAGTTAACTCTTTCTTTTGAGAGACAATAACTTTTACACTGTGCACTTTCAGATTTAAAACTTAAGAGCTGTATTAGACATTGCATGAAAGGTCATTTTCAAAAATCCATAACGGGGCACTTCAAAGTCCGCATAAAATCAAACTTTATTTTAATTGGCTATTTTTGTGGTGAGCAATTCATCCGTGCAAGTCAATCCACAAAAACAAATTAGTTTGCCTTCATATTCTTTAATCCAAATTTGACAATGCTCCTCTCCTCTAAAATGACGGGCCTTCTCTGATGATGTCAGTTTGACGACTTGGGCATGAGCGTGACATCTTTAACCTTAACTATCAGTGTTCATTTCTGAATAAAACGCCTACTTCTGAAAAAAACAAGCCATGTCCTCTGTTTTCCTCGTACAATATTCTGTTACATACACTCAATATGGCAGTAAAGTCGGTCGCAAACTTTCAGTTTACGTAGACTTTTACATCAACCAATAAAAACATTTTGATTGTCGACAGTCCAATGCTGAAATATTAAAATGCACGATGGTTCAGTATAATACCACCACACTATTTGCTTTACAAACAGAATGAATTCAGACACAGAACATTGTGCTTGGTGTTACAATAATACGTTACGTTTCTTGACAGACTTGAAATAGAAAAAGTGTCAAAAAATGTATATGTATGTTTTATTTGTATTTTTTAAAAGCATAGGTTTAAGTTGCATACATCATAAAAAATATTTTTTCCTCGCTGTCTGAACAAAGCTTTACACCATGTCCTAACCAAGCGTGATACAGCAATAAATGATAAAATCTTGCTCACGTTAATGAGAATTTCTGCCCTAAACAGCTGTGCCCATGATAAGCGGTGAGACATTTTGTGTTCGAATTTCCTAATTAATTTATTCATACAAATCAAAACCTGAGATATTTCAGAGCACACAGAAATCTATTTTCCCGCAGAGTTTAGTGCCGTCTCTAATCAAACACACCTGAACAAGCTAATCAAGGGTTCTGCTGAAAATACGGTTGAGGCTAAACCCCTCATGTTAGCAGATCTACAGAGAGGGAGAAAGAAGAAAGTAGGAGCAAACAGAGAAGATAAAAATAAAAAGGAAAAACTATTGCCAACATTTATGTTTTTTATATTTGTTTGTTTATGTTTTTAACCATCTTCATGCAAAAATGCTAACTTTTGCCAGTCCCACTAAATAATGAGTCAAAAATCACATGTTTAGATGGCATTTACTGTTGCTTCTGGTTCATTTGTCACACTGAAAATGAAAGGTCAAGCTGAGTGCATGGGATTGTGGGATACACCATGGAACATACACTACACATGCAAAGGGCTGTTCTTAGATGCACATTTCATTTTAGTTTTAGTTCAAGTTTAGTTTTAGTAATTTTATGCATTTTTATATATTTTTTTAACATTTCTGTTTTACTATAATTTATTTTTATTTTAGCTTCAGTTTTTTCAAAACGTAAATGTATTGCTTGTTTAAAATTTTAAAATACCCGATTTAAAATTTTCCTTTCTCTTTAGAGTGTTACAAGTTCTTGGTGCATAAAGAAGATCAGTAAAGTTTCAAATACTAAAGTCTTTGAAGGCGTATTTAGTAAATGTTGGGCCTTAGGCAAATATAGGAATGGGGCCCTAGATTTACTTACTTAACTTTTTTATTGTGATAGTTGCTGCTGCACAATGATGCCCCGTAGTTATGTCCAGTGTTTCTACATTTTTCATATTATTAGGGAATTCTTTCATTAACATTTATTCAATTAGCAGACACTTTTATTCTTTCATGTTGTGAACCATGAAATAGCAATTGGTTTACAGTTGAGATGCAAGAATCAGAAGTATAAATTATTAATATATTTAATGACACAAACCTGATTAGGCAACATTTCCCCTTCTCTGTGTAAGCAGAGCAGGAGCAGCGTGCCGATTGTGCTTTCACACTGGCAGCGTTTGTCGCACGCAGCTAAACCGCGGCTTGTACTCCAGTAGGCTATAGACTACTTTCTGTCGTATTTTCCAGCGTTCTTCTCTGAACACTGTGTGCTTTGATTTATGTCATTGCCAGTATAGTTCACACAATAAACTTGAGCAAAGTTTTCAATATGTGTATATGAAAAAATAGCAAAGCCTGTCAGGAAAAACAATGTCTGACCCTTCTCACATTTTGTATAAGTAATACTACATTTTGCCATCCAACAGAAGGCTTGCATGCAGATGTTAGATTGAATAGGTTAAGTTTTGAGAATTCAAGACACATTTCGGAAAGAACTACAACAATAAATTGTATTTGGATTGAATAATTGAAATGAAAAACTAATCTTAAAGCTAACAAATGCCTCTAGTTTTATTCATTTAACAGGCCTTTGACATTTGGGCAAAAACTCCTATAAGTGATGCATTTTATTTTTGCATATGGTGAGTGTGACACACGAAACACATCAATTACACCATATTATGGTCAAATTTGTTACTTTGTTACTTCGCTGGTTTTCAGCGAATGCAAATAATAGTACATTGACTAGTGACTATTAGCTTTTTGCATGTCTACAGTTTCACTACAAAGTTAACTTGTTAACTGGCAAATCTGTTTGTAGATCCAATGCAATGCACAAAGAGACAGTACTACGTCATGATAATCAGTAATTATGTCCCCACTGGATGCAACAAATGCCTCGTTTGTAATGGTTTTTTATTGTTTTGGTGTGATAGTGCCAGGACACAGCTTCACGTTATGGAAAGGGGCGTAAAAAAAATTCTGCCACATGCTTGTGGTATTTGGTCAATCACAGTGTACTGGACAGCTGGCCAATTAGAGCACACCTCGCTTTTGTAGAATGACAAATCAGGAGGTGGGGAACAACAATTTTTTGCACCTTAACTTGCATAAACACATTGCATTGCATCAAATACACAAAAATTGTTTTAGCAACATCAAATGACCCCTTTAAATGTCAAGGCTCGTCAAGTTTGACATCTAATATGTTTTTTACATTTTATTTCAGTTTAGCTTTATTTTTAATACATTTGTGCTTCTGATATTTTTTTCAGTTACCAACAACAACAACAACAACACTGCGGAAGTAAATTATCATCAGGCCCTTAGCTGATTGATGGACATCAATTTCATTTAAAACTAAAACAAACTTGCACACACACACTCCCCGAGTGCGAATGGAGTAGTGTTGTGTGTCTGTGAGGTGTTCTGTGCATATTGGTAGTGTTTATGCAGAATTGTTTCGTCTATATTCAGTAATTCAGACCTGCAGGCAAAGAGACACTCTTGAGCATCATTACTGCACCAGAAATATGCAACTAAGAAAACCTCTGTCTCATCTGCGTACAACACACACACATAGATATCCAAATCAAGAGTGAGGAGGAAGGAGAGGAGAGAGAGTCTATGTTCTCCCCAGTGTCACCCTGATTATATAAGAGACACGTGCTAAAAATAAACCCTGCAGTGAAAAGGGTGTATGTGTGTGAGTGTGAGTGCATGCATATCTGCACTGATGGGCAAATACACACACAACCAGAGATACACGTTCACAGACTAATTTGACTCAACGCAAACACAAACACACACTGTGCACACACACACATGCCTGCGAGCCCGTGCTCTTTGTGGTTGCCAAGGAGACACAGCTTCCTTCAGCTGAAAAGGAGCAAAGCTCTGGCTCTCCACACACATACACACACACTTTAGCCTTCCCAGATACTTTCTCGATTTGGCATTTATGTGTGAAAATGTCTATATAAGATAACTTACTCTTGTTAGTGTTGATTCCTGGAGCTCACCTCAGGCAACCCTCCACTGGCGGCTATTAACAATAGACCGGAACCTTGTACCCCAGGGTGGTCAGTGCTAGAGGTGCTAATAACATGCTTCCCTAGCTGCTAGCGTGACTCTGAAACTCAGATGGGGCCACTTCTGTACTCAACTGTGAGTATTACCCTCTGATTAACCTGCAGCCTACCGGCAGGGTCTGTGTTAACACTTGCTAGGTCCCGAATGAAGGTAAAAATGGGCTTTGGCAAACTAATATAAAAGTTACTCGCCAGTGGCTGGAAATGCATTGTGATACATGGTTTAAATTAACTGTATAGATGATATATTAAAATGGAAAACAGATATTTTAAAGAGATAGTTTACCTAAAAATGTACCCTCAACAATGGTGGAAGAGGGTAACTCTGGGAAGAGGAATTGTTGAATAAAGTCATTATTTTAGTTTTTTTCCCACACAGAAAGTATTGTTGTAGCTTTATAAAAACCACTGATGTCACATGAACTACAACCCAAATTCCAGAAATGTTGGAATGTTTTAAAAAATACATTTTTAATTAAAACTAAAATATTCTCTTATCACATGAGCCAATTTTTTATTCACAACAGAACATAGAGAACATAACAAATATTGAAAGAAATTTTACGCTTTTATCCACTAAAAGTTCTAATTTAATGCCTGCTACAGGTTTAAAAAAGTTGGCACAGGAGCAACAAAGGGCTGAAAAGCAGGAAGTTTTGAAAAGATTCAGCTGGGAGAACATCTAGCAACTAATTAAGTTAATTGACATTAGGTCTGTTATGTGATTAGCAATAATGTCTTAAGTAAGACAATATTGTCTCTAAAGGCAGAGGCTCTCCAATCTGTGAGTGCGTAAAAAGATTGTTGAATACTTAAAAAAAAAATTCCTCAACGTCAAAGTAACATCATCAAAAGATTGAAAGCTAAGGAACTCCTTTAAAGTACTTGTTTTGCGTACAAGAAAACTGGTCATGTCGGGCACTATATAACATTACATGCATGTCAGCGCTGAAGTTAAATACGCAGTGTTAAATAATAAAATAATCTGTTAAAATGTGTGCTCTTATTATTATCATCCCGATGATCCTGTTTATGCAGATGTGTGCTCATCTGTTTTCAGGACTTAAACCTAATATGGTGTTCTGCAATAGAAATAAAATATTCCTGATGTTCATTCATTTTCGTTTCGTGTAAATATGAAAAGACGATCGGTTCACATGTTTGAACTGAGACAATACAGCGATCTGTCACGACACATTAAAGAGCCACAAAACTGTATTTATAGTTTGAATTTATATTAAAGGGGTCATATGGCGGTACATGCACTTTTTCAAGCTGTTTGGACTGAAATGTGTGTTGGGAGAGTGTGTACACAACCACCCTAGAATGATAAAGATCCACAAGTATTTTTATCAAATTAAAAGAAGAATAAGTTGCCCCTTCTGAAATCAAGCAATTCTCAAATGCATGTTGGTGTGACGTCACACTGACAGAGGCCACTCCCACAATATTTGATTGACAGCAGCATGTCACACAGACTGAACTGGTGTCTTACCTCTGACCCGCCCTGAGTTAGCCGTTATCAGACCGAGACACAGAGACAAGCAAGATTCCTTAGAGAATGTATTAATGAACAGAGCAGTAGTCATTTACCCCCGACATCTGAGTGACTGCAGATGCAGAGGAGTAACTTTATGTTTGGTTCTGAAGGGAAACGCCCCCTTGATCAACCGAAGTGCGTTTATGTTCGCGCGAGTCATTCTTGATCCAGCCTCACCTACAGAAGCAGTGAGTATAATGTCTTTAAATGAATCTTTGCAAACAGCCTTTCCTAATAATGTGCTAATTAGTAAGTTTCTTTATGAATACTGCTAAAAAAAAGATCCTCTGAGAGGCCTCAGAAAAGAGGGGCAGAGTCAGCGGAGCTCGTGAAGATTTAAAGGGGAAGTACACAGAACACAGTGATTTCTAAAGAGCTGTTTTTGACAGGGTAAAATTACCTTTTTTTTACACTATATTTAAGAAATTTTAAAGCAATCTATATTACAAACTTTCCATTAAGATCCTAAAGAAACATATTAGCTTGTGGAAAATTTCTTGTGTATGACCCCTTTAAAAGATTACACAACTCTTCAGGAGTTGGAAACCTATATCAGGCAAGAACGGGATCAAATTCCAACACCGCAACTCCAGAAATTCATATCCTTGATCCCCAGACGTCTTCAACCTGCTTTGAGATGCTACACCATGATAAACATGCCCCTGTCCCAACTATTTTAAGACATGTAGCATTAAATTTGAAATTAGTTCATTTTGTGCATAAAACATAAAAACATCCTCAGTTTAAACATTTGTTATGTTATCTATGTTCTATTATGAATAAAACATTGGCTCATGTGATTTGAAATTCTTATTAAAATTTTTAAAATGTAACATTTCCGAAATTCAGAATTCTGGTCAGTGAACGTGTCAGTTACAATGCTGTTTACAATCAGAAAGCTCTTCGATTTAATCCAAAATATCTTAATGTGTTTGGAAGATGAATGAAGGCCTAACGGGTTTAGAATTAATTGAGGGTGAGTAATAAATGACAGAATTTTAATTGTTGGGGTGAACTATCCCTTTAAATTGTAATAATATATTTAATCAAATAAATGCATCCTTGGTGAGTATTGAGCTTTATCATGCTGAGATTGGATCCTTAGATCCTAACACAGTACCCAGGGAAATATTCCAGTGCGTGATTGGTTTGATCCACACAATGCTTCAACATGGCCACAGTATGTTCGTTACTTAAGCATGTTCTTAATCAGCAATTCCTCTGTGGAAAATTACTGTAGAGGGACTCTCAGATAGGCTTCTGATTCACGGTGGAGAGTGCTGTAATCATTTCATTGATCGATCCCTGTCTGCAATGTTACTGCTGGTTTTCACTCGAACTGTCTTTTAGATTACAAAGGGAATTCCAAAGGGCTCTTCCATCTCGTTTTGTGTACATTAATTATAACAGATCAGTGGTCAGAAACTCAATGAAACTCATTGATGAATGTGTGCCGCATACTTCAGTCTTGAATTTATTACTGTGTCCTTGGTTAAAGCTTACAACAACTGTTAAAAGCACTACTTTCCAAATATTTGGGGTCAGTATGCTTTTTTAAAGATATGAATACTTTTATTAAGCAAATATGCATTAAATTGATCAATAGTGACAGTTGATACATTTACATCGTCACAATAGACTAGACTTCCATTTTAAATTATTGTAGCTCTCTTGAACATTCTATCAATTAAAGAATCATCTTTTTTAACACTGATAATAATTAAACATGAATCTAGAGCAGCAATTCAGCAGGATCATGAGATACTGTAGACTGAAGTAAGGGTTAATAAAAAAATTAGCTTTGCCATTACAGATACATTTTAAAATACAATCACACAGAAAATTACAGTATGTATACTATATAATATAAAGAATAAACAAATTACGTCAAGGATAAATTAGTTTTCTTTTGAGCAGTCTGTGCTCAGACTCTCCATGATTTAATGTACTTATTTAGTTGATTTAGTTTCCTTTTTTAGTTAGAGAAGTACTTAAACACGTTAAGCACCAAAAAAAAACGTTTCACCATGAAGAAATGAACTGAGAATTGAGAAACTTAGCCTTACAGTAACAGTTAAGATCAAGATGTTGTGAAAGAAACAATATAATCTGAATATAATCCTTAATCAGTGACAGACAGAATTACATTTATCAGAGGATTCACAAAACCAGCGGGTTTACACAAAAACAGCAGGTGATTTACTCTTTACAAAGTGTGTGAGAGAACATAACTGCGTTTTGACAAGTTTGAAATCACAAAGTACGTCTGTGAAACACAGATTTACCTGACCTCCTCAGGGAAAACTAGTCCAGTCCAATAGGGCTCAAGAGAAAGAGAGAGAGATGAGCAGAGTGTGCTTGGATCAAACTGAATTTACACTTCTACATATTAAACTGGAGCCCTGAGGAAAGTCACACACACATACACAAACAACACACCAGCTCCTCCTGGCCAGAAGAGTACATAATACATAATTCAACATTAGGTATGGATAATATCACTTATCTTCTTTTAACCAAGTATAATCACGTCAATATTGGCAATACTGATTAAAAAAGCTTCAGAGATTTCAGCCTTACATTTCAGCGTGTTCCTCACACAAAACTAAAAAAGAGCTACATCACACGGGTTTGAGCATTAAAATGATGACAGAACGTTCACTTTTGGATGAACTATTCCTTGAAATCCAAAATAATTTATGAATTACATCATATATTCATCCTCTTTGCTGTTCAATCCATTATTCAAGCAGCTCTCCTCGTCTGCTCTCTCCCTTTCTGTCATGAGGGATATTTCCATTCACAGGAGTCACTAAGATGTTCAAGCTGATGTCTGGAGTGAATGTAGTAAAACAAGAGTGAAACGAACTCAAATGCACACAGACACAAGCGCAGTCCCTCTATGTAATCCTAGATCCTTGCATGAATTTCTCTCAACAGTGTCAGACGGCTTAAAGGTTATAAATAAAAGCAGCAATAAATGTAGAAAATAGAGGATAGACGGCTATTCCACATTGAAGTATAGTGATTTGTAACAAAGTCACAATTTCTTTCTTATTTTTTTTATTCATCGGCAGGAAACAGGTTACGGCGCTGAAAGGAAGTACTAAAAATCCTTACATTACATTACAGTCTTACTTTGCACAAATACCAATAAGCCTTATGCCTAAAGCCCTCATGACAGAAGCTTATTACGCTTTGCAATAGCTACTACTGATACGTTTGTGCTCTACGAAATCAAAACATATTTCCTAGAAGCACCTGTTAATTCATCATAATAAAATGAATAATGTTTACTATTCTAAATGATTCATCATTACACAGTGGAGCTCTGCTATAACTTTACAAAAAAAAAAAAAAGGTCTGAAAATCCAAGGGGATGCGAGAGATAGAAAAGCAGGCCAAAGAACAATCAGAGAAGGCTAATGATACACATCCCCTTTCTGCTGTTGCTTTCCTTTCATCATTCCTTTAACGCTGCACAATAATTAAATCTACTCACACACAAACTCCAGAGACTATAGTCACAGCAACTAACTACGATTATACATTTATAACATTTTTCCCAGCAACCATTTTTCCAGTCACAATATGTTTCAGAAATCATTCAAAAATGCATTTAATATTACTATATATATATATATATATATATATATAAAATATATACAGTACATACATATATGTGACCTTGGGCCACAAAACTAGTTATCTAGTTATAAAGTAGCATTTGTAGCAATACATTTTTCTTTTATGCCAAAAACCATTAAGATATTAAGTAAAGATCAGGTTCCATGAAAATATTTTGTACATTTCCTACCGTAAATTTATTAAAACTCAGTTTTTGGATTAGTAATATGCATTGCTAAGAACTTAATTTGCACAACTTTAAAGCGATTTTCTCAATATTGTGATTTTTTGCATCCCAAGATCCCAGATATTCAATAGTTGTATCTCTGCTTAAATCTTGTCCTATGCTAGCAACCCATACATCAAAGGAGAGCTTATTTATTCAGCTTTCAGATGATTCATGAATCTCAGTTTCAAAAAAATTACCACCTTTTTGTTGTCCAGTGTCACATATATTATGTGAACAAAAAATTTTGTTTTGAATGCGATTAATCAGGATTAAAAATATAACAGCACTAATATATACTCCTATATGTATATATATATATGTACACAAACACACATACAGTACTGTGCAAAAGTCTTAAGCTACTAGTATTTTCACCAACAAAAAAATGTTTTAAGTCGGTTATTCTATCTTTTGCGGTACCGTGTTAGATGGAAATATCAGTTTACATTTCCAAACATTATTAATGTCATTAATTGTAATAATACAGTGAGATTATTGTCTGCACAAAGAGTCTGACAACAGCCACAGAGATCTGATCTGATCATCATCAGTCTTTTTGGAATGACATGAAGAAACAGAACAAACTGAGACAGACTCAATCCAGAAGAACTGTGGCAGCGTCTCCAAGATGCTTCAAACAAACCTACGCGAAACCACAAAAGATAGAAATAACCAACCTAAAATCATTTTTTTAGTAGCCTAAGACTTTTGCACGGTACTGTACATTCACACATATATAAAACACTTAACTCTCAGTGACTGTACAGCTCATAACTCATAATGTCTAAAATCTAAAATTAAAACTAGTAATTCAACCAGACTATAACCACAGCTACTCATAAACTACAGTGTCTAAACTTGGTCATAAACTAACTTGCCTTTCATCTACTTAAACTATGTGGCTTTAAATTACAGAGGAGCATAAATCACAACAACTCAAATGGCACCTAATTATAAATGAGCTCAAATAAAGCTATTTTACTCACAAAAAAAGCATTACTACCAAACAACACAAGCGTTATAACAAATTAGAGCTAATTAAACCAGGCCAGTAAGACACCGTTTCTGGTGATGTTATGAAATAAAAAGGCTTAAGAGGAAAAGAGACAGAGAAAATTGGTTCCTGGTGCATTCTGGTGCATCGTGCTGCAGCATCATGGGAATATAACAAGCAGCAGCTGAGAAGGAGATCCCCGACACACACACACACACACACACTCTCACACACAGTGTATAACACAATAATAGTGTACACAAGGAAAAATGGAGAGCGATAGATATAAAGGGATTGAGAGGTTGAGCTCTTTTCTTTACTCTGTCAGCTTTAGTAGGTTATAAGTGTCATCTCATGAATACACTTTACTCTCAATATCCTTCTTTCCTGGTCTCTCATCTACTGTCTCTAACTTCAAAGGGTTAAAGGTCAGTGAAGAGGGGTCACAGTGACATAAAACTCCCCAACCAAGAGACAAATTTTGCTTATCTTGCTTGTGCTGACTGCTGACCTTTCTTAAAGCAAAACAGAAGGCTGGATAGCTCCATATAATCTAGTTAGTTAGCGCACTGGTTAGGGTGCCAATGATTTAAACCTTGCTGGTGGCAACGGCAGGTGCTTAGTTATGATATATGCAGATGCCTTTACTCAACTTTCTCTCTGCAAGCAGTCCATAGGCTCAACCGTAACTGTGGAACGGTGCCTGCTATTCGTGTACTAGGGCTGTCACGATACCTTCATCGCTATTTACTGTACGACACCAGTTGAAGTATCACTATCTAGACATGACCACTCACGCTGTTTGAACGCATTGTTCTTCCCGCAATGACAAGCAAATTGTCTGTGCCTCCTGAGATTTTTAAGCCCAGTGGACTTTGAATGAAACTTTTAATTAATTTATGTGTACCTTTTATAATTAAAAAGTAGGTAAAATGGGTTTATCTAAAGCACAAGAGGAATAACGCATTCATGTCTAAATTTGGTCAGTTCAGTCAAGCTGCTCCTTATGCAGGATCATTTGCTTTAAACTTAAAGCTCTTTCATAATCTTTTTATATCATTATATTTTTAAAAGTTTTAAAACTTAATGCAGATGAATGGAATTCATCCTAACGCTTTGGTTAATGCGTACAGCACATGGTTAATTGACACAAAATACTTCTGGAAAGTTGACATGTTCTACAATGTAACTTTTTTATTCATTATGATCCATGCATGTTTTATAATCTCATATTAATTCAGAGACTACTTGCAAATTTATTTTAAAAATTAATTGGTCTCACCACAGGACCACTTAAAAAGGGAAAAAAGCAGGATTAAAAATGCTGAAACGCTTAATGACCAAACACAGAAAGGAAGATATACATACTCCCCTAAATATTAACATGCAGTCTAACCAAAAATCTTAGAAACAAAAAATCCATAGACATGTGTCAAGCTCACATACTCTTACATATAGACAGTGGGTGGGTTGGAGTGTCATGTGGAATATGCTGTGAATATTCTTACTGAACTATTAATACCCAGCAGCATATCTGGACCAGCACACCACACGTATCTCTGTCTCTATCTGGTTTGTGTGTTACTGTATTACTGGATCTTTTTCCAAATCTCACATGAATGAACTACATTAATTAAACGCCAATATTCCTGAGAGAAATCTCACACCCCCTCCCTAAACCTCTATGGAGTTACGGTGTGTGCTTAACAGAGAAAATGTATGTATGTAAAAGTGATTTAATTGCATGTCACTCATATTGGAAGTCACAATAGATTTACAAAACAGCAAGAAATGCATCTTTGCAACTTCTGGGACATGTGCCCTTCTATTAGAGCCATTATCACAAGACCAAGAGACCAATATCTCAAACATAAAACTCCTTAACTATGTGTACACCTTAACAGTGGCCACAAAAACATTTGGATATCAAGAAATCTATGAATGTCTTTGCTAATATTTTTTTTGAACGAACAATGAACTTTAAATGGTATTCATTAATAAAACAATAGATGCACTGTTTAAAATCAAGACTTAAACGTATCTTGATTTAGTATTAAGGCATGAAATTAAATTAAATGAATTAAATATACATTATCACTTAATACATTCATTAACTTGACACCAGCTTGTGCAAATTCATTGCAAATTGGCAAGTTAGCTTTAGCATAATCTGTGCAAGTCATGACATTCCAAAAAACAACTTTTTGAGGTCACTGTATCTTTAAGCTTTATAAACCTCACTCTCTTCACTCTCTGGTAAATGTGAGTATATTATTATATTAAAGTATATTTACCAGGTCTCGTCGTTTTTGAACTCTAGCTCTCCATACGCATCCTCGAAGTCCTCTCCGCCACCCTTAGCAAGACCCTCCACTGTTCGGAACGGAATGATGACCGTCCCTCTCGCCCCTGATGTCCGCAGCACTTTCACTTCCATGATGCCCACACTCTCACTCACGTGCATGGACTCACTTTCAAAAGTGAAGATGCCTGCATGGTCATCATCGAGGATGGTGACCGTGGCAACGGCAGGGAATCCTAACAAGGCCTTTGGGTATGGTAAGCTACTGGGCGACAGCACCTCATCCTCAGTCTCCAGAACACGCACGTTACTGAGCCGCACAAAGAAATGCTCGTCCTCTTCAAAGATATCGTCATCGATGATGCCAACCGCAATCTCCTTCACAACCTCACCAGGTTTGAACACCACCGTGCCCTCTGTGAACTCGTAGTCCGCGCCGGCGTTCGCCGAGCCGTCTTCCGTTTTATAATCCACATAGATTGTCTTAGCGATGTCGCCGCCTTTTCGAACTATTGTGAGGAGAACGGCGCCACAGTTCTCCAGACACTGGTAAATGGCAGGTTCGAACATGATGCGGGACACATACTCCTCGGGTTCTTCTACGTGAACTTCTTGTACACTAGCGCTACATTTGGCCTGCTCGGCCACATGCTTCTTGAGGATGTTCCCGGCTCCGGTCATCATCCTTGTGGCTTGGATTCGATAAAACGCTCTGCTTTTCTGTTGGTGTGACAGTGCATAGTAGTTGGCCATCTCCACAAGCTGGTCCAGCTCCTTCTCCGGGTGTTTCTGCTTCAGGTCCTTCAGGATACGGATCATATCTCTTCGAGACTCGTCCACCTCTTTGCCCTCAATCAGTCCCATCAAATTACTAGCAGCTCCACCGTCGACAAAATGAGAATTCATCATCTTTCCATCCATTTCGATGCCTTTCGAACGCTCACCCTCCGTCTCGATGATGACGCCTCTGTGCTTGTCCGTGCGATATTTCTTGTGCATAAACTTGTAGAAGAGCAGGCGACGGTCGGCCACCCAAGCTAGAACGACACAGATGGGGAAGAACGCCAAGGTGAGAAGCCCTTCCCATACTTGGACTACATTGGGCGAGAACACAGCCAGGATCATGTAGAGCCAGATGTAGGCAAACATGCTCCATGCGGCTGTTACGAAAAACACACGCAGGTGTTTTACTTTCCGGACCTCCCCTTCTGGGATAACCGACACACACAGGCCAATGATTACAAACATGTTGAAGGCAGCACTGCCTACAATGGTGGATGGGCCAAGTTCTCCGGCGTGGAACTCGTGCCCGCAAATCTCGATGACGGAGAGAAGGATTTCAGGGGTGGAGGAGCCCAATGCCATGAGCGTGAGGTTGGACACAGTCTCATTCCACACTCGGATTGTCGTTGTCGTCGTCTCACCATTCGGACGCTTAATGATGATTTCCTTTTCCTGGGAGGTGATGACTTCAATGGCAGCCATGAAGCGATCCGCAATAATCGACACCCCCAGGAACATGTAGATCATTGCCACAAAGTACACAATGACCCTGGCGATCTTGTCGCCCATGGAAGGGTCCTCTGGGTACCAAATGGGTAAGATAATGCCAGGCTGGCATCGACCCGTCTCCCCGACGCATGTGATGTTATTGGGGAGGGACGGGCTCGGCGTGACTCCTGCCTCTGCGCAGAGGAAGGTTGATGCCACGGAAACCACGCCCAACCAGAGGTAGGCAGAAGTCTTTGTCCTTGAGCGATCCATGCACCCTCTTTCACCTCAAGGGTCTGTGATCTCTAGCTGTCCTTCGGGAATCCAGCACTGGGCTGTCTTTGGTTCCACACGCCACCTGTGAGAGAAGAAAAGCAGAGAGTGAATCAGGCAACAACAAGCCGGTACTTAATCCATCAAAACACCTTCCTAATGGCTGAAGAAAGACACCTGACATCAGCGGTCAGGAGTACGAGCAGTGCAAAAGTAATGTAAGCAAACCCTTCTGAGAATTCAGCAAATAAAGCCATTATACTGTGTTAGATTTGCCATCAGTGCGTGTGTGTGTGATATAATATAGTGAAATACTAAAAGTCCACACAGCAGAAAGCTAAAAGGCCTCACTCAGCAGGTGTGAATGTTGCCAGAATAAGCAATGTCCAAAATGACGCACTGGAAAGCATCAACAACAGAACAAGGGCAGCGTGTTGCTTCGTTTCAACATACTGCCTATTGAGGTAGCATTTTAAGGCTCCTGTTTCAAAAGGCTACTTAATTCTGAAATACTTTTTTGGGGGAAATTGGTTTTGCCTTTGTAAAAAATAAACTCAAATGGCTGATGAAGCTAAATAAACACTAAAAAGAATTATAGAAATGTTCAGGGTAATACACAATTTCTGTGTATTTATTTATAAAGTATGCTTCTATTAATTTAGCAAAATGCTAAAGCCAAAAGCTTAATGAACTATATTAGGAGTGGCACAAACCAGGTAAAGAAAACAAAAAATGGAAATTATATACATTATTTACTAAACTTATGTGACTTTATTTTGTTAAAGGAAAGGAGATATTTTGAATTTTAAAGTTCTTCTTATTTTCCACAGAAAGAGCAAGTCACATGTTTAAAATTACAAAAGGTTGAGTAAATGATGGCAGAATTTTCATTTTTGGGTGAAATATGTCTTTAACTAGAAGGTTACGTGACTGTTAGAATGGTGCAGGTTTTGCAGCAGAGCTTCTATGTGTCTGTTCTGGAAATTAAATGTATGCAGGTTTCACCCAGAGAGCTGGGAATAATTAACTAATATGGACACAGATTATTTCATTACATTTTTATCCCACTGCACCAGTGGAGATCACAGTGTGTATGTGGGAGTGTGTGGGAGCAGCTCTGGTGAATCCACATGGAGATGGAGGTGGTGTGTGTGCAGTTCATTTGCTCTTTCTCTAACACAGAAATGCACCCAGAGGAAATTTGTTTTGCTCAAGGGGTTGCTCTTTGAAATCTATTTGAAAATTATTAATAAAATAAGATAAATAAAAATTATTTCTCATTTAAGTATCCACTATGTCTCATGTATCTCTTCAAATTTCAGGAGAAATAAAAATGAGACTCAAATTTGCTACTTTAGTTTGGGGTCTGTAAGTTTTTTAACAAGAATTTTTGAAGGAAATTAATACTTTTTTTAAATCAAGGATGTATTAATTTATCATAAGTTACAGTAGATACCTTTATAATGTTTTGAACTTGATTGAGCTGAAGATTCGGGGCTTTGCGTTTCATAATAAAAAAGATACAAAAGTATTAATCAGCATAACTGCTTTCAACACCGATGATAGGAAATGTTTCTTTAACACAAAATCAGCATATTATATTGCAGACTTTAGTATCTCTGCAAATATTAGCACAGTTCCCTTTCACCGAGACGTTTCTAGGAGACACATTTAAAGTCTTAATTTGTGAAAAGCCTGCATTTAATCCAAATTATTTTTTTCCTGCAAATTAGTAAGAAGAACCACTAAGGAACCAGAATCATTAAATATTTTATGATTCCTGCAACTGCTTCCTAACATTCAGGAAGCAGTTTAACTACGCTGCATGATCAAACTCCTAAAACATAAATCCAAAAGCTGTTGCGAGATGAGCATAAGTGGACTATGCAAGAGCCATCAGGCCAGACCTGATTATAGTGAGTAAAACAAACACTCTCACACACATATGCAGTGGGCTGTAAGTAAACAGCACAGTGTAGAAACAGAAGGCCTAATGAGGAAAAACTGTTTTGTAAAGCAAAAGAGCCCAGCCTGAAGCCTTGAGCTGCCCCCTCCTCTCTGTCTACACTACCATTTACTACAAAAAATAAAGAAGAAAGAAGAGAAAAAGAAGAGAAAGCCTGTAGTCACATGATGTATGTAATCACAGACTTTACGCATGAAAGATTATTTCTTATCTCATGTTAAAGGATTAGTTCACTTCCAGAATTAGACATTTCCTGATAATATACTTACCCCCATGTCATCAAAAATATCTCTCTTCACTTGAAAAGAAATTAAGGTCAAATTAAGGAAAACATGCCAGGGTTTTTCTCCATACAAGGGACTTCAATGTGAACCAGTGTGGTCCAAACTGGGTCCTACATGATTCAAGTTGAGGAATAAGGGTCTTATCTACTGTAACGACCAGCCATTTTCGAAGAAAAATTGTGGCTGATCATTTCACTAGATAAAAACATATTCCTCAGCTGGGACCGTGTAGAGCCCTTTGAAGCTGCAATGAAACCACAATTTTGGAATGTTTTCTTTAGAAGCCTTAATAAAGAGAGAAACACATGAACATTTTGGATCGCATGTAAAGTAAATTATCAGGAAATTTGTGAACTAATCATTTATTAATCATACAGTGTTCCCCAAAAAGAAAACGCATAAATCCTTATTTCTTGGAATAAATGCATTAATCCACCTTCCAACTATCACTGAAGACCAGCAATTTTCCTTTGTTTTCCAGCAATACACCTTAGTACAGAGCAGACCAATTAAAACTTAAAATTATAAGCATTTAAATTCCACTTTGCATTTTCCAACTGTATGACGTTTAAGACAGAAATGGAAGAATTCAGCAGATTGTGGGTGACAACTGGTGTAACTTTAATTTACTATAAACACCCTTCCTTACACAGTGACACAAAGACACTTGTCTGTGTTTGTAATCTCTCTTCATTTTTTCAGCTTTGACTTTTAGGGCATGTCCCTCACATTAATAGGACGGGTATCAGCAAATAATCTCAAATGAGAACATCATATTTAAAAGCTTCCACACAAGAAGAGTTGCCTCTCAGAGAACGCAACCAAAAGTGTGTGTGTGTTTGTCTGAGGTGGCACTATGTAGCATATATCCAGATAGCTGCTGAGTGTCTGAAGTTAAAGATCTGTCTTATCCCTGCACATGAAGTCAGCACCTGTTACCATAGCAACACACTGAAACGCGTGGGACAGGAATATTTTTATGAGTCTCTGAAATCATGCTCATAAAAATCAAACAAAGCGTTTGGGGCCTGACGCAGGTTTGTATCTGTTCATCAGAGAAACCCAATCCAATCCACTGGACCGCGGTGACCAGTCTGTTTATTTACTGTCAAACAACCAAACTATCACACAACATTACGGTCAAAGCAAAGCAGAGCGCCACCTGCAGTTGAAGTCACATGGATGTAGAGTTTGTTAATGTGATGAAGGGAACTGGGACGTGCAGATCCATTCGCTAGTTTTAATCAATGATCGAGGTCTAACAGGCAGGGTCTAAACAACGGCAAACATGTATAAAGAAGGCAATGTACAAGAATAGTCCAAAATACAAGCAGGTTCGGTCGGTGGGCAAACAGAGTCAGAAAGGGGCAAAACAGGCAAGGTTGGGTCGGTACACGGCGAAATCCAAACACAAAACACGGAAAACGCTTCGTACAGAGGAAAACTCACAATACTCGGCGGGGACTGGATCATAAACGGGACCTTAATTACACCAGATAATGACATAATGATTTAACTAGGGGGAGGAGCCAAGGTTTGTTACCAGGAGTTGTCATGGTAACAAACGTCTTGGTTACGTATTGTAACCCTCGTTCCCTGAAGAAGGGAACGGAGACGTCACGTCGAGACCGACGAA
>JAUMHI010000054.1:16747370-16784881 GCA_032359435.1 Enteromius unitaeniatus
TAAATCTGCAAAAATGTCAACAATTCTGTGTTTTTCTGTCAATATGGAGTGCTGTGAGTACATTAATGAGGAAAAAATTACTTAAATGATTTTAGCAAATGGCTGCAATATAACAAAGAGTGAAACATTTTAAGAGGGTCTGAATACTTTCCAAACCCACTGTATATACCCATATATATAAAATTTAAAATGTTAATAAATATTATAGTAGTATATAAAGAATACTTAAATAGCAACTGAACCACACAGATCTAACCAATCTAACTAATCAAAAGTTCAAGAAAACCATCCTAACCGCATAATTCTGGCTCATCAGATAATACAGTGATATTCTAACTTTCTGCTTTACCATATTATCCACCTAATTTTCAATGTGGAAGTAAGCTATTTCCTGCAAATGTGAGACTTCCGAATTATTAATTGCTGTATATGCATAATAGAAAAACAACAAAGTGCAGTAAACAGAAAAACTATATGTGCAGCAAAGCAGTCATTTATGAATCGACAAATAAACCAAAATAATATGATACACCAGTTTGCTGCATACACATCTTTTGTTTTACTTGTTTTTATACAGCTAAAATAAGCGGAAACACACATTCAAGTTGAAAGTGTCCGTACCATTTTAATTATAAATCTGTTTTTTCTGAATTATACCATGTAGTAGATATAAATCCATAGTATGATACATGATGATATAAATCTCCATTATATCTTCTGTTTGAAATGAGTTATATAGGGATTATAACTTGACTGTAATGCATGCACTTTTTTAATAGTTCATACTATGTACTAAAACAGAAATACTTACTAAAATAATAACCCATATAGATACAACTAACCTATCAAAATCTGTCAGAACTCAAGATTTACCAGATTAAACATGGAGATTAAAAGTGCTTTACCATATTATACACTATGTAGGTCATAAACCTCTCACTTGCTAGGTTAATCCATAGGGATTATTAATATCAGTTTCAGATTACATGATTTACCAGTACATTATCCATGGGGACTACAACTTTCAGTTTAACCTGATCACAACCCATGGAGATTGAACTCTCTGCTTTACCATATTATAACCCATGGAGATGAGGCAGGCTCTGAAGTCTTCTGCATCCATCATGCCTGTTCTCTTCTACAGGAACCCAGCAGGGACAAACAGAACCAGGTAGTAGCAGAGAGGAAGATGAAGAATGAAAGAGGATGGGAGGAGCATAGGTGAAGGAAGTCATTTTAGAGAAGAGAAAATGAGAGATTGAAAGGAGAACGGAAAATAGAGTAGGAAAAACAAAACAAAAAGAGTGTGGTTAATGGTTGAACTCCCTAGCTGGTGTTGGTGTGTGTACCTGTGCGTCGTTCCCGATATCGAAGCCCAGACTGATAAGGCAGGCTTTGAACTCCTCAGCGCCCAATTTGCCCGAGTGGTCCTGAGTATCAGAGCCGTGGGGTCAGAGGTCAGCAGCGTGGACATGCAGTACACACATGGGAAGGGTGAGGGAATGTCATGCAGACATGTGGAGGGGTGGAAGAGGGTCCATGCAGAAGTGAAAAACGAGACAAAAGAAGAGAAAAGTGCACAAACGTTAGGACAAACTGTGCAATACTGTGCCGTGAGGACAGAGAGTGACTGTGAGGACAGATCTGCTCAAAAAGGTGCCTGTTGTGCTCGGTTAACTATGTTGTGTTGTTTTAATGATGTTAAGGTGTCTTGGGCAGCACTGTGTGGGTTTTGAGTGCAGCGTTAGGTTTTAGCGTGGCAGCCTAAAATCTTGGACTTGTGTGGATGACATATATCATAATTTCTCTCTATGTACATCAATTATACAAACACACTGCTATGAAAGTAAAATTTGTGCATTTTGCCAATTGTGAAACAGGACAGGAACCACAAGGTACCAGGGTTGTGCTACACTTACAATTCAATTAAACCACTCAGTTGAATATTATTTAAGGTAGATTGGAAATAGATTGGAGTTATAATTAAAATGAGCCGAAAAAATGATGTCTGACAAAATAGGCTTTCTAGGTGTTGCCTGAAAGTTTAAAAAAGGCTTGAAGTTTCAATGTTTACAGGCTTGGACCGGAAAGGAAAAACATTTCACTTCCCATAAATGTCATCACCTGCTGAATTTCTCTGAAGTGTAATTTATTAAGTTCTACTTTTTGTCACTCCAATTCAACTTCCTATAACTTATGTCCAATTCAGTTCATAGAACTTATCAGCTAAAAGGGAACAAATCTTTTCTGCTCACACCATGAAAGATACCTGTAACAAGAAGTATATTAGCGCCCACACCAATGCACGATAATGGTGTGTTTATTAAGTGCAAGAAATGTGTTCTCTGAAGCTTTAAATGTCAAACTCTTTAAAGAAGGATGACTACTGACTAGAATGCTGATTCAATGTTTTTAGAATTAATTCAATATTCTTCATTGTGAAAGTGATTGTAACGATACCAATCCCCTCTGCTGTTATTGTTATGGTGTGGTCTCTGCTACACTTTGACATGTAGAACAATTTTTAAAACTACTTTTTATATTTGTCTTCCTTTGTATGAATGGGCTTTTAAATTTTACATTTTGCTCAAGTCTGCAAGATATCATTCAAAATGTTGCAGCAGCCAATTGCAAGATTAAAAAATCCTAACTTTTGCAGTTCTCTGTTGGTTTCCCCTACAGCCCCATACCCCCCTCCCCAGTCGTCCTACTGCTCTTACTGATGTTAAACTGTGGTGTTGGACTGTACGGTGTGATACTGACTCTATCGAAGTGGTTGAATGAGGCTCTGAACTCATTCATTTGCTCCTGACTGATGCCTTTGGCGTCACGGGTCAGAATCTGGTTCTCGATCTCGTTGATGGTGCGAGCGATGGTGGTGAGGAGCTGCTCCCAACCTACACGGATGTGCTAGAGGAAGAAAAGAGACTTCAGGAACATACCAATGCACTGGAGGTTTGGATGTGAGCATTTAAGAGTTTAAGTGTGTGTGTGTATACCTCCATGGTGTAGTTTGTGTGTTTGTTGTCAAATATAAGTGCTTCCTGTATTAGTTGATGGTCTCCCTCTAGCTGGTCGATCTTTGGTTTGTAGTTTACAATGCTCTTCTCATACTGCCGAAGGTGGGTCAGCTGATCCTCCAGGGTCCCGTGCATCTCAATAGAGATTCTGCCAATTTCCTAAAATTAAAAAATATACGAAAATAAGAGGCCACCCACCATCCTTCCTGAATCTTTGCCCCAAGGGTTTTCCTGCAAAATATTTCTCTAGCCACCCAAAGAGTTTTCAGAGCTGATTTAGCTGAATCAGAAGCATTTTTTCACCTCTAAGATGATTATTAACATATGGTGATTTTTAATGTTGCCACGTCCAAAGTAGGGCTAGTAATATTTTGACTTGCCCAACTTCCCATGGCATTTTAAACTAGAAAGTCCTGTATCCACTTTCCTCTAAATGGTTATTTGATCTATAATATATCCTAGTTACCTAAAACATATTAAACATGAATAGAAAGTTTAAAAGAACCATATTTATTTGATTAATTGAAACATAATGAACATTTGTAACATTATAATTATCTTTACTGCCACTTTTCTTCAATTTAATACATTTATGCTGAGTAAAAGTATTAATATCCTTCCAAAAATAGTAGTGTATGTAAATAAACCAGATTAGCTTGTTTCATAATATATGTAAGCTGATTACCAAGGACATTTTCGGTATCTTTTTTCCCCAGAAGTTCTCTAAAGTGTCCTAAGAGAATGTGATTCATTTTCTGTTAGTAGAACTTATGTCTCACCTCCATCTTGGTCTGGATCCAGGGCCCAATGACATTTGCCTGATTAGCAAACTGTCTGCGCAGTCTCTCATTATTCTGCTGACGAGCGTGTTCTTCTATCAGGGCCTGATCTCTCTGGGGTACTAACTGTCTCACCTGAGAGGACAAAGAGAGAATGGATTAGGAGAAAGCAGTGTTGAGGTGAATTAAACAACTCTGATTGTACCCATTTTCTTACATAATTATGACATAATTTTGTCAAAAACTCTGATTTGTCCTGCTCAAGTGTATTTTCTGACCTTATCCCACTTGGCATTGATCTCCTGGGGGTTGATGGTGGTGTAGGGGTTGGTGCCAGCCATGTTGACGTGGTATGTCTGCACTATTTTAGCAATTTCATTATGGATGCCCAGGATGGCCTGTCGTTCCTTATCTGCCTCAGGCAGTGTGGCTTTAAACTGCTCATGGGCTGTGCTGAGTCCCTGATACACACACACACACAAAGAGAGGTGTTATAACTTTTAAAAACATTCCTCCTCTGCAATGTTTACATTTTCACTCTAATGTATCAACTTTTATGTGAAAAGCACCAATTTATTTATTAAAAATGTAATAATAGTGTTCTATGATATACAGTATATGCATTCTTTTTTCTTAATTTGTTGAATTTTTTCTAGATTCTAATACACAATTATTATCAAATTAATGCATAAAACGAATTCATCTTTTCAACTGCAATGAAATAATAGTTTAATTATTCCTTTAAATTCTTGGTAAACAACAGAGGTTTACAGTTGTAAAACACTGACCAAAACTTCTATTGTATGAAATTCCTTAAAAATATTTAAAGGCCCCCTAATATGGATTTTTGAAAATTACCTTTCGTGAGGTGTGTAAACAAAGCTCTAAGTGCCTAAAACATCCTGCAAAGTTTTAAATCTGAAAGTGCACCTTGTATAAAGTTATTGTCTCTCAAAAGAGAGTCATCTATGAATCACTGAAACAAGTCCGTTTTAAAATGAGTCTCATGCTTTTTCATGTTTGTTTGGGAATTTCAAAACCAAAATATGAACCTTTCATACCCCCCAATAATGGGAAAACAAGCCCTAATGAGAAAACAAACGTGAAGACAGATCGACTGCATGAATAATTTACCAGAAGAATGGATGGATAAAAGATGAATGTATAATACCTGTATCTCCTCAATGGTGTGGACAATAAAAGTGTCCTGCAGGTCTTCCATTGCTCCCTCCATCCAGTTGTTAAAGGGCGCTGCCCTTTTGGCAAACTCCAGGTACAGCTGATCAATCGTTTCCAACAGTTTCTCGGTCCTCTGATGGAAGTGACAGAGCCAAGACACACATATGAACACCAAAGACGCACTACTGCCCTTTTCTGCAGGATTAATTCCATGGGGGTGCATGATAGAAGTCTTTTACCTGCAAGGCCTCACTGCGTTTCTGAGTTAAAACCCCCAGTGAATCCCACTGATCACAGATCTGCTGACAGCGAGCATTTACACTGGGAGAGTCATAGTACTCCAACTCACTAGAGAGAGAATGAGAATGAAACTATTAAACTACAGTCTATGGTCTATATTCTGCTTTAGAACAAAACATATAAGCTATAAAGCAATGTCTGGATCACATGTTTTGATGAGTTTACTGACTTCAGCTCCTGTGCGATGGCAGCGATCTGTTCCACTCTGTCCTGATGAGCTGCAAGGTCACTCTCGAAGGCCTCGTGCTTTTTCAGCAAAGCTTTGATGTCTGAGAGGGACGCTGTCTCGTAGTCCTTTTGCTGCAGCATCTCCTCCTTACCTACAGGGAGCAGCACAAATCAGCCACACCAGAGAGAGAATGAGCCTTATTAACTAATAAAAAGAAGCCTTACCGTCAGTCCAGGCCTCGTGGATTGCGGCTTTTTGGCGGAATTTCTCGGCGAGGTGGTCGAGCCTCTCAAGTCTGCGAATCTCATTTAGTAGCCACTCTTCATAACCCTTCTCTGCTCCCTCAAGACCTCCCCAAGCATTGGAGATATCCTACACACGCAGATGAATAATTAAACATCACAGATCCAATTAAGAGAGTTAATGCTCTAAATCCTTGGAAGATGGAATGTGTGTTAGCTCCTCACCGAGACCATCTTTCCCTCCGAAGGCATGAATGCAGGCCGGTTGCTGAGGCGGAGTTTGGTCTGGAGGGTGTTGAAGTTGATCTCCAGCTGACATTTCTCCTGAACCTTGGGTGGTTTGTGAAGTCGCCGGTAGTCCCGGAAATCCTCCAATTTCTGCTGCATGGCCTGCATGGTGTTCTCTGGGACGCGGTTCTCCAACCATGGGATTGTTCTGCGAATCCACTCCAGGAGCTGAAAAAGCAAGCAACAGAAAAAACGGGGGGGAACAACAAAAAAAGGGGGGGGAAAAGAGGATAAAACATTGGAAAAAGTTGGGAGCAAACATAATGAGATCAAGGAGGTAGAGAGAGAAAAAGAGAAAGTTTTAAATATGGTATATATTGTTTTTTATCATGATTTTGACGCAGGGTTCACATAACTTATTTTTCCGGTCATTCTGGATGTTTAATTTAGATTCCTCTCATAATATTGATTTGCTAATTGAATAATTACTAAAACAATTTTCAGTACAAAAATGTCCATCCTATTTTAAGATCCTTTAATGTTTAGAGATCTGCACCGTCAGAATTTTAAATGCCCGGTTGTCCATGACATTAACAAAACTGCCGAGTTAAATGTGCTAGACATTAGCGGAGTTTCTATTACTGAAACTTCTCACTGGCCCTAAATGAGCACAGGTTGAGACGACAGGAGAAGAGAGGCGGGAAGAAGAGAGGAGAGGAGGATGGGAGTGAACAGGAGAGAACATGAATGAATGTGCTCACATCACTGGCCAGTTTCTCATAGTCTTCCATCAGTTGCTCGTTCTCTTGATTGACAGCCAGGACTTTGCAGATCCGATTGGCTGCTGTCTCGGCCTGAGGGGGTAAAGGACAGAGTGAATCTGCTTCTGTTTCTGTGGAAACCACATCAGCGCCATGGCAACACCGTTAAGGTTCTGTGTGTTTAAGTGTGTTGAGGTGATCAAGTCACTTTATTGCCATTAAAAATGCAATCAACTGCTATGTCAATATCATTTAACCTTCTGTTCGTGTTTGATATTAAATGTGTGTGTATTTTTGGAGAGGGGGGGTGGAGGTAAGGAAGTGAGTTGCAAGTCTAAAAGCCAGAAAGGAAGAGGAGAAAACAATGATAAGCTCAGTTTAGTGCTATCCGTGACAGACAGAGTTCAGGCAGTGACTCTCAGTTTTATGATCTTCTGATGAATGCTAATTTGAAATGTTGCTTATGTTGGCACAAAATCGTTAGCAATAGTGGAGAAGTTGTACTTTTATTGGAAAAGCTACTGAAATCTTTACCATTTCTGTGCAAAGATTGAACCTTTTAATAAAATACTAAAATGAGTAACATTTTTGTAACTACTGATGTTACTTTTGTATTTTGTTCGTTTAAAAAAAACATTTAAAAAAACACATCAATCATATTTAAATTTTAATTAATTATGATTAAAATCCAAATACTAACTTAACAAAAAACTTAATCTTGCTTTGCCTTTCAAGCTTGCCTTCAAAAATATCACAGTTCTGTCATCACCACTCATCAAACCCAACTTATCATTTATTGTTATATTTTTTTAATTCTGTGGAAAACAAAGAGTCTATGACTGTCACCAAATATTGTCTTTTCTTATTAAATGAGCTAGTTTGGTCAAGATCAAGTTATTTATAAATGTTTTTAGAAAAATTCAAATATTGCAAACAACAGTCATGAATGGGTGTGGATGTGAGAATGTCTTTTGAATACAGAACTGTCTGGTGGGTTTACCCGTCAGACTCATGCCCTATAAAAGCTGACAGGATCAAGAGATGTTAGTCATCAGCTCAGAAACACTCACAAAGAGTTGAGGAAACCCAGCTGGATGTGATGATTCAGCAAAGCGAAGTAGTAACTTTCACCCTGTCAGTGAGAAACATGCTTTCTCTGAATGAACTATTACTTTCTACAGTGAGTCTGTCTGAACTGATTCTGAATTAAAAAGTTGTGGTATATGCTGTTTAAAATGTGGCTTCTCTGGCTTAAGGCTCAAGAGCTTGTCTAAGCTGATTCACTGCTGAGGAAATGGCTATTGATTTTAAACTAGTTTTCTGGACTAACACACAAAGAATTATGAACAATAAAAGACATTTAAATAAGGACGAACCGACTGTCCCAGTAAAGCCTGCTGCTGAATTCTAGCTAGAGATAATCGTCAACATGTTTTTTGATATGTAAAGAAGTTTGATAGTCGCTATATCAGAGCCCTATGTGTGGAGAAAAAACAAAGCTAGGTGTGCACGGTTGCCATGGAAACAGCCAGAATTTAGACAAAACCCAGGAAAGAAAGACATTACAATCAAAACCAAACAAGAAATAAGCAAGAAATCACAATGAAGTTTCAGAGACGACAGGTTCTGACCAGTCAGTGAGATCAAAAAAAGAGCAGGTGCGTTCTTGACCTGTAAGTGACATCATTCAAGGCTGACCTCACCACAATATCCCTTGGGAAAAAGGAGAACTACTTGCAGATAGCAACATACTTCCAATATTAATTAAATTAAATGCACTTACATGTACTTGAAAACTGTTACTTTAACGTATATGTTTATGTTGGCTAACATACTAATGCAAATGTAAAATACTTGATTGTAATTTAAACTGTAGTGTTATTTAATATCGTCATATTTATCATATGTTACATTTACTAATTACAATTTCATTGCAAATTTATTTAAATACATGACATACAACAAGACGTTAAAAATTACATTAAAAGTATACTTTAGCATACCATAAATGCTTTTAAGCACATGCAACATAACACTGTCACTATATTTACAAAAATACTTCAATAGAAGTACTTATGAAATTACATATAAATATGTACTTAAGGCCTACTTAAAGTGTGTAGAAAACACTCTTTGCACCAAATTGCCTAATATAAATGTAAACTGTAGTTCCTTGCAGGAATATTCTTTTTAAGGTATATTATTTCTATAATAAGTATTACTCTTTTTCAAAAAGGCACAGGTTAGTGAAGAACACATCTCTTACATTTTTTATCAGCACTGCTTTTTAGGATTCTGATGAAAGCATAGATCTGATTGGCTGTCTAGATTTGACAGGGTCTGTGAGGTGGAAGCTTGTGTCCTGATTGGCTGATGTCAGTCTGCGCTCACCTTCTGTTTGCCTGAGAAGGCGTGGTAGTAACATGACACATACGTCATGACGGCCTTTTCATCGGGACGCAACGTACTAACGATATCTGCCCAGGGAAAGAGGGAGCGGGAACAGAGAGAGAAAAGGAGGTGGAGAGGAAGGGAGAGAAAAAAAAGCACAGAGTAAAAGACTGCATAGGCACAAAGGCAAACGGGGCACAGTTCTACAGAAATGATACAAGGCATGAAGAGGTCTCCAGGGAGTCTATTTTTTAGGAGACTTTGGTGGAGACACACTCATGCCTTCATCATAAGACTTCATGTCCTTCATGCAACAGGTGGAAAGACTCATGCAGCTGTAGGATCATGAGCCCTGAGGGGCGGAGCTTAGCACTGCAAGAGTCAGAGAGAGGCAGACTGTTAGGAGAGTAGGAAACCACGACAACCAGTAATAACTGCTACTGGTGATCACAAAACCCAGTGAGCAGAAACAGTGAGGGGAAGGACGTATTGGGTGAGTGTAGAAGTTCATGACATTGGAAGGGGTGCCCTGCGATACCTTCTGCGCCCCAGAGAAGGCATGGTAGAAGCTAGAAACGTAGGTCATGATGGCCTTCTCATCGGGACGGGCCGTACCAACAATATCTGCAGAGAAAGAAGGGGGTAATATTAAAGTAATGAGAGAATAAATGAGTAATCAGAGCACATCACACACACTTTAGAGGCCCATCTGAGGTGACTTCCTGTGTAAAGAAAGCATTGTTATTGTAAATGGATATGCAACGATTATAATCAACCTAAAATAAAGCTAATCATCAAAATGTTGGAACAGGTTTACTGAAGGGAATAGTTGTTATAGTTTTTGGAAAGTTTAGGCTTTCGTCTAAATGAAATGTTCAAGTACAGCCACTTGACACTTTTCTCATTTGTTGTGAATTAGACGTTCAGATACAAATTATGCATTTCCTAGCTTGTGCAAATACATCATAGCTATACACTTTCCAGCTTTTTCTGCAAATTAAAAGTTAAATGAAGGGAAAATATATAATTTATTGGTAAAAGAAACATGACATTTTATATGAAAAAATAAACAAACACTGAGAGGAGGATAAATCTTCTTTTTCTGGAACATTACACAGTTTCTGAGAGCTTCTGTTTAAATGAAATGTATTATTTGTTGTGCTGGGGTCAAAAAAAAAAAAATGGGAATTTGTATATTGTTTTCTTTCTGAGTGAACTAAATAAAACATGCTCACACAGTTACTGTGTAAAGTGGCTTTGGGGCAGTTTCCCGAACAGGGTTTAAGACTAGTCCTAGATTAAAATAAATGTTAAGAGCTGTCTAAACTGGATAAAGCTTGCACTGAGCTATCTTAAAATACATTATTGTCATTGTTTGGTCTTAAAATGCTCACAAATAATGCATTTTTGTAAGACATGTTTCTAAAAATTCCTAAATGTCCTAAATTAGCAATGGTCTAGTCCTGGCTTAATCTAATTTCTAACCGGGAAACTGGTTGTAAGAAAGAAAAGTCAGTTCAGTGTGTAAATAGATTTAAGAATAAAGATGCCATCTGGCATGCTAAATATTTGATCAATGTGAATCAATGAAAGATTATCTAACTTTGATCGTAAAACTACTTTTAAAAAGTACTAAATTTATGAACAGAACACCAAAGACATATGTCAAATTCATTGCACAAACTTAATACACAGAATTTAAGTGTTTGAGGAACATCAATCTAGTGCAACCACCTAAATGTGCCCCTGGGCCACAAACCAGTCTTAAGCAGCACAGATATATTTGTAGCAATAGCCAACAATATATTGCATTTGTCAAAATGATCTTTGTTCTTTTATGCCCAAAATCATTAGGATACTCAGTAAAGATCATGTTCTATCAAGACATCTATCAAAACTTAATTTCTGATTAGTAATATGCATTGCTAAGGACTTAACTTGGACAACTTTCACTTTTCTCAATATTAAGATTTTTTTGCGCCCTCAGATTCCAGATGGTGTATAAATCTCAATTCCAAAAACTGACCCTGGTTTTGTGTTCTAGAGTCCAAAACTTCTTGAAGAGACTATGCTAAGGAAACATCCACAATCATGCCTGCAGTAATGGGGTGATATTCAACCTACACACATACCTGCAGTCCTCCTACAGCTCTATATTTAGACAGAGGTCTGACCTAATTTCACAGTGAAGTGGAACAGAGAGTAACCTGTCCTCCACATCTCTCACCTTCTGCATCCAGCATCTTAGGGATGTCCAGGTACTTTTCAGCGACGTCAAAGGCGGTGTTCAGATTAGTCATTGGGTCATCCTGAGTGAGAGCAAACATCAAAGCATGGGTCATGGTCTTTCTTACTGTAGTTTTCTATATGTGGTTCTAGTAATGTCTCACCTTGCGCAGTTTACCGTAATCAATGAGCTCCGGACGATGTCTGTGAATGAGTGCACAGAAGCCTAATCCATCCTTCCAGCTGACAGGGAGAGACAGAAAGAGAATGTAGAATATGATGCAGTATCTCAGAGCTCAGTTGCAGTATCTCTGTCAGTCTTGATCTTTTCCCATCATTCACTCTCGTTGCTTCTCTCTAATGCCCATTCCCTGTCTGCTTACCTGATGTGGAAATTCTGGATGTTGACATTTTTGTAGGGAGCTGTTTTTCTCTGGCACCAGAGCAGCAGGCCTTCTTTAGCTGAGGTCTCTGCGCACACACACACACACACACACAATTTAATGAAACGGAATCTCAGAAGTGGAAAGATAAAATTGTCATTTAAATGACTCACACATTCCTAACATTACATTCGTATTAAACAATGAATATTCAGAAATCCAAAAGAGCAGAACTGTATTTTTAGTCAGCCAATCAGTTTACTCTCATGTTATTTAATAGACAAATTAACTAACTGCCTACTGCCTTTTTTCTTCAAGATCTAATGCATCATTTAGGCTATAAACTGAAAAGTATGTGTGTGTGTGTTATTTATATATACCCTCCACTGAGATGTCCTGGATGGCGAAGCGGAGGATAATGGTCCAGATCATCCCCAGAGTCATCTTAGCGTTACCATCAACAATCTCTGAGCAGAACAAACACACACACCAGCATCATATTTACATTAACAGCTCAACAATGAGATCATTTGACAAATTATAGCCATATCAGAAAGCAGTTTATATAATTCAGTAAATTCTGCATTTACAAGAAATTAGACTGTCAAATAATAATCACACAGAGTTTTCCATTTACATAAGGCTATATCATTTTCTAGAAATATATACATCATTATTTATATATATTCTTTATTATTTTTTAGAATTTCACCTTTTTTGCATTACAGTTATGACAGCTTGTGAAAAAAATCTTTTATTGTTATAAAAATAATGACACTTACAAAAAAACAGTCCAACAAATATGCTTCATTACGTCACTACATATTAATAATTATTTTGACTTTCCACCAGGGTTGGGTACCGAAACCCGGTACCATTTTAGCTTTATGAATAGACTTTTTAAACCTTTCATGCAATTTCATGATAAATCATTCAAGTGAACAGTTGTACAGTTTCATATTTATTTGCATCTTGAAATTAATAGTTCTGTATCCCTCTGTGTTGTTTTTATTTGTTCTGTTTGGAAGATAACTGAGCCTTTAAATCTCCTTTGTAATAGATATGATTATAAATCAAGAGCATTTACAGCTGTATTTATAAACTGCTTACTAATGACTATTAATGTTGGAATAATTTTGAAACATTTTTATTTTTTAAGTATCGATTCAGGCACCGGAACCGTTTTAAAAGTTTTGATTTGGCACCGGTCTCGAAAAAACCCTAAACGATACCCAACCCTACTTTCCACTACTGTGAAAATTCCTCTGGCATCCCTCCACCATCCATTTTATTTTCATTTATATTTTAATTATATCCTGAATGTAATTTAAGCTTTTCTAGAGAGCCGGCTGTGAGCATCAGTGAGTGTTTAGCAAGGTTTTAGATTCTGAAGTGCAGAGGAATAGCTTTGCTAGGTTATTTTCTTTGATATGAAAACAATGTAACTAAACTTTTAACTGTTGAACATGTTTTCAAAAGGTCTTTTTTGGAGACATTCTTAAACGGGTTTATAAAGCCTAAATTTAAAAAAAAGACTAAATAATGTTTGTATTTACTTCTGAATATGGCGAAAGTTTCATTCTAATTATTTGTTTTTATTTTTATTAGTAAAAATACTGGAATGGAGTAAATGGAGTCTCCATTTAAATATCTAGGTAAACATGCTTGTTTCCTCTCCCTCTTCTTAAGTTAATCTCATAATACACTTCACACACATCCCAGTATGTGTGTAAGTGTATCCTGGCTCTGCCAGACACACACACACACACACACAAACTGGCAACAGTATGTGACCAAGGTAAAGGCTTTGGTAGATGGCTAATCTGTCTGGAATGCTGCTCTGGATTATACATAGAGAGAGAGAGAACCACACTATAGGTTAATCTAATATATGTCAGATATAAACTGCATGTCTAACCTATTTAACTGTATGGAACGGGGAGCTTCCTATGACATGGGATACAAGTACATATCACACACAGTCACAGTCTGATAATCATTGATCTCACATGCTGAAACACTGAACTCATGACCCCGGGAAGCCTGCAGGATATAGGTCACTGCTAAAAGGGGGGACTTACCCTCTGCTCCAATAGAAACCAGTTTGACTCCCTTGCTTGCAATGAATCCCAGAGCTTTGTTCACATTGGAGATCTTATGGACTCTCATCTTTCCCCTCTCTGGTTTGGCCAAGCGTTCTCCTGCAAAGCAAAATTTAAATATTACATAATATTACATCACATACAACATTCTGCCCTCAAGTGACTTAAACTTTAAAAAAAATTAACATTTCTATTTCTATGCTATTCTATTTCTAAGTTCTCTCTTGAGAAACAATTATTATTATTATTTTTTTCCCCCACCATTTTACGTTTACATTTTTTGCAAATTTGTAGGAACATAGAGACGAAAGCAGAGTTTCCTGATCCAGATTAGATCTACAAGCTCTTGATTCACTTCAATTTGTGCTTGTTTTTAATATTTATATATATATATATATTAGTATAAATGTTAAAATGCCTATTCTCTATTGGCTAATGCTATAAATTGTACCCTTTGTGTATCAATGTGTAACTAATTTTCAAATCATGATGGAAGATACAAGCTTTAAAAAGGTTCAAGGTGGGACTTTTGTTAGAGGTCACTGACCAGAAATGACCTCTAGGAGCAGCATGAGTTTGAGTCCATCTCTGAAATCCTCCTCAATGTTTTCGATCTGCGTCCCTGCCTTTCGTAGATGAGAATTACACCACGCGGTAAACGTCTACAAAAGAGTGATTAACAAGTTTAGAAGACAAATAAAGCCAAAACACAATGCAAATTTAAATTGCCTGTAATGTGCAAATAAGGCTCCTATGAAACTTCAATAGGTTAAAGTTATGTTGATAGTACAATACTCTTAAAATATTGATGGAATATAATATGATAATCAATTGAACCAGTTTTATTTATTTCAAACACCTGTGCTATCCAAGCGCTTGAATGGTAATTCTGTTTTCATCTACAACCAGAGACAGAGAGAGAGTAGGGAAGGGTTAGCGCTCGACAGAGGTTGTCATGGCAGCGCTGAGTATCTGTGGCTTCAGGATTCTTCGGTATGTTAGCGAGCTGATGAGAAACAGCTGTGGAGCAGAACAGAAGCTAAACACACTCACACTCTAATACGATTGATATGCCACTTAACGGAATCAGAGACACTTCAGCGTGTGCCCGTAAAAGCAGGAGTTTGTTCCAACTTTGAGAGGCCGGGAGAAATGTTCAGATCTGGACATGAGGAGACAGTACTGCTACATGATGGGATACGGGTGGGGCTGGGGTGCACAGTTCAATGA
Source organism: Enteromius unitaeniatus (assembly GCA_032359435.1). NCBI lineage: Eukaryota > Metazoa > Chordata > Actinopteri > Cypriniformes > Cyprinidae > Enteromius > Enteromius unitaeniatus. The sequence goes on from JAUMHI010000054.1 coordinate 16,762,381, forward strand.
TGGATTACGGGTAATAGAGCGCAGGTCAGGTGAGAGACATTGTGGAAATTGGCAGCTGCTAAAAGGAAATGCAATAACATGGGAATATCTGGAGGTAAATGTGAGTCAAGCAGGAGGATTATAAATTCATTCAAGAGGAAGTGCAGACACTGGACGGCAAGCAGACACACGAGAGCCATGACTGCAAGTTTGCAACTTCAACATGCAAATCAAGAATAAGAGTTATGCACTCTGTTAATTGCACACACCTAACTTAAACATGACAAACTCTAAAACTAGCGAGATACAATGAACACTCAAGACAGTACGAGCTACCATCATTTTCTGCAAGCAATGTGAAAACTTGACTTCTTCCCAATAAAGAAATCCATGGATGTGCCCACTGTAGCATGTCACGCTTTTGGTAGAGGGTTGTGCAAAACAACGTGTTTTAAACTAGCTGCCAGTCTGCGACTATTCAACTAATAGTTTTATAAATCCTGTGTAATTAGGCTGACTGGTTTTCTATAGGGGGCGTTTAGATAAGTCTTATTCTTCTCTTCGAGGACAGTTCAACATTGCGCTGAATTTAATGAAAGGATGAATTTAAAGATGTAACTTTTCTCACCATGCAAACAGCTAGAGCACTGCATGCTGTCTGTAAATGCTAACAGTTCAAAACTAATACACAAACACACACTATCATTTATAAGTTTGGGGTTTTTTAATGTTTCTGAAAGAAGTCTGTTGTTTTCACCAAGACAGCACCAAAAAAACCTACATTTACTTCCACTTTTGATCAATATAATAAGAGTACAGAACCCACACAAAGCAATATAAACATTATGAACATGCAAAAGCTATATATATATATATATAAATATATAACACCTTACACTAAAACACACAAAGCTTATGCGCTCAAAAATGTACAAAACAAAGACACATGCATATATTATCTATGCAGAGGCATGCAAATGTATACTCATATACAAATGCATGTAAATACAGTCACACAGGCAGCTGATCTCCGCTCGCTCAGCAGAAATGCTGCTAGATTTCCTCTCACACCTACACCACAAATATTTCTTTATTATAGCTTTTATCCCTCTGTTTCACTCGTTTTCTTTCCTTCTTATCCTCCTCTCTCTCTCGCTCTCTGGTGTGAAATACAACACAGCTCATCATTGTGGAGTTGCCATAGCAACTACGAATGCCAGAAAGCCTACAAACAATAATTGTCCAAGACACACGCATACACACAAACAAACTCCCCCAAAAGCCAAGCACATGACCTGTTTATTTACAGCTACAGTGAAAACTGCTTTTATTGAGCATCTTTAAAGTATATACAGCAGCCCCAAAAAGTATGTGAGCACTCAAAAAGTGCAAGAAGACATGCGTACCACAATCTGAGAAGAGAAATAACACTAAGGCCTTTAAAAGTTGTGACACTTTATTTTAAAGTCCAATTTTAAAAAGACTTTTCCAAATTGCAAATTGTTAACAGTGAGTAGTGTTGTCACGGTACCAAAATTGTAGTATTTGGTACCAGTACCAGTGAAAATCCACGGTTCTCGGTACCAATTTCGGTACCAAAGCAAAACACAAAAACACTTTTATATAAGAGGACTTTGATTTAATCAAAAAGCGCAAACTATATTTCATAGCTTAGAGCTGCTTTTCTGATGGACCGATTTTAAAGATACAAACATTAACCATTGTTCTCAAACACACATATTTTAGCTACACAGGTCATTTAAAAGCCTCTAGTGTGTAAAATATTACGTCCTGTTTTAAACGCTATAGGAGCATTAAATAGTTAATGAAGAAACTTTATTCTGATACTGGCGTTAGCATTAGCCGCCCTTATGCTTACGATGAACTAAGCAAATTGCAATGTTTGAGGTGTTTTATAAGGTTCGATGTATTTCCTCCTTTGATATAAAACTTCGATGACCCCGCTTGCATATGGATTTTTGGTGATCAGTGATGTTGCGCTTGTCATCAGCCTAGGGGTGGGCGATATGGAAAAAATATATCATTTTTTTCTGGGGAAATCACGATTCACGATTTTTATCACAATTCTTTTTCAAGTTGTTTTTTTAAGACTATTTAAATTACAGTGGTTACATTGCTGTCATTTTATCTTTGTTATTTGAATAGATACACATTACAAATAAACATAATTTGACACAATTATACATTTTGAGTGAACTATTCCTTAAATGACAAGCGGCGCATGTTTAGTTCTGTCCCTTTAAGAGCTGCACACCTCTAATATACTGACATGTTTTTCTCGTTTATTTTTTCTTTAGACACAAGCAGCTGTGTTTAACGCTGTGTGTTTGTGACAGTATTACCACAATCACATGTGATAAATATCTTAGTTGAGTAATTAGGCGTTATTTGACAGGCTTTTAGCGCGTCCGGACAGCACACATATCAAATGTTTAATCAGCAAGACTTTTAAAGAGAATAAAGTACTTTTTTGATTGCGAATCAGTGCAGTGTCTGGTGAGTGTTATTCTAGCACTGAGTTAACACTGATGTGAATGTGTGTCGCGTTGTGCACCGTATTGAGACAGAGATAATAAAATAACACAATACTATGATATTCCTTAAAAAGCTGATCGTGGAGTAATTTTTATCATCCACAATCAAAAAATCGCCCACCCCTACATCAGCCTCAAAAACGAACAAAATACTTCCACACTACCACAGATTCAGAGCCGCCTCATCAATAGCACTGCCGGCCGCCATCTCTCTGTGCTTTTATGAAGAAGACGCAACTGCGCAAGAACCGGGTTTACCCATTGCTCGGTACTACCGGTACTTCAGAAAACCTGGTACCGTAACATTTCAAATTTTTTAGTACTGTCTTGGTCCCAAAGTACCGGGTCTTTTGACAACACTAACAGTGAAAATTGGTCCCTATACTGAAGTGTTACAAAAAAGTATAAACTATTAATCAGGCAATAAAAGGCACGTAGAAGGTTGTATTTTCAGAAAGGTTTTAATCATAATTATTTTAGGAGCCTTCATACTCATACAAATATGATAAAGTGGGCTTTACAGGGTTAAAGAGGCAATAGTTCACCCAAAAATCAAGAAATTAATCTTAGATTAATTAATTAATTAACACTCTATTAAAAAGTTCTTTTCAAAAACACTAATAATGTAATATCAATTTTAAGTGTAATCTTTAATAGATTGTAACATGAATATGCATTCTGGTATTGTAAATTATAATGTAGCAATGCCTAAATTCACTATTTAAAATACAAAAAAAATATTTATTATTATGTTATTTATTTTGTAACATTTCTAATTACTTTTTTTTACTTGTATTTAAATGTTTTATTTAAATTGACATTTTATGGAATATATCTATAAATATGATCTGCTTTTCATATCAGACAGAATTTTAAGACCTGCACATACCTTATCCAATGCACCGCCATTCATCATTTTTATTATGTATGTAAAAGTGACTAAATATATTTTGGGGCCACTGTACGAACATTCTCAGTGTAAGAGCCAGACAAAGATATCAGGAATAAAACTTCTCAACACACAAATGCCTGTGTAGCTCCACCCACTCAGGTGAGCACGTGCGACAGGTGTAACAGCTGTACAAAATGCTGACTGCATATGCACACAGACAATGACATCATCCCCTTTCAATGGATGAAATGCCCGTCTGTCTCAGTTTATCTTTGGCATTAGTGCTGCTGCTAAGGCAAAGATCATTACTGCTTTGAACAAACCCCCTCCCCGAGTATTAGACACACAACTCTTGTAAATATCCATTTTTTTCCCCCCTCTGTTTCTCTCTCACTCTTTATCTGTCTGTTAGTGGGCTGTTTGTTGGTGTCTGCTGGCTTTCTACTCCAGACAGGAAGTGCTGATCAGCCCCTGAGACACGCGGCCCACTGTCTCGGTTCCACACGCATTCCACATTATCCATCCCCCCACACACACTACACCCTCCTAAGGTGAGCCTTTCTCTTATTTTCATGTTTCCAGACACAGAGTTTAATGGCTCATTAATAATCTTATCAACAACGCCAGCAGCTTCACTCAGAGCTAAACGCTGACTCGCTCGGATCGCTGCTTTCACGTTAATTAAACTTAAAACACACGCAGTGTATGAGCACACACTTACTCACTGCGGCTTCCGGCGATGTTGCATTATCTATACGAATTTATGTGAGGAACAATAGGGCCTGGTTCTGGGTAAGTCTGTCAGACAGATACAAGAAACAAAGTCCTCATTTGGAGAACATCATCAGGTTAGGAGCGGCACATAATGATTTGCATGAAGACTTTCACTAAGATAAAAAAAAAAGCATCGGACTTGTCATATTTGACTTTGCAAACTGCAGAGGCGAAGGAGGATCAAACACAGTCAATAAAAGAAACTTTAGAAGAACACACACGCATACACACACATCCAAAAACTGCACCCCGCAGCATCTCGGTCTGGCTGGAGCACACACACACACACACACACGGTCTCAGCAAATGAGGTGGCAGCATTTTCTACACTATTGTGGAGATATTCAAGCTGTTCCTTCACTGTCTGAAAGAGCACAGTGAGGGATAAAGTACCTCATCACATCCTGACATTAAATTCCAGGGCAGGAAATGACAGATTGTGTCATGCACGTCATTCTGGTGGAGACAGCTGTCGTTCACAGACGTGCTGGTTATGACGTCATTAATTAATGAGGCATTATCTCATGAAGAGCGAAGATGTATGCACGAATAAAACAAACCATTTTGAATGAAATCATGAGACAAACTTAATTTGAGCATTTCATTAATCTTCCACTGTCTGTGCTAGGATTTCATTCAATCTGCCCTAATACATTTTTTAATAAAACACAGTTGCATTTGTACATCAGTGGATCAGTGGATGAATATTAGGAATGGTTAGACATGCGGAAAAGCAATAAATGGAGCCTGTGTCAGACAGCTGCAGGGCTGTGACAACCATAGGACTCAATAATCATCAGATATTGTCAAATTGTCCTCCCAATATTTTATATTCTTGATACTGCTCTGATTGATGTTAAGATGAAAGAACGTTTTTAAAAGTTAAGTATTTTAGACAGCATTAACTGATGTCAAAATGTTTGAGTTGGCCGATCAAATCAAAGAAGGCAGGGATCGCTGTTCACAGAAGCCAAACGAGAATGCCAGCTCAATGTCTCAGATTAAGAGTTGAAAGAGTGCAAATTTGGCCACTAAACCTTTAATATTTAACTTTTAAAATAGAGATGTGTAAATGACCAAAGTAATAAGTGATGAAGATGACTTATCTGTCTTGTCAAAGCATCACTGTTTGGAATAAAAAAACACATGATTTATGTGACTGACGTAATGTAATTTATAACTGAATGTGACAAGACATTAACAGAGCAGCTGTTTTTGCCTATAATATTAGGCTTATGACTAAGATTGAATGTGTTCATTGTGTTAATGAATTTAAAGGAACAGTTCACCAAAAATCCCAAAACTGTCATCATATACAGTTACTGAACACAAAAGAAGATATTTTGAAGAATGGGGGTTACCAGTGGGTAACAGTTACTGGTGCGTAACTTGAACATGTTTGGTTACCAACTTTCTTCAAAACATTGTCTTTTATGTTCAGCAAAAATCACACAGGTCTGGAAAAGCTTTAGGATGAGAAATGACAGAATTGACATTTAGGTCAACTAATGATTGTAGCATCCTGGAAGCTATTGGAAAGTTTTTCAGACTCTTATTTACAAAAAAGTTAAATGTCTCACTTTGACTCATGTTTTTATGATTAAAATAAAGTAAAGAAAAACACTGACCGTACAAATTTGTTTGGTTTGGGCCTAATTACAGAGCTGGGACACTGTTGCTTTTGGTTTCTTTAAATAACAACCGCACTGAATGCATCGACTTAAAAATATCAAATACTAATGGTGTATCATCACTCTGTGCTTTCTAAAGCTTCTGCGCAAGAGCTTTCAAAAAAGTGGTAAAAAAATCAGGCATGACATGACATTTCACGTGTTTTATGCAGGCCTACATGGCATCTGTGCCCGCAGAACTCCACGTAATTGAAGCAGATGCCATTCACAATGCTTTACACACACCCTGCCACTTGCACGTTGGTTTATTAGACATTTTGGCTAATTGGAAAATGCTTTCAGTTAAAGTTTAAGAGCTTAGTACTCATACCATCTTTCACGGAAGGCTGCAGTTTTTCCCTAAAAATCAGCAAAGAAAGATGGGGAAAAGGTTATTGATGTAGAGATAGAATGTGTTTGTCAGTATCTTCACAGAGAATTTTAGATTCTTGTTAGATCTCCGCCAGATTTCAGGAAACTCACCTCAGGCCGCCTTAAAAACAGCCACTGTATTCCACTGAGACACTCAACTTACCCCTCTAATAGAGGTAGAGAGAAAGAGAACAAGTGAGACAGACAGAGAAAAACAGAGGATTGAGTGCGACAGGTAGACCTAGTTTAAGTCTTTAGACTGAAAAAGCCAGGTTTTTCCCCTCCTACATTAACTCTTTACTACCCTGAAGACACACACCAAGAAAATACAAAATGCAGATTGTCAGACAGATACAGATCTCAACCCAATGATATGAGACTGATTAAGATTCACTGAATTGTTTCCTGTTTTTGAAGATTTACATTTTTTCTTATCAGATGATCAGGATCTGCAAACAGAACCATTTAAAACGTGCCCAAGGCACACTAAACTACCACTGTATGGAAGCACTTAACTCACTAGAACTGCTCCACACACTGCAGGACAAATTTCAGTATATTTACATTTTCTAAAGGAAATTCACTACTGAGGTCTTAGGATACAGTTTGTAGAGAGCTACTTGTGGTTCCTGGATACCTAACAAGTGCTTTATAAATTCAAAGCACTTTAAATGTTTAACTAGCATTTAAACGTATGAAAATTAAGAAAGAAACAGGTTTATAAAATAGCCTTAAGTCAATGTGTGTTTTGGTTCACTTGAGACTATTTTAGACTATTTTTAACAACATTTTCATACGTTCGAATGGTGGTGGTAAATACCTGTGGTCAAACTTCTGTCGAACAGTGTCGCAAATTTGAATGCAATATCATATTTTCACATTCAAATGAGCTTTGCTGTAAACCCTACTTAAAGTTGCAGAGTTTTATATATTTTTGTGCCACAAGTAGAACCAATTAAAATGCCTTTTAAACTTTTGGGACAGTGAAGGTTTGAATCTTTTTTGTTTTGTTTTTTGTATTTATATATTTTTTGTATTTTCATATATATATATATATATATATGTTAGGGCCGGGACTCGATTAAAAAAATATTCTAATTAATTAGAGGCTTTATAATTAATTAATCGAAATTAATCACATTTTAATCGCATATAAATATTTTACTTGAGAACAGTGAGAAGTAAGTTTTTTCATATGGATTTTTAGTATACCATTGAATAATGACTGAATACACAAGCTTAAGCAACAAAATATTGTTTATTTTTTTTCAACCAAGTCCAACAGACCAATATTGTGCCGTGCGTGATTTCACATTGAGCCGTATATACTACACACAGCTGTTTTTCACTGATGAGCTGCACAAAACCATGTTCATTATCAGCGTGGATTTGTGCAGCTCGTCAGTGAACAACAGCTGTGTGTAATATATACACGTTTCAATGTGAAAATGTGAAATCACGCACATGATGGCATTTACCGCTGATTACAGGACCGGCATTACTGACAAAACGTGCAAACAGATCGGCCGATCCGGATCGGTGCATCCCTACTTTCAAGTACATTCAGAACATTAGAAACGGTAATTGGTGCTCAATCCAACTCATACAGTGATAAATGTTCCGTGGTGCAAAAATAAGTGTGATTAAAATGCGTTAAAAAAAAATATATATATATATATATATATATAAATAACAGGCATTTATATTGTTAAATAAAGTTTTAAATATTACTTAAGGACTCTTAAAGCAGTAGAAAGTTTAAAAGTGTAAAAGGCTTTACTGATTTGTCCTTTACTGAGTCCTTGCTGACCAAAGCATTACTTTTGAAACTTTTGAAAGGTAGCGTAAACGAAAAGAGAACACTCAACAGAACTCTCTAAACTTAAACTGTGGGAACTGAAGACCCCTAACCCTTCGATAATTGGCTGAGAAAGCATCAGGACAGGACACGTGTTCAAAAACAATGAAAATCTGACCTCACAGATGGGGACAGGCAAAAAGGAGAAAGAGGTTATAAGGTCTCGCTGCAGTTTTAAGCTGAATCGCCTCACACCTGTCCGGCCCGAGGGGCTTTTTTTCTCAAATTGCAGACAAATTCTCACAGACCTACACAGATGTTAGTAGACCGGAAAATGTGTTTCTGATTCTGTTGGTCCAGTCTGAACTTGCTTAAATACTTTCATGCATAAACATAAACTGCAGCCAATCAGATTTGACTTAGTCCATATGTCTTTTATGAGATGGGGGTGAGGGAACTGCACTCTATACCTGCAAGTGTGTGTGTGTGTGTGTGTGTGTGTGTGTGCATTTGGAAAACAGATTTCACTTCTCTACTGACCTTTGGGCCCTGTCAGAATGCAGAACAATAAACAATTTGTCTCTCTCACTCACACACACATATGCATCATTAAAGTCACAGAGGGTGTTTAATAGGCAGTATGGACCAAACATGTGTGTGTGCTTGTGGTTAATGAACAGTGTCGGAAATGATGATCACAATGTAGTGCCTATATACCGAGGCAGGGAAAAAACACCTCGGGCCCTTTTCTAGTTGTGTCTCTCACTTCCAATTGACCCAACACACACACACACACACACACACATATAGCTTGACATACATAACGGTTCTTAAAATTCTGAATAATATGATCCTGCTACCAATGCAAAACTTCTTAAAGGGTTTATTTCCTCTCTTAACACTCAGTTAAGTAAGGCTGAACATGTCTGGTCTGGTGAAAAACTCTTGACACATGGTTTTGTCACGGGTTTATGGTCGCAGGAGCTCTGCTCGCATACCTGAGCATGAGTCTTTCCCGCCGGTAGCTGATGACATCATTCAGGAGTCTTTCGAGGAAGGAAAAAAAAGAAACGCGGGAAAGTTTTCCAGCAGCCGTGTACGGGGTCTGTTATTACCATTTTTGGGCAGACTCGCTCCCTGACAAGCCCAGCCCAAACCGCAGCAGATTCCAGCACTCGTTCTCTTTTTTCCTCCCCGTTTTCCAAGGGGGAGGAAAAGAGTGTGGGAGCGACAAATGTTTCTCTCATATTTCAAATAGTTTTCAGACTTCTGTGCAAAAATTAACATTTTTATAAACACCCCCTCCCTCAAATAACGGTCTACCGGAATGCGTTAAGAGAGCTGGCATGGGCCTACAGTTGGCAACAGAGAACCGGTCAGGACCGTTAACATACCGGAACCGAGCGATTTTCGTGACGTTTGGTTCTGTTAACGGTGTTCTCCGCTGCTGATGAGCACTGAACACCTACTGAAATACTCTGACAGTGTTTTCTAGCAACTACTGTTCACCGCAGCACCGCTTCTGAGAATGAATCTGTATTAGTCCAAATTCCGACCGAATGACTCTATGAACCGGTTCCTTTGAAGTGAACCAGCGAGGTCCGTTTCTCAAGCAATCGACTCCTATGAACAAATCATTATAAAATGTGCCTAAATCAATGTGAACCACAAACTATCGTTTGCCAATTATTATTTGCAAATTATTACGAAATGAATCCAACTTGTACTTGTGAGACTTGACGTTAGTCATTTTAGCTACTGATCAGTGATTCATATGAAAATAAAATTGAGTTCTGTCGTATTTGGGAAAGCGTAATCATAACACCCTTTTATCTCAGTTGTTTGTTATTTCTTATATCTGTTCTGTTGTAATCAAACGTTACACCATCATTTGGCAACAGGAGACAGTAAACGCAATACTAATTGCATTTTCTGAAGGTGCTTCCTCAAAAGGACTAAAGAATCGTTCGGGAAACGGAATGATAACATGTCCTGTGACCGTGAATAAAGTGCTGTGGCTGACATCTGTTGCGCTCGGAGAGGGGCAGAGGTGGGCGCACGGTGTCCGGTGATCAGGGTCCCGGGTCGTTTGACTGGGGGCGGGCCGTCACAACTCAAATGAATGGACAGACTCAATAGAAACATGCGCAGTGCCGCAACAGATGTTCCTGAAGTTTTTTATAATGAAGTCTGGTGTCTTACAATTTATAAGATTTAGATTGTTTTAAGGGAAACATATATAATGCGTGCAATTCATGAATGCGTCGCAGTGTGAAGCCTATTTCACCGGCAGCCCATAACTCACTAACGTTAACCGTACGGGCCCCTTAAATATCCACATTTCATGTTTTTTTTTTCTTCTGCTTTGCAAGTTCCCTTTGCACCTTAAAGCGCTGCTGTGGAGAGATTATAGCGCGTACCTTTCTCTGCTGTTTCTCCCAGGCGGGGTCAAGCAGCAGATCCCGGTCCCAGTCATCTTCTTGTTGCATATAGTCGTTCTCTCCTCCATCATATTCGTGATGGTGATGTTGTTGATGGTGGTGGTGATCCATTCTGAACTGCTGTTCCCGTCTCTCTCCGGTCCTCCGGTCTCTCTCTCTCTCTCTCTCTCTCTGCAGTAAACACTCCCGTGCGCACTTAAAACGATGAGCACCAAACTAACGCCACTGCCTCGCTTTCCCCTGCCCCGTTCACTTTCCCCGAAGTCCGTGTCTTCTTGTCTTTCTCGTCCTGTCCGTTTTTTCCACGGCCGCTATCCAGAGTGGCGAGTAGGCAGAACCGCCAGCGCGAGCATCGGCAGCGAAAACTTCACAGTACCGTAAAAAATAAAAAGAAGCACGACGCAGAGCGCCTGATTGGCTGCTGCGCAAACCGTAAACCCCGCCCAGTATAAAACGTTCGATGGTGATTGGCTCACATCGCTGTCCGTTAATAGATTTGGTGTAGGTTGTCAGTGTAACGGAGGCCAGAAAGTAAGTGCTGTGCAAGGAAACCTCTCTCCCCTGATCTCAAAAAAAGAGGCGCTCTAGTGATATGGTGATGCTAGAGGTCATGGCCTTTAGTCTTCTTGTTAGAGCGCCTCTCGACCTGGGACCCGCTCGGAGTGAGGACGAGTCGTGGTGGAAGCGGACCCAGGGGGGTTACATCTGCATGGATGTAGGTATTAGAAAAGCTTTCAGGGATATTTGCGCCACTTGAAATAATTGCAGGATGGATTTATGTTTGTATTCACTTATGTAACGATTTTTTAAAATAATTTTATTTCACCTTTTGCTATTATAAAATAATAATTGAATGTTTTCTCACTGCCTCCAGGTGGCCACACCCTAAATTCCTTTATCTCACCGTGTCTCAGGTAACAGAGGTTCTTTTGGGGTTGGGGAAAGTGGCAAAGGATGCAATATTAAGCTGTTTTTTGCTGGTCCAACTGGTCATTAACTAGTCTGTTAGACCATCTTGTGATGGTCAAACTTTTTTTGGAAGATGGTAGTGTGACCAAATAATGACCAGCTTGCACCAGCTAAAATGTATTCCAAATCACAGCTACCATCTTAAGCTGGAATTTACCAACAGGTAATAAGCATGTGAAACTTTCACACCATTATAAATGATGGGAATAGATAAAAGACTGAAAGTGGAACTGCTGCTTTAGATCAAGGCCATATGTGGTCAGACCTCTTCCATAAAGAAGTCTGCCTGCTCTGGCAGGGGAGATCCCTCATATTCATCACCTCTAACCAAGGGAAGAAAGGCTGTGAAGTTTAAGATTATGAGATTTCCTTTCTTGAATCCTTATGGTTATTTCTGGAACGGGATTGAAATGATTAGTTTTGTTTATTCAGGGCATGTTTGAACAGCCTTTGCGTGCTCTGACGCAAACAGATGTTCGCCTTGTGAGTATTTGATGCTCGGCATCAGCTGAACTAGGGTCAGCAGTTCATTCCTGTGATGTACAGCCTGGATCATCTTACATACTTGGCTTTTTTCCTTTCATAAATCTACAATGCATTACATACACTAAAACATATGCATATGGACACTTCATGCTCATTCTGCAATGGAAAGGAATGAAATTTACTGCAGTTTAGATATTGAACTCTTGTTTTTTTCTTTCAAGATTTTTCAATTTGTACATTCATAACTCAAAAATGTATATACAATTTGTTGTTTTTTAACGTTATTCTATTGTTATTGTATTATATACATTGTTACACATGCAGATCTGTCTGTCTACTAAACTAATGCAAAAATGTGTTATCAGGTTTTAAGCGTCCATGAATTTTATAATAAATCTTGAGTTGTGAACTTTTATACTGTACTTTATAATATACTGTGTTGTACATTATACATAACATACAATACAATATGTATTTATTGTACTGCAATAAAGCACCCTGATCCTGTCAATTTTGTCAGAGCTGTCAAACTTCGCTTCATTACATCACATCTTCACTGCATGGCATCAGTTCAAAGTCTGCCTCCATCCTCCCAGCATTCCGAAGAAGGCCGTTGTTTGGGACTGAATGCCTCTGCCATGTAGGGTAAAGCCCCCTCCTGGTGAACAGAAGTTCCCCTCTGCAGAAGCTAAACAACCACAGAGGCTGTCCCTCTCTGTATGGCACACACTTCATCATTTATGTAGTGCTTTCCCATAGATTTATATTGTTTTCAAATAAAGATAGTTCTGACTATTACAAACTAACCTTAACCCAAAAGAAAACAATTTTCATAACAATAAATGTCAGAACATATCAGGCTGTCTCTCTGTTTTGATTTATTTCATTTTTTTTACTATTGTTTTTTTGTCTCTATTTGAGTCTCCATTTAAAGGCCTAAAAGAACGATTTATCTGATGAAGCAAAATTCTAGGAACATTCTTCAGCAATTGTATCCCTAACAGCATGACTCGGTCAGAATCACACTCGCGGTGCACTCACTGTAGTCTGGAGCGTTCTTCCATATATGGACAAACTCACAGGCGGCGAATGTTTGGGAAAGTGACGTCACGGGCTAGGAGCACAGACAGTGAGGTCTCATTCTCAACGCTGCTTCTTATTCAAAGCAGTAAAACTCTCGTCAACTTAAATAAAACCTTTGTTCAACTCATGACAAACGCATTTATGTGTTCGTCTCCATTATATTTCGCTAACACGTTAAGTTTTTCCCCCTGTTCAGCATATGAATAAACCGAAATGTACTCAGGAAACGACCTTAAAGCTATTCAGCATGTCTGTAATAGACCTTAAATGTTCTCAGACGCTTTAAAACAGCACAAGTGTAGCTGCTTAGGCATCCAAATCACCTAACTTGGGAACTTTTGACCTAGGAGTATGTAAACAGGAAACACTTTCTCCTGAAGCAATTTAAAGGAGCAGAACATTGAGGGAAAAAATCTGATTTCTGTTTCTTTTGAAGTTTTAAACTTGCACCGTTTGACTGTAATATCCCTCAGTATTGAAATATGTTAAAGAAATCTCATATAGGCCTATGATTTCTGAAGGATCACGTGACAAAGAAGACTGTAGTAATGTTTTCAATTCTTTCCATCACACAAATAAACAACATTCTACAATATATTCTAATAGAAAGCATTTTTAATGGTAATAACTATTAACACAAATAACACACATAAAGATGGTAATTGGTTCAAATGTCAAAGTGTACGGATGTCTCATTTAGCATTAAATGGCATTTTGAAAATATAGTCATTTTGTCCTTGGTACAATAAAGGTCTGGTGAATCTGCTTTAAAGATCATGAAGATTGGTTTTGGGATTAGTCAGATAAATGTTTACACTGGACCTTTTGTGATTTGTGCCAAGCTCAACAGTAAGCTATTTATCTACTCAGAAATTATTCAAATGATTCATATGTCATCTAAACATCTACATAACCGCTGACATTATCAGCACCAGCATTAACAAAACTGCATATATGAGTGTAGACAAGCAGCAGCCACCGGTCATTGAATCATTTTACTATATCCAGTCACACTTTTCACAACTGGAGGGAGAAAAGATGTCTGGTAAATTACCAAAACAAACTCTAAAGGAAAGGAAAGGAAGTGACATGTGGCCAGTATGGTTTCCCATACTAGAAATTTGTGCTCTACGTTTAAGTGCACACACAAAGCTGTGAGAAGTGAACAACCACACACACACACACACCTTGAACACACACACCTGGAGCTGTGGGCAACCAGTGCTCCAGCACCCAGGGAGCAGTTGGGGGAACGGTGCCCTTTGGGTTACAAGTCCAACTCCCTATCCATAAGGCCACTACACTGGACCACATCCAGACACACACACACATTGCAAGATATTTCACCACAGAATATCTAATTTACATGCATAGCTGCAACATGGATCAAACAGACACTCCTTCACACTATGAAACACATTAGAAAGTCAAACTTTCTATTTTCTAAATTAGAAAGTCTTTTTCCACTCAAGCACACAATTTAGTTTTATTGTCTCCTGATGTAAAACATTAATGAAAACCAACAGGTAGACCATGTTATGGAGGGTGACTCACGGATGATCTCTAAAGCAGTTGGAAAGCCTTCTGCCTATAATCCGGCACAAACTGGCACTACCACCCCCTGCCCCCCTTGAGTGTGAAACTCAACAGTATCTAGAGCTGTTGTCACAATGTTCCTGATAAGATGCTGGCCGCCCCGATGAAGGCAAACCCTGTGAAATATTATCTCAGTTTTGAATAGCCTATTTGATTTAAAAGCATAAGAATAACCAACCCCCTCATGACACAAGGACTTTAAGGCGGCATGAGGGTACAAATAATTCATTTCCTGATGATAACAGAGTGCGTTACAGCTGATTTCAGAAGGACTGAGAAGATTAACAATGGTACAGGATAGAGAACCTAAAACACAATCGGGTGCCGACAGCTAAGCAAAAACATCATCATCCTTCTGTTGCCTCAGCCCTCCCACACACAAAAGGATTTTCATTTTAGTATCTTTTAAATGACCTATAAATTACATCAATAATAATAATGATAATTCTTTTAAACAATGCAAATTAATAAATGGCATATATGCCACATAAGCAGAAAGATTGTCTTTTATTGTCAGAAATATATATTAATATGAATTAATTGACTCTATTCTGTGTTCTGACCAAATAAAGATGGTAGTTTCATTTTAAATGAAATTATAGCTGATTTTTTCTGAATTATACCTCTTACCAAGATAATTCAAAATCAACATTATCTTTAACACAAGAAATAACCCTAACCCTAACATTTTACAGGCAGAGCTGCTAAATTAGTACCTCTAATACTAGTATAATACTAGACTAGTAATACTAGACAAATATAACAATTATATGGAATTAAAAAAACTAAAGCAATGGAGGCCATATTTTAACCCTTCTGGCTGATTTCTAATCCTGGTCAAGATAAATATTGCTAGCAAAAGTCGTGTATGAACCCTTGTCTCCACAGGTGAGTAAAACCTGGCCTGTGATTTAACGAGAACAGAACACAATATGATTATTTTAAGGAGGGGTCATGTAAGGGCAAATCACACATCTACATGAGACATGAGAGGGTGTGTCTTATTAGTAACCATATTCATGAATGACATCAGCCAAATAACTGTCGATCAGCAATTCCTGTACAAAGCTTACCATTGGGTGGAGTTTCCTTATCGTGTTCAACCACAGAGAGACGATTCCATTTATGGCTGCCCTGAACTGTTCATTGAGGCAAGAGCATGTGTGTGCGTGTGGCCAGTGTGGGGAGTGGAAAGCTGTAGTTCATTTCCTAAAGGGAGACCTGTTCCTCATCCGCAGGCTTTCATTAAAGAAAAACTACAGTGATTCTGTGAATTCTCTGAATGGCGTCAGTCGAATCTGTTCAGCATCAGCGGCAGGAACTTTTCTGCAGTTGTTGTGTGTCAAACTCAATAACTGCACTTTGATTCGCAGGGCTCCAACAAAGTGTTCACGGCTCTCTGCAAAACAATCAGAGGATGTCTGGAAGATTTCACTTTGTTCAACAAAATTAGTTCATTTTGATTGGTCTGCAAATATCACCTAAGTCACCGATTAGGGGCTGACAGTGATGACATCATGTGCCTCACACACACCACTGAATTTTTAGCAGGCATTACTCCAGTCTTCAGTGTCATATGACGCTTCATATTAAAAAAGTAATTTTTAGCTGCATAATCAAAATCAATAAATACATCCCTGCTTAACTTTTTTTCAGATAGGTACATAGATAGTGAGCAGTGACTTGTGAGTAAATTTTGTGTCCTTTGAATAAAAAAAATCTCCCTGCAGTTTTGAATCTTTCACATTAAAAACACCCAATTTATTAGAACTTGTGAGACTGTAGAGGATGAGTTTACAACAAGCCCCCTCACTGGCCTACAACACTATCATAAATGCTCTCATTAATCTTTCACTCGGCCCTTCAAGCCGCTCCATTAGACAGATGGAGAGCAGATACTGATGCATCACCATGGTGACGTTTCTCACATCAGAAAATCCTAGAACACTCACACAGAAATTACAACAGTCTACTTCCTTTTTGATGATGATTAGAATGATAGATAAAGATAGATGCCACTTTCACCCGCTCCAGACATGTTGACACGTCTGCATCTTTGAACAGTCAATACCCTCTTTCACACCTATAGATTATACTAGCAACCTACTGTTAAGAGATCCTGTGTGAACAGGACCTTTTTAAAAATCCCGGTAAATTAATTACGGTAATTTACCAGTATGAAAAGTTGTAACATCACCAGTAAATTACTGGTTTCTGAGGCATCTACTCCAGCCAGTGCAGAGCCATTGAAATTTAACATTCATAAAAGCGGCGAGCGGAATTCGAGCCGGACATCGAGCTCAGCCCTGGTTAGGGTTCTACCCCCTAGGGTTATCTTATTGGGAATTTACAGAATTTTTTATTCATTAAGAAATAAGATAAATTTTAGCAGGCAAGAATGGTTTTTTTAATGTGTATTACCTCAATATTTAGGTTTTTTAAACTGTAGTGTCTGTTAAATGTCATGTTAGCTAACTGCTTCATTATGTTGTATTGGTTTATTTTTAAATTACCTGCTGAATTCTACTACAGATATAGAGATTCATATATGTGTGTAACTAGAGTTGCAAACAGACAACTTAGTGGCAGATGAAAACAGATGCTAATAAGTCATCTACCTATACATATCTATGATTTAAATAGCGAAAGATAAGGAAGAAGAGACATAACAAGAGGGTTTCTATGGAAACACTGGAACAGAACTTTAATGCACAACTCTCATTGAGCAGCTACCATGGAAACACTGTTTTTCATCCCCCCCTTCCCACCCCAGTTCCACTGATACAGACTCAGAACAGGCCTCCTTGTAGAAATGCTCTGAAATCCCTTTTCTTCTCAAAGCCCCAAAACAAATCCAGAACCCCCAACATAAAGCTTACAGGTTCAATAGAACTAAAATATTACAAAACCAAAAGTACTGCAGTAATTTTTTTCTTCCAATAACATATTAATGTCACTAATATTTTTTTTTGTGTGTCATCACTGTGGTGTGACCCCCAGAATGCATGACATCAGGTAAAGAGAAAAAGTTGGTTCAAAAATAATAAACCAAAAGAGTCCAAAGTTAAACAACTCAAAAAAAGTTTGACTCTGAGTCAGTGAGTTGTGCTGTGACATCACCACGTTTTCGCCCTCTTCTCCGATGGAGAATCGTCCTCGTCTCCTGAGTCCGAACAAGTCCGTTTTCCAGCAACACTGGAGATCTCCCTTCCAGAGGGCTCCCCCTGGGTCCTCGAGCCACCAGGGTTCTTACTGAGTTCTGCCCCAGAGCATTCTGGGTGAATAGAGTCTGCGTGGTTCTCATCTGCATGTGTACGTCCGTTAACCCCAGCTGCTGGGGTGCGACTGCTGAGTGTCACGTTTATTTCCTCTACAGCACTTAACTCTTCTCCACTAGTTCTCCCTCGCTCTGGTTCCTCCCCAGACTCTGCAAGAAAGCCTGCTCGAGATTTCGCCCTCTCCAAAGGAGCATCACCACCTGAGAAAGAGGAAGTGAAGCGGCGTCTACATCTGGACTGTGTTTGTCTATCAGATAAGTGCGTGGGACTTGGGCTGTGTCCGCTTGGTTTTTCTTTTCCACGATTCCTGACAGGTCGGTTTTCGTCGCCTGAGGATGAAGAGGGAGATGACGGATCTTGGATGGAAATGCTGGGGTAGTTGGAGGAATCTGTTGCGCCATGAAGATTGTGTGCGGAGTCTCTTCCTGAAATGCCCATGTTGCGCCTCCATCTGGCTGCGTTGCGCTGTCGCATCCTGCTTCTACGCAGCTCCTCGTCTACACCGTCGGTGCTAGAGGAGGAGCTAGAAGACGAGCTGGGGGAGGAGCTGGAACTGGAGGCCACGCCTGCCGAGGAGGCGTGGCTAGAAAGGCTTGAGTTCTCACGTGGACTTGGAGATCTGGGACGGGGCATCGGGTCCAACCAGAAGCCACTGGAATCGGAGTCCTCGTTCACAAGATCTAGCAGAAACGCAGACACACGTGGCCTTGTACGACTCCTCTGCGACCCACTCCTATCTTGATCAGTCCGCTCGCTCCCGGATACATCCGGTCCGGCCAGCGAGGATGAAGAGGAGTGGTCAGAGTCGCTGTGATGAGCTGCGGATACAGTAGCAGGAGACCGTGGCGTGGATCGCGTGGAGCGCGTGGACCGCCGGGCTCTCGCGTGCAGCTGTAGTATGGCGCCCTCGCTCAAATCACTGTCTGAGTCCGAGCTCCACCCCTCAATCTCACGCCGAACCAGAGAGTCAAAGAAAGCCATCATCCGGGGGTCTTCCTGCACTGATTGGCTGACGTAATCATGTGACAGGCCACTTCCGCTATTGAGGACCAGGCTTATGTATTCCTCATGAGTGTAGAGAGAGCGAGACTTGTCCTCCACCAGTCCTTCCAGATCACCAACACTATCTGGCTGCTGATAAGGACTCCACACCTACAAAGACAAAGAGTGTGAATTAGGCCCATTTTTACATGGAACAGGCAATTACATTGCATTTTAGTGAAAAAGTATGTGTGTGTGTATGCAAACACACACATATGATTTCATAAAATTACTCTTTTGTTGATTTTGATTGCTTCCTTTTTCCCTTATTTGTAAGTCACTTTGGATAAAAGTGTCTGCTAAATGACTAAATGTAATGTAAATATAAATATATAAATGTAAATATATAGTAGTCAACATTTGAAGTGGATCAAAAAGTTCAAAACTGAAGTCTATCAAAGTTGTCATAAGACAAGAGGGTATTGTTTCGGTTTTAGGACAACTTTATATAGATATAGATAGATAGATAAAAAATTCACACAAAACTAAATAGACATTTTTAAAATAAGTTTATTCCTTTAAAATGAGTTTTATTCCTTATTCTCAATGATGCAGTCATGGCCTGATGGATAGGGAGTTGAACTTGTAACCCAAAGGTTGTGGGTTCGAGTCCCAGGTCTGGCAGAGATTGTAGGTGGGGAGAGTAAATAACCAGCGCTTTCTCCACCTTCAATACCACGACTGAGGTGAGACCCTTGAGCAAGGCACGGTTCCCCCAACTGCTCCCAAAACTGACAATAAAGACATTTAAAATATTCTACAAATGCTTTAAATAAATTATGTTATTTAAATAATCATTCATAAAAGAACCCTGATTTTAAACATTGATAATATTAAGAAATGTTTATTGAGCATATTAGATTTTTTTCTGAAGGATACTGTGACACTGAAGACTGGAGTAATGGCTTTGCCCTCAAAGGAATTATTTTACTACATTTTTTAAAATGGTAATAAAATTCACAAACGTACTGTTTTCGCTGGATTATTGATGGAATAAATATATATACTTTGGTCAGCATACGAGACTATTTAACATCAAAAATATTTATAGACTTCAAACGCAGTTGCAATGCTGTCAGTGTGAAAGCACAGCGTGACGCTCAGGTTTTGTGGTTACGCTACAGTTTTTCTTACTCACTGCTCATACGCGAGTGTAAAACAGGCCTTAACACCTCAAGAATTGTTACAGAACCGAATGTGTATAAATCACTGTAGCCACTTCTAAGTCTGTACAAACACAGCAGATGTGTGTCTGTTTGTGCATTACAAAAAACATGCCATGCTGGTCTCTGACAAACTTGACTCTTGAGTTTAGTGAGCAAGAACAGGCCCACAGTGTTCTAGTGTTACTCAACATCTACTGCCTGCCAAACAAGATTTCACAAGAACCACCAGCAAAAGATACAGTCTCACTCAGTCGCACAATAGCCCATGACAAGACTGAAGACACCAACTCACGTAGAGCATGACAGCCGGACAGCAACATTGAAAAATGGAGACCCTGTGGTCATGATTGCATCACAAAAAGAAGCCACCGATTACGCTATACATTTTAGGAAGCTGCAGTTGTGAAGCTGTAACTCTCAGTTTCATAAGGATAGAGGCAAATAAACTGTTAAAGGTTAGTGAGACAGGTAAAGTCAAAATAATGCAGAGATTCTGTGCCTTTAGGGTTTTAGGTGTGGCTGAATCAGCGACAGCAGAAATTCATTTAAGACTAAATGTAGGACAGACACAAGTTCAGACACGATGATCTTTCTAACCTAAGCAGAATCTTTTCTTCTATGTGTGTGTGGCAGGTCTGCTCGTGTCAGGCAGAAACAGTTTACCCAGAAATCACATATTGTCCATTTATTCACCCTCATGTTCCAAACCTCTACGACTTTCTTTCGTGTAACACAAAAAGAAAACATAATGTAAGATGTTTACGCTGCTCCCTTCCTCAATACACCCCAGAAGTATCACAAAAGAAGTCAAGATCCCTTGTGGGCTGTGTTCGTAAGTTTGCCAGTTTTTAAAAGAAGTCTCTTATGCGCACCAAAAAACAAACAAATAAATAAATATATATACATACAGCAAAACAGTAACATTAATGCAAACAGTAACATAATTATTACAATTTGAAAATGTTAAAATCTAATTTATACTTGTGTACAACTATTTTGTAATGTTTTTGCCGTCACTTTTAATTTAATTAATGTGTCCTTTCTGAATAAAAAGTATTGATTTTTAAAAAAAAAGGCATATAATATACTACACAATATAAGCAATATAATACACAATTAATTTAGATAACTTTTATAGTCATTTAAATCTAACCAATCCCATTAGTTTTTACAGCATGAAAAACAGTAGGCTAAACATCTTTTTGTGATCCATTAAAGATAGTCCTAGTATATGATGACAGAATTTACGCCTACAATTGACTAAAAACAGTTTTTGATGAATGATCTCTTCTGATGCTCAATGTGTTAATAATAATGCTTGAATATGAGTAACAACTAACCTTAATGACCTTCTCCACCCCCGAAGAGCAGATCATGTACGTGTGAGGGTTAAAGCGGACCTGATTCACGATGGACCGATGACCTTTCAGAACCATAAAAGCCCCGTTCACCACTCGACCCGGACCTCCTGTCGAGACAGAGAGAGAAAGAGTCCATAAATAATAATAACAATATTAGACACGGTTAGCCCGTGCATGAGTGACTGTGTTTACCTGCTTCAGGGTCACTGGGGATTCTCCACATGTAAAGGTTAAAATCATCTGAGCCAGACAAGATGTACTGAAACGACATAGAAATATATTATTACCAAAGCAACACAGAGTTCTAGAGAAATATGACACGATTTAAAAAAAATAACTATATGCAGAATATATAGAGCTATACAAACTATACAAGATATCAAATTGTCCTATACTACCATTAAAACATTACCAACATATACTACCATTAGTTTTTTTTTATGATTATTTTTCTTAAAAGATTTACTTATTATGATTATTAAATTGATTAAAAAAGTGACAGCAAATGCATCTACAATCTTTACAAAAAAAAAATATTTAAAATAAAAGCTGTGCTGTTCTAAATGCAGCATCTTCAAACTTTATATTCACCAAAAAAATAATAATAATAATGATCAGTTTTCACAAACAAAACAGAAGAAATTAATACTTTTATCTGTAAGGATGTGATCTGAAGTGACAGTAAAGAGTTATAATAAACCTTTTATACTCCAAAAAACCACAAAAGAATTTATAATATATTTATAATAATACTAAATGTTTATTAAGCACCAAATCACCATCTTAGAATGACTTCTTTAGGATCATGTGACACTGAAGATTGAAGTAATGGCTGCTGAAAATTCAGCTTAGGCATCACAGGAATAAATGACATTTTAAAATAGAAAACAGTTATTTTAAATAGTAATACGCAAATGGAGAAAAACAAATTTGGAAGTTTTTAGAATTGCGTGGAAAAACGGCATGTCCAGATATAGACAGGCTTTAAAAGCTGCTAGGGCCGAGCATATCCACAAACTCATAGAAAATAACCAAAACAA
>JAUMHI010000054.1:16819581-16846784 GCA_032359435.1 Enteromius unitaeniatus
AGAGAGGCCATGAGGTCTGGTGTTCATCCAGTCCAGCAGGAGGCGCTGTAGCAGCAGGATCAGAGGTTGGAGTGTGTATGTGTGTATGTGTGTGTGTGTTCAAATTAGTGTAATACTGTGTGTAAATATATATGCAATATCACACGCGGGTGTGCCTGCAGCTGTGTGATGTTCCAGCGGCCGCCTCCGTAGCAGACGAAGGCTCGTCGTCGCTGGAATCGTGTGTATGTGAGTTCTCCTTCCGAAGGCCCATGCTGATATGGCTCTGGAGCGCAGCGGGTGTGAGCCACTCTTTAGGCAGACAACTCTGGAGAAATGGAATACAGGAGCTGAAATACGCCAACCGATTGACCCAGCGTGGGATCTCTCGACCACACAGCAACTAGAGAGAGAAATTGAGAGAATAAATTGATTTGAGAATGTAGAATGTCACCAGCCAGTGAAGTTAAATGCAGGGGAGTGGGGAGTATACTGACCTCCGACAGCGAAGAAGAAAAATGATTGCAGTTTTTGTGCATCAGGTGGTAGGCGTTCCCCTTGAACTCCTTTCCCAGCTCCTCCATTATTTTATCAATGTCCTCCTCTGCAAAGTCTGTTGTACCCAGAGCTATAGCCTCTCTGGAGAAGAAACACAGTTTGTGAGATGTGTTTTGTTGACCTAAATGTGTGTGCATATGTGAAAAACTTACTTGAATTTAAAAGTCTCCCCCAGTTCTGAGGCATTTCCGGGGTTGATTTCAAAAATGCCACTGAAGGGATATGGATGACCGCCATATGCAAACTCTACAGGGGACAAAACAACACACATTAGAACGACAAAGACGTGTTTGTTACTTAGGAATTCATAAGTATAATGGATGGAAATTCTCATATGTGAAGCTTTTTTACTTGTATATACATCACAATGGAAGAAAATATTGTCACAATTCCTGTTTATACTGACTAAAGAATATCTGCAGAAATACTTATAATAGTAAGTTATATGTTATTTAACAGTTTAATCCCTGATATACAGAGACAGGCTCTCAGAACATTTCTTTTTATGTTTAAATGTGTAGAGAGTACTGCAGTAATGAAAATTGTTTTGCAGATCAACTCAAAAGTTAACAAAAACTTGTATTGTAAATTTGTAAAACATATTTTAGGAATTTTGAAGCCTAAATACTATAGACTAAAGTAAAAAGCTAAAGAATGAATAAATGTCACAGTCACATGACTTCAAGACAACTCTTCAATCTTAAATATAAAATAATAATAATAAGGTTTGTGTTAGGACAGTTTGCAAGAGCGATTTAACCAAAAATAAAACAAACTTCATGATAAAGGAACTGGAATGGCTAAAATGCTAACTTAAGGTTTGGCCTGCAAAAATATGTCCATTCTGCAGCACTCTATTGATGAGAAGCTAAAGCTCTGTAAAAATCCCAGTGAATCATGGCTCAGTCTTTAGAGCTGCCTACATCTACTCTGTACCAGTGCTGCTGAGAAGTGTGTGTGTGTGTGTGTGTGTGTGTCAAAGGATAAAAAAAGAAAGAAATAGTTTAAAAAGACAGCAGTTTCTCTGTCACTTTATGACTCAGATCAGAGGCCCCACTAATTGGCTATAGTGTGTTTTTTTCCTCTGTTGTCTTCTATCACTACAGACACAGACAACAAATCTGCAAATCTTACACAGTACATAATGCATTTAATTGCTAGTAGTGACAAGGCTGAGATTGCATAAGGCTAATACAGAGATTGAGTTAAATGAATAAAAACATGTACAGCAACAAGCAAGAATAGTGATGCCATATTATGTGTCGCATTACTTAAAGGGATAGTTTACCTTCAGTTGGTCCCCATTGACTTACATAGTATACGGTACTATGAAAGTCAATGGGGACCAGCAACTGCAGGTGTACTACCCCTTTAAATGTGGCTATAATCATCATTCATATTTAGCTGCTAATCAATTGTTTTCATTCTCGTTTTATCATAGTATTTTTTTCATAACTTTAAATATCTAAAACCGTATAACAACTACCATGTCGACTAAATATAGCTGACAAAGCCTATTTCAAGTTCTTTACAATTCGGACCAAGGTTCCAGTAGAGATCTAGAGTTTCAAAGGGGAAAAAAACATAAGGTTGATAGGTCACTGTACCTCTGCCATAAATCTCTATTCCTGAGTGGAAGACTCCAATACCCAGAGTGGAGGTGTATTCATTTATCCAGTACTAAAACAACAAAGGGGGAAAAGAGATTTTCATATAATCATATTTTAATATTATAAAAAAAAACATATATATATAGCATTCTGTTAGCTAGAAGGCAATAAAATCAATAAATGCTTTCCAGCCCTGACACACACTAAACAATACAAGCCTTAATGTGGAGGGGGAGGGGAGAATATTCAGAGAAAACGTGCCTGTGTGAGGCCAAAAAGTGCACCAGCTGCCCTTCATGAATAATAGAACATGTAGAACATGATTTAATGTACACAGAACAAATACTAGCATATCTCCACCCTTTCTAATTTAACAATAAATAAACTGATAAACACAGCAGTGTCCACTAATATGTATTCAACTTGATGTTTATGACATAATATTTTATACATAATATTGCATACAATTTACATTTAGTACATTGATGAAATGTAATAAAAAGCTAAAAAAAAAAAAGGAGAGGACCTACCAAAATCACTGACCTCTATTTATGTATAGTATGTATATGTTTATTTACATATTATAGATCTGTGGCCACAAGTGTTCTGTACTTGTAAAGTGTTTTTATGTGAAGAGGTGACAGCGCCTCCTTCAGCACGGGAGGAGAAACGCACGCGCTCTCATCTCGTCTCTGGACTCGCTCATCAATACTGCTTTCAATATTACATCTAGGCAAAGTAGGTTTGTAGTCGTGCTTTCAGAATGAAACCTCTGTGTCAGCAACCGAGACTCTTTATCAGTACACTGTGACCACCCCGATGTTAAAGTCTTCATCAGTGCATTCATCTTAACATTTGTTGTTGCATGCAAAATTACACAAAATAAGAGCCAGAAGGAGAGAGGTTGACGTTAACCGGTGTGAAAGACGAAAGGCCAAATGATTAATGAGCTTACCATGTCATACACATTAAGAATAACGGGTTCATTTGCCATCCTGAGAGAGAAGCGCGCGCGGTCCCTTAAAACAACGGGCTTTTATTGCTCTCGAGACAGCTGCCCTCCTCGCGCACCTTGTGTCGGATGCAAAGATTAAAACACACAGCAAAGTCTCTACGCCGACATCCAAAAGACCAAAGCGCAATATAAATGATCCGCTCTTGTCATTTTATCCATCAAAGAGTGATTGTTTGAGATGTTTAGCGGGACTCGGGGGCCTAGTCGCATTAGTAAAGGAGAAACAGCGGCTGCAGAGGTAGACACAGACGAGGAAAGGCAACAGGGCATCGGTTTCCAGCAATGGTGAATCTAGCGGGAGAAAAACAGGCACTTGTGGTCTCGGGTGCGCAACGCGTCTCCGACAGTCTCCGGTAAGCGCGAGGGGGAGAGAGCACAGGCACCGAGTAAGACGGATCTCACCGATTTTCAAGGGTAGACGCTAACCGAAAAACTCCCGAAAGGGCGCAGATCAGATGGTCGGTGATGCACAACGGCTGGCTGTCAGTCACATGAGGAGTTTGCATTCCCGTTAAGACGACAGGTATTCCGCTCTCGCGCTTGATTCGGTCGCACGGGTTTCGCCGCTGGTCGGAGCGCAGGGGTCGCAGCTGTGATGCTGAAGGGAGCTTGCTGCAGTCCCGACCGCATCAGCCATCAGCGCCGCAGTCCCGGGGTTTGTCCTCATGGAGGCCGCGCTGAGCAGCACGGACGCGGGGGAAAATTCCTAAGTACGGTTCACGGTATTGAGGATGACATCACTCTGGCCGGGTCTCGAGCTTGAGGATTCGAGTGTGCACTAGAACCAGCGGAGCGTGCGATTATTACATCATCATCATCATCATCATCATGATCGGTACGCAGCGCGTCCAGCATCCCCCTCAATCCGGGGCGGTGCGTTATTCTGATCTACAAATAACACGATTCTGCTCGACGCCGAGAGCTAAACTTAGTGTTTACTGCTTATGAACATTATTATTATTCGTAGGTCTAGGCTTTTTGTATTTTGAGATACACATCTCCAGAAACACTTTGGTTTAGAGTTCATTTACAATTATTCTTATTTTTACTATCAGTTATGCACAATGGAGGGACTTTTTTTTGTTGTTTAATTTTTGGTGCACCTTAGTGTCACCTTATGTTTGATTGGCCACAATAACCATTCATTTAACCATTGTTTTGACAGTGTAGGAGCTCATTACTCTCATGGTTTATTTGTGACAGAGAGAGGATGGGAGTTAGCTACTGTTATATGTCCATGTAACCCATAGCATGGTGAGGCTGTCACCGTAAAAAAAATCTGTAAGGTTTATGGTGAAAACCAGCTGTGGTTGCCAGAATTTAACTGTAAAAAATATGTTTACAGCATTTTAGGTTTTACACTTTTAAGTAAAATTTTCTGTTTAATCTGCTATTTCTTTATTTGATAAAATGTTAATATACCAACCTATTAAATTACTGAAATGTGTTTTGTACCTTTTTAATACACGGATGAGCACCAAATGCAGGTGGTGATAAGAAAATCACATGATGAACCAAAGCCCATCACAAGCAACTTTTAAATATGAACATGTATAGAAGGTGGATTAGCAATGATTTGACCCGGCGAATTTCTGAGTGGCCCTTCCCAAGTTTGTTTTTTCCTGTTGTTACCATGAATTGTTACCTACAAAAATCCCACCCCCTCTCAGAAAATACATAAAACTGACATTACTGAGCTATATGCGTTTAAAGGAACTTATTGAATTGATACAATGGCATTGCTCAGTTCAGTGTGTTGGGAAATCGGGAATTTTGTCCCACGTCAACATTTATTCAACAGTTAATAACGCTCAACATTCAAAAGGTAGCCTACACATGACAAAGCCAGCACTTTGGTCATCATCTTTCATTATTTTGGCAAATGTTTCCCACACTTTGCTCTTTCTATTTGTATTTGCGTCATCTTCGCATCAGTAATTTGTAATCAGTAAAGTGTAGGCCTATGTATTTTATAGAAAATTGTGTCTAGTACTATATATTATTATTATTTTAGGTCAACCTGTGCATCACTGGCCACCATGCCTCAGCTAGAGTCAGCGCTCAAGATAGCCACCGATCCAGAGCCACTGCACAAAATGGCAGCTATTTCAGAGCCACAGTCCAAGTGGACCATCACTCCCGAGCCACAGCCACAGTTCAAGATGGCCGTCGCTCCCGAGCCACAACAACAGCACAAGATGGCCACTAACCAAGAGTCAACCATTATTCACAATGGCTTCCACACCAGAGCCTCCGGCCACCTAAGATGCTACTCCTAAGGTTCCCAGCATCAAGGAAGGGGAATTTGGCGACACTAAGGCTTTCCAGGGGCCTTTACGGCTGGTGGCCAGCCTGGCGGATCCCCCACTGAGGTCGGTGAGAGAAGCCAGTCTCCTTAGGGTCCCAGCACAGGCTATTGCGGAGACTGTCCTTCTTTCCTCAGTGCTTTCACAGTCACAGCTGTCACCATCCTGAGTGTGTGGGCCACACAGTGTGCTCCCAAGGTCCACACCTGTGTCGAGGCATTTATCAGTGACTGCTTTTCCCCATGATCATGTCTCCAGGGTCATCTCAGAGTCCCAAGTGGCTACGGATCAGGCTTTTGACCCTCAGGTGGTTCTGCCGATGGCTGCACAACCTCCAGGGGTTTTGGCGAAAGCTAAAGCCTCTCTTGTGGTTCCGCCAGTGACTGCACTGACCCCAGAATTGTCGGCTGATTACGTAGATTTCCAAGAGGTTCTGCCAGTGGTTGCACAACCTCCGGAGATGTCGGTTTCGGTTGTACATTCTCCAGAGGTGGCTGCAAAACCCCCAGACCCAGTAGCTCGTGCCATTGAACCCTTGCCTTGCCCTGCCACAGCCACAAGGGCCACCACTGAATGCTCATTTTGCCCTGTCTTGGCCACAGAGGTCGTGGAACTCTCGACTTGTCCTGTTTCAGCCATAAGCCTCTCGTCCTGCCCAATCATTGCCATTGAAACCCCCCATAAACCCCAATGCCTCAGGGGTTGTTCCCCGTGGATTCCATTCCGCAGTCACGGCCAGGAGAGTGTTCCTCAGTCCCTTTCCTGAATCACAGCCAGGAGAGCCGTTCCAGTTCCCCGTGGATTTCGTCCCGTAGTCCCGGCCAGGAGGGCCGTTCCCTAGTCCTGTTCTCAAATCACGGCCAGGAAAGCCGTTCCAATTTCCCCGCGGATTGCGTTCCGCAGTCACACCCAGGAGTTCCGTTCCAGTTCCCAGAGGATTCCGATTCGCAGTCATGGTCAGGAGTGCCGTTCTCAAGACCTGTTACCAATTCACGACCAGAAATGTTTTGCTCCGTCCCAGCCAGAAGGGCCCGATATTGGCCTGTTTACCTTGACGTTGATTTTGCCTTGTCTCTTTATTGCTCTGTTTGCCAGTGTCTGACCCTGTACCCTGTACCATAATGCTGATTAAGTGTAATTAATATATTTTCTTATCTCAAAATGGTTGTAAATATCCCATACAAAATCACCAACCTTTGTTTCAAATGTTGTAAATAACCATAATGTTTATTGTAAATAGCCTGTATCATTAATCATGCTGATGCCATCACCCTTTCAGCCTCAGTCATGTGCTGTAATGTGATATTAGACTCCAGAGGAAGTACTGTATTATCATTCTCTTTTGTTTCTCTCCCCTACTTTAAGTGCATTCAGCCAATGCTGCCTTTGAGTGTATTGATTTCTGATGAGGACTAATACACACACCGACATAGACACACACAAACATGCACATACTCATTTGTCAAAGGCATCTACTTCCTCTCTCAGACATCAGAGACAGCGGTCTATCAATATAGACAGAGAGACAGCAGCGGTCCATCCACTAGCACAGACGGCATGTTATCCTGAGTCAATCATCTGAATTGGAGATAGATGTTAAATACATTTTTCCCCCATTCTGATGATCATTTTGATTGTTTTGACCATGTCTACAGTACTTTCCTAAATGCACAATGTGCTACATTTATAAACACAAATCTTTTTATGTACAAATATACATTTTATACTGTATGTATACACACACGTGTGTGACCATGGACTACAAGCCAGTCTTTCACAAGTTTGTGTTTCCTTATGATGAACAATTGAGCATGTTTGGCGTTCTGTCCAGGAAGCGAGCCGGGAGATCAGCGACCTCCGCTCGCCCCCCGGAAGGAAGACGCAAAGAAGGAAGGCAGAGAAGGTATGCGTAACGAGATGTGGAAGGGGGGAAAACGGGCTTATTTAAGGAGAAGGCTTATGGATTTGATTGTACGGAGCCAAATTGGCTTGATTAGGGGAGTGGTATCAGCTGTGGCTAATTATGCATCAGCGCTCCTCCCGAAACTTGTTTATCAACACCACTAAGTCACAGGGGTATATTTGTAGCAATAACCAAAAATACATTGTATGGGTCAGAATTATAGATGTCTCTTTTATGCCAAAGACCATTAGGATATTAAGTAAAGATCATGTTCCGTTAAGATATTTAGTAAATTTCCTACTGCAAATATATTAAAACTTTCTGTTTAAGTATAATTTAGGTTAATGTTCATACACCTAAATTTCCATTTAAACAACTTAATGTAAAAAGCACTCAAAGATGAATTCTTTTGAGCCATTTGAATTGTTTTTATTATATACACATTTTAATCACTGAGAAGCACACAGACATAAATGTATATGCACGATGCATGTGAATGGCAACATTATTACTGTGAATGATTTCATGAAGACTTTACACGTGGTTTCATCCACACAGCCCTGCAGAAGAACCACCATAACAAACACACATTTGTCAAGTACAGAACAGATATTACAGAAATAGCACAAGCTGCTGCCCCTAAAATTGCAGACAGGGAGCAGCACTGAGACCAGCAGTTCAATGTGGCAAGGCACAAGTTGAAAGAGGTGCAGAAACCATTTAGTGTACACAACGCAACGATTTCAAGCCATATACAATATCAACATTACATTTCCATTCTGATTGTGAATTCTAATAAGTGCCACCTCTAGTTTTATTTTTTTTCCCGTGAGGGAGGAAAAGTAAATACAATGCCAAGCCCTGATGGCAAATAAACAATTCAAAACGTCGTCACTTCCCCCATCACTACTGCAGCCACAGAAATGCATCCTGCATGTCTCAACTTGGATGAGTGAGAAATTAAAGTATTAAAAATGAAAAAAAGTTTTCTCCATTCAAATCATGCACGCTTTCAAACATACTCTTGCACAAGCAGGTACCTGAGAAGACCTCAAAAAAAAAATCTAATGGCACACCTCGGGCTCATTCCACCACTCTGGAAGTACAAGATGAGAAAAATCTCTCCTCTGTGGGCCTGTCTTCTGCCCAGAAACACAGTTCCACCTCGGCCTCTGTCTCCTGCTCATCTGTCTAATTCAGATTATGATGATTTCTGCAGCTCTTGATCCAAACACTGTGCTCATCATCCCTGTTCCCTTATTCCACCATGCAATGTCATCAGGCATGCTGGGTATTCTGGTTAAGCGCCAATGATTATCACCAAATGAATTGTGAAAACCTGTTATAGCTACAAGTGTGCGGTCATAACATGGTATAAACAATTAAAGAAAATCTGCACTTTCTGCTAACATTAACTGGTTTCCATTTTCGCTCCCTGTTAATGTTTGGGCCCCGCAGAAACGGTTCAAATCAAAAAGAAAAAAGATTTAGTCTATAAAATGTCATGTGATCATGTGATGGGTTAAAATGGGCCCCGGGCCCCTCGAGGGTGCAGCTGAAGACGTTTGTAAGCAATGAAACCTGCTGCTATTACTGCCAGGGCAGCTACAGTATACACTGTCCATGTTCCGAAAGCAGATGAAGATTCTCCATCGGCACGAGAGCTGGTGGGGCCGTTCTGCATGATAGGCTGTAGACATAAACACATATCAGAGAAGCAGATTGACGAACTGATAATTCTCAGAGATGTTATCAACATCACCATCACTATAGCCTGCAGTACTTACTCGCTGCTGTATGCGAAGATGCACATCTTCCCCTGCAGTACGAAACAGCTCCACTGCTGAACCGTGGGACAGATTGTCCAACTTCTGGCCATTTATCTATACACGCAAATAAAAAACACTATGAAATGTATACTATTCATTTTTAAAATATAGTAATATCAAGACTTCTTATTTTACTCAATGTTTTGTAATATGTGACCCTGGGCCACAAAACCAGTCAGGAGGGTCAATTTTATGAAATTGAGATTTATACATCATCTGACAGCTGAATAAGCTTTTTATTGATGTACAGTTTGTTGGGACAGGACAATATTTCAAAATTCTAATTCAAAACACTAAGAAAATTGCTTTTAAAGTTGTTCAAATGAAGCATATTACTAATCAAAAAATATTTTTTGATATATTTACAGTCGAAAATGTACAAAATATCTGCATGGTATATTAGCTTAACTTGATGTCCTAATGATATAAAAATATATAATTTATATTCTTGCTACTTATGAATGGGGGTTGATTAGCAACAAGTACTCATCAAATTGTTGAATTTACAATTCATCAAAAAATCTAAAAACAAGTGTATTAGCAGTAAAACAGCATATTCAAATGATTTCTGAAGTAGTATTTCAAATAGCTGCTGAAAATTCAACTTTGACATGCAGCTGAAAACAATAGAAAAAAGGAAAAATTCTTGTAATTAATATTTTACTGGCATCATATTGCCTAATATTTAAAAACAGCTAAAGTTTTGAGAATTTCAAAACTAATGTTATCCCATGCCTTCTGCAACTCAAGCCACGGGCTTTCCTTTGAGTGTCCAATAGATCTGTTCCGTTTATTTTCCAACTCGCCCCAAATTTACTTAATGGGGCTGAGGTCCGGAATTTGACGGGGGCCAGTCATAAGAAAAATGTGCCCACAACAAAAAAATGCTGTAAAATCATTATTCAAAAGATCTGCATTTAAGGTGAATAGGGTCATCCGCATGATTACAGTGCATTGATTTACAATAAATCACTCATGTACGCTGTTATACAGTGAAGCGGCAGTATTGATTCACAGTTAAGTATAGAGATTGTCAAGCATTAAGTATTAGCAGAGTACAATTTGTTAACTACGTATTACAGTGGTTTTACCGCAAGGATTTTGTCTCCCTCCTGCAGACGTCCATCCAGTGCAGCTGCTCCATTTTCTTTGATTTTTGCCACATAGATTCCGCTGTCATTCAAAACATACTGCTGGTCCACTCCCCCCACGATATTAAACCCCAGACCTGACAGGGACAGAGAGGACGTTACACACAGCACGTGTTTGAACTACTTACATGATTAAACTGAGCCTGAAATACATCCAGACATCCTTAATGTGATTTCTGAAGAACAATTAGGGAAGGAGGGAAGTAACAGACAGCCAGATGATGGGTCTTACTCCAAAATATCACTGGCAAGCGCAATCCTTGCAGTACAACATTTCATATCAACCACAAAAGCTATGATTTACTAATAATAGAATTTAGGCCTATTTGATGTATAATGTAAGAAACTGTCTATAGGGGCAGGTCTGGTATTATTTAAACGTACTAATTTGATCCATAGTGTTGATGTCTCTGCTATTGTTTTACAGTCACACTATTTAATCACAAGTCAAAGTCCAGGGCTATCAAAGCTGTCCAGTGCATGACCCCGCAGAGGTCACACACACCAACGCATTATATAACAGTTTAATCAAAGTCAACAAGCAGCTGAGACTCTCAGCTCCCAGAAACTGAACTGATGGACCGGAACCAGACTCAAAATTCCCGAAGAGCTTCAATAACGTCCAAATATAACGTTAGTGTGCTTGAATCGGGCAGAAACGTCCATAATGCCGCTGGCGTATTCTGCAGGTTCTGATCTCATCTGAACTTTCGCTTTCATTACAACACGATCGCCTCTGAATAAACCCGATCTGACCGATCTCAGAGCACATTCGGGACCGCAATATCAGTTCGGGATGACGGCGCCGGTTATGTCAGCATTTGTTGCGGTAGCGGGCCGACCCAGCAGAACCGAACCGACGGGATGGACTCTGTTTAAACAGCTCCGACAGAGCAGGGGGAGAGAGACAAACTTACCAGCCGGGCCTCTTTTCAGCGTTATTTCTTCAACGCTCGGCGCGTTGTGTGCGGATCCGTTCATGATGTCGGAAAAGTTTTACTTTTTTATTCCCGAGCAGCTAAAACCCTCCTAAAACGTGCGGAACTCCGCCTGCTTCTTCTAATGCTGCCGGGATCCGTGCGCAGCCGCCGCCGCCCCCTGGCGGACACCACCGGGACACTTTTACGGTGCACTGCGTTTTTGTTTTATTTTCGGTTGCAAAATTTTCAATCATTACCTCATAACCTGTTCCCTGACATTCCAGCAAGGCATTAAAAGTCATGTGTTGGCACACATTGATTCCAATTGCGTTGGTTTATGTTATGTTAGTTAGAATTATGATTAAGGATGTTGTTTGTTAGTTCATTGTAATTTAAAATATACTAAAATGTAATAATCTCCTGCCCTGGCTAAAAAATATCCCAGTATTTTTTATTTGCAAAATTTTGCTGTTTTGCTAAAATAGTTTTGCTAAATGTAAATCTGAGTGGTTGAAATTGAGACCTTTGTGCCTTTGTTTCATCTCAAGATGCACACAGTAATGTTTTTGTTTGTTTGTTTTTTTCTAAGGCATGTAATAAAAATTACTTAAATATGGCCTAATCACGACTTATTCAAAGCCATGTCTTTAAATGTTGGCTTTTAAGTACTCTTTTTAGTTGTATTATTAATACTTTTGCTAGGCCCTGTTGCACAAGTCAAATGTGTTGCTTGAAAGGACTGGAGAGGCTCTTAAGATATCCGGGCAACAGTCCTAACCATGATATTCACTGGTTAACTGGTTAACTTGAGATCCACAATTTTTTTAACTCAAATTCAGTGCACACAGACTGAAGTAGTTTAAATCTTTGGTTCTTTTATTTGTGATGATTTAGACTGACATCTAACAAAATCCCAACAATTTACCATTTCGACAAATTAGAATATTTCAGAAAATAATTAAACATTTTTAGTGAATTGTTGGCCTTGTGGAAAGTATGTTCATTTACTGTGTATGGACTTGATACTTGGTAGGGGCTCCTTTTGCTTTAATTACATGGAGGCAGTGTTGGGGAAAGTTACTTTGACAAGTAATGCATTACAAGAAATGTCAATACAAAAAAAACAATGAAGCACAGTTTGTTTTTGAAGTCATTTTTGTTTGTTCATGAGCATGGTTGAACTGGATCATCAAAGGTCTGCAGCAAAGACGTTGGTTAATAAAATAGAATTCAATACATTTATGTAATTAATTTTTTGCAGATTTGCATCATATTCTGAGTTTATTTTAATTAATTTTGCTGAATACTAAATCTGTTTTTTGAGAGTGAGATGAAATAATGCATATTAATTTTTAGTCTAGAACGGCACTGTATTCACACAATGCTCTGTGTTTCTGATTTCTCCCAACATATGATGAGTAAATAAATGAGAAACCAAAGTATGGCTTTTGAAAAAGTAACTCAGTTATATTACCCCAAAATTGAAAAGTAATGCTTTACTTACTTAGAAAAAGTATATTATTACATAACTTGTATTACTTGTAATGCATTACCCCCAACAGTGCATGGAGGTGATCAGTTTGTGGCACTGCTGAGGTCATATGAAGCCCAGGTTTCTTTGACAGTGGTCTTCAGCTCATCTGCATTTTTGGTCTCTTGTTTCTGATTTTCTTCTTGACAATACCCTATAGATTCTCTATGGTGTTCAGGTCTGGTGAGTTTGCTGGTCAGTGTGGGCAGGTGTCAAATCCTGCTGGAAAATGCATCTTTAAAAAGCTGGTCAGTAGAAGAAAGCATGAAGTGCTCCACAATTTCTTGGCAAACAGGTGCAGTGATGTTGGTTTTCAAAAAACACAATAGATCAACACCATGTAACACATTAGCTCATTAAGGGAAATGTATATAAATACTATATTACTATTAATTATTTTTAATTGCAATTATTTATATTGGCCACAGAAAAATGCCTTCTTAAAGTATCACTGCATTAGAGGATGTAGCAAGGGCCGAAATCGTAAAGGGACATTAATTTTGCAAGGCAGAATCAGAAACTCATGTAATTTGTGCAAAGGTTTTATAACTCTACGTTAACTCACATAACTGAACACACACGTATAAACACACTCACACAAAGGGGAAAAGGGAAAGAAGGCTTAAGGGTCAGGAGACCAAAGAGAATAGTGAGGTTCTGCTGTGGAGGCTTTTGAAATCTGTTGAGGTCACACCTCCTGTGGGTCAAAAAGCCAATCGGGTGTTGCTAATTTGGAAGGACATTTTAGGACTCTTTGTTTCTAAGCATGCTAATTTGCATATACACTGGGTTGGTGGTCGATATCCAAATTAGAAGAACACTGTTGCACTATTTTTAAAACACTGAGGGGCAGTTTCCGGTTGCGGATGGTGTTGACCTTATGAGGTGACATTGAGAAAAGTGATCTATCAAAAACAGGCATAAAACAGTATACCATACATAAGATGATATACAAGCACAATAACAATATACACAATGACCTGAAGGATAGGCTACGTGTTTACTCAAACAAAGCTTTCCTGTGAATTAATTTGGGGAAATGTCCATTGTCTTTTCAGCAGGGCGAACTAGTCTGAGTTACTTTGTTCACATTCCTTCAAGCAATAAACCAGTCTTCTCAGTTGCCATGGAAATCAGAGGCCTGTTCGCCTTCCTGGACTTCACACACCTCATCCAGACTCTAGGACCTTGGTTTCCAAATGAAATACAAAACTTTATCTAATCTGAAAAGAGGACTTTGGACCACTGGGCAACAGTCCAGTTCTTCTTCTCCTTTGCCCAGGTAAGACGCGTCTGATGTTGTCTGTGGTTCAGGAGTGGCTTAACAAGACGAATACGACAACTGTGGCCAAATTCACTGACACGTCTGTGTGTGGTGGCTCTTGATGCCTTGACCCCAGCCTCAGTCCATTCCTTGTGATGTTCACACAAATTCTTGAATTGATTTTGCTTGACAATCCTCAAAAACTGCAGTTGTCTCAGATGGTTGTCTTTTTCTTTCCACTCAACTCTCTGTTAACATGCTTGGATACAGCACTCAGACAGTTTCTGTGGCAATGAATGTGTGCTGTATACCCTCCTCATGAAGGGTGTCAATGATTGTCTTCTGGACAACTGTGAGATCAGCAGTCTTACCCATGATTGAGAGACCATTTTGAGGGCTAAGGAAACCTCTGCGGGTGTTTTGAGTTGATTAGCTGATTGGCATGTCACTATATTCTAATTTGTTGAGAATTGGTGGGTTTTTGTTAAAAGTGAGCCTAAATCATCACAATTAAGAGAACCAAAGACCTTTTTTGTGAACCAGTTGAATCAAATCACTGAAAAGATCAAATCTTTCACGAATCAGTGTTCATATTCTGGTTTAATTTTATATTAGGATAAACCATAAAGTTGTAATCATATTCTCTGTGACCCTTTGCACAACAATGTAATGGTTCATCAAATTTATAGTTGTACAAATGCAAATGTAAGATGAAGATTGCCTTTTAAATGTATAAACACAAGTGTGAAGTGCTGGTAAGAAATCAT
Source organism: Enteromius unitaeniatus (assembly GCA_032359435.1). Lineage (NCBI taxonomy): Eukaryota > Metazoa > Chordata > Actinopteri > Cypriniformes > Cyprinidae > Enteromius > Enteromius unitaeniatus. Next base: position 16,834,415 of record JAUMHI010000054.1, read on the forward strand.
AACAAACTCAGAAACTAATTTTAACACACAGATACAAATCATATGTGACAAAGGCACAATTTTATGACACAGCATAAATGCATACTTACAGTCCACAGTAAAATTCTTTACGATTGTGATTTTTATGTTAAATTGCCTCCTCTTATCTCAGGTCAACATGCAGATTATAATATCACCAAGCACATTTCGATCGGGGTAATACAGCATTTATTCAGACATAATTATTCACTTATCTCCATTATCACAATGATTATTTCCATGGTTTTATTCAAAATAATGCATTTTCCAAAATCCAAACCAAATAAAATAATATTCAGCCATTTAGATCTGAAGTATTTCAGCACAGTGTCACAGATCTGGTCTGTAGTTTCCTGAATTAGAGTTTATGACCCCTCATGGGCCTTGGTACTGTCCCATGCTAATACTGGTCAAACTATAGGTGTGTTTGGAACAGTATACGTTTTGTCTTTACAAAATCTGTCATGTACATGCAAAAGGTTAACTAGCATAATGCATTCTGACAGCTGACAGAATGAGGAAAAACATCACATCAGTGACCTCTCAGAGGGGCGGCTAAAACTTTCTTTACATCTGTTTTTCATTAGTTTAGATCATATGTTTGAGTTTGACTAATCTCCAATGGAGATGCATATAACAGATATATCTTTATAGCTTTTAGAATTTTCTGTTCGTCTCACTTTTTTGAAGATAATTATAATTTTTTTAAGGACCAATGACTTAATGTGTCTCCTCAACATTGTCATATTTCTCCTATGCCCCTGGATTTAGATCATGTTGGGGGCCACGCTGAACAGCATGAGGTCTCCCTCTATGTGCAGGCGATTGACATCCTCCATCCCGCCAGTTCTGTGCTCAAACTCCAGCAGATGATTGCCGTCCACGGCCACCTTAAACCCGTCCGTCTCCACCAGGATCTTCAGCTGCACACACAAACACATTATGAAAACTTATCTCAATCCAGTAATGTTTGAAGGAATAGTTCACCAAAAAATTTAAATTAGTTGAAAATATACTCAGGCCATCCAAGATTTAAAGAAGAAAAATAGTAAAGACATAATCAGAATAGTCCATCTGCCATCAAACGACGAGATACTTTTACTTATGTTTTCATTACATGGATGTCACAAGCCACTCAATGTATTTTTTTTATGTAAAAAACATCAGCCTCTACCAAACAGCTGATATGTCACTTCATGGTAAAAGTACCAGAATTCATACATATGCTATGAAAATATAAACAATACTACGAATTTATTTAAAAACAATCAAAATAGAATCGTTTTTGTATTGAATCTTCTTTGTTTAGTAAAGTATGCTATTAAATATGATAGGTTTTCTTTTTAACATAGGAAATTATATGTTTTTATACGACAAAATGTCCATTTTGGGGTGGAATAACCCTTTAACTTTAAACTGTCGCTTCTGGGCAAAATGCAAGTGCATAATTTATAATAATGCTTTCTTCAATAAAAAAGCCCATCCCCTGTCTCACATTAAAATACACAAACATGTTTGTTTAGAACTGTTTTGGGCTGTTTTCAGTTGTAAACGGTGACTGGTATGTTGCATATTCCTCCTCTGATTCACTGATTTACAATTTGTCCACTTTCACTGGAAAAAATATATATTATGGATAGAGGACACATACAGTATCTTAACCTGAAGCAGCAGGCTTAAGCCTAGTCTTAGTCTAAATGTAAATCTGAGCTGTTTCAACTGAAAGAAACTTACATTGACTGGTCTTTAAACATGTCAGTGCCTGTGTTTTGTCTTAAGATGCACACCAGTAATGCTTTTTTCTAAGCCATGTTTATAAAAAATGTCCTAATTGAACTATGATCTAATCCTGGTTTAGGATAAGCCCTGACTATAAAACTATTTTACTTCACAAAACCACTGTATTATTCTGACGTTTTCATTAATAGTTTGAACTCTCATTCTGACGGCACCCATTCACTGCAGATGATCCATTGGTGAGTCAGTGAGGTAATGCTAAAACGATCAAATCTGTCGCAACAAAACAAACAAACAAACTCATCTACATCTTTAGATGGCCTGAGGGTGACTAAATATTTGGCTAAGGGTGAGTAAATTATTTTTATATTTGGATTATCTATTTGACTTCATTCCATAGGAACAAAAACAGGTCAATGAGGACCAGAAACTATTTGGTTACTCACATTCCCCTAAATATGCTCTTTTGTGTTAAACAGAAGAAAGACATTCATACAGGTTTGCAGTAACTTAAGGTTGAGTAAATGATGATTTTTGGGTGAACTATTCCTCTAAGGCTAAATGAGGATGCTGTACCTCAAACTGTCTGCCCTGCACAAAGGGAAAGCCTCCCTCCCTCTCTTCCGGACCCCAGCAGCCCCCAAACTGTGTGTTCCGTACGATGGTGTTCTCATGGAAACGAGGGTTGAAATGGAAAACCACGTCATGCCCCCTCACAAAATCTACATGGAACCTGAGAAAAGAGAAGTGAGTTTTGCTTTGGACAGGCAGAAGTAAAGCTGCATCTTGTTGTTTTGTTTTATTACCTGTTTCCTCCTGGTACTAGCTCACCCACTATGGTAATCACGAGGCGGGGCATTATCCCTGCATTCAGCGGAAGATCGTACGGCAATGGCTAAAACACACATACACATAAGTTATTTGAATTCTTTAACAGAGGTGTCTACACTAAGAACATGAACAGAATCTATATTTGATCTATTTATTGTGGTACTGAAAATAGGGATGCACAATATGATACCAATAACTTGATAAATATCAATCATGTTTAACAGTTATTAGCTGATGGTATAGATCAGTTTAATAGATCTTTGCAAAATAAAATACATTTTTATACTTTTTACATGCTTCAAGAAAAATGATTACAAGGCACAAGTATATGCATTATCATCATCATCTCAGTCTAGAATCAGCCCCATTACCCTGAGAGCTCAGTGATTTACACATGAAGACTTCATCGTCTGTTCATAAATTTTCCCATTATGATGAGTTTCTTCCACTCTCCATCACAAATTTTCCATAGTGTAGGACTATTCAACTCAAAGGAACTGAACAAATATTACAAAAGCCCAAAAACCTATGTATACTAAACAGCTTAGACCCAAACACACATGCCCTTTCTTTTTGTCCAGTTCCAGCGAATGCCTTGTCACAGATCACATGACAAAGCACAGAGGAAGGAAATCTAACTGATGACATCACCTAGTTTATAAACAACTTTGCTGTGGCAACACTGTGACAAAACTCATACTCTGCCAATCCCTAATTCCAAACCCCACCCACTGACTCAGGATTCCCTTCCGTGAACAAAGTCACAAGCACACAAAAAAGCGCAAATTTGTGATAATAACCTATACAATTGTAAAATTCAACATGCATGAATGGTTCTACACACTATGGTTCAAAGGTTTGGGATCAGTATGTTTTTGTAAGAAATACTTTCATTCAACACCGATCGATTAAAACACTGATTGATCAAAAGCAACAGCAAATAAATTTGTTACAGGAGATTTTCATCAAAAAAAAAATGGTGTTTTTAAAAAACTTTTTATATATTGAAGAACGCAAAAAAATTAAGGTTTTTACAAAAATACTAAAAAGGACAACTGTTTCCAGTATTGCTAATAATAATTATTTTTTTGAGCAGCTAATGACTTCTGAAGTACCGTGTGACACTGAAGACAGGAGTAATGGCAGCTGAAAATTCAGCATTGTCATTACAGTAATAAATTACAATATAAAGTATATTAAAACAGTAAAACTTTTAACTATATTTTACAATATACAGTTTTTTTCTGTATTTTTCATTAAAAAAATGCAACCTTAGTGAGCATAAGAGACTTTCAAAAACATTAAATCCTTCCAATTCCAAACTTTAAGAGTAGCTTGATATAATTTTTTTTATATATATGTTCATAGAATGCAAAATAACATGTTTCATATTCTGAAATTGATTGTCAAAGTTTCAGTTCTCATAATGATTAATAAAGGCCATATAGTACATCACTGTATGTGAACAACAATGCCAACCACTCAGCATCACCTACAATTTCAGACAAAAGCTGATGTTGACAAATAAATTGAGCCCATAAAAAAACCCTTTAATTTCAGTAATATTAATTTCACTTCTTTGTTGTATGACCACAAAGTGCATTATTTATTGTTTTTTTTTCTTTTTCAAGGAATAACATCACTAAAACAATGAACTTTAAACAATGAACTTTTAAAAGTATAATATTAATAATCATGTTTGTGCAGAAATAAGGTAGCTTGGCTACATTAAATATGTGCATTTGTTTGCAAAGGTGATATAATATATCAGCATGAATTATGTGCTCAGTGACCAGAACATTGAGCTCTGATTGGATGCTAACTGGGGTCTTTGTGATGGCTGTGGCGCTGTCCTCCTTCTGTGATTGGCTGAGCTGTTAATTGTGCCCAAAATATGGTGGTCTATGTGGTGGCTGAAAAACAAGAAGAGGAGCTTTTGAGATCTATACAAGATGTGCATGAGTTTAAGATCTGCAGATTTATTGTGATCCAGCAGAATGACACCAGAGAAGGAGCATCCCAGACCTCAAGAGCCAAACCTACATCCCTGAAAGCAATGCTAATGTCACCAACATAAAACAAACTCCACCAGACCAATGCAGAGCCATCACCAAACAAATACCATCATACACACCTACGAGCAGACTCGCGTATGCAATAGTTTTGTAGACCTATTCAAACAGTCATAATTGCTCACCAGCATTCCACCGGGCGCTGCAGGTCCTCCGTATGGTCCCATGGGCCCTGGACCAAAGCCTCCTGGGGGGCCAGGTTGAGGAGGGAAGCCTCCACCGGGTGCACCCCATGATCCTGGTGGTACTGGGGGAAACATTCCTCCTCCATATCCAGGGCCTCCATCTGGTGGAAAGGCACCTGGGCCTCCTGGGCCATACATGCCAGGCCCAGATGGACCCGGCGGGTAAGGCACATTTGGATATTGGCCCTGGGGAGCCCCAGGTGGGGAGGGGAACTGTCCAGGAACGGGGTATGGCACGGGTGCTCCACCTGGTGGGAACTGGCCTGGCATCGAGGGGAACTGTCCTGGAGCTCCAGGGTTAGAGGGGAACTGTCCAGGTACACCTGGTCCTGGAGGGTATCCACCTGGGGCAGCAGGGGCTCCGGGAAACTGGCCTGGGGCTCCTGGGCCGGGAGGAAAAGGACCTGGGGCTCCTGGGCCAGGTGGAAAAGGACATGGGGCAGACGGCCCAGTCTGAGGGAAGCCAGGCGCTGTTGGTTGGGCAGGGCCTCCTGAGGGTGGAAAATGAGGGCCACCAGGGGCCGCACCAGGCCAGCCAGGGTTAGTGGGGGGCGGAGCCCCATTTCCAGGAGCTGATGGATTGGTGTGTTTAGTTTTCGATGCTTCACTAGAAACATCATCTGAGATTGCGTCAGCAAGCTACAGAAAGAGAATGCAGAAAAATCACAGCACATAAAAGACTAGCTGAGAGTTTTATCAGAGATACCTTTGGTCTGTTATTATCATCACAAAGACTAACTAGGTCAGAGAGTGGGGTCTAAACGTCTGAAACCAGTTTAAAAATACAAGATTGAAAACAAAATTAAGATTGTAGGAGAGTGTGAAAAAAATAACACTGTGGTGTTAAATTAATGATTTTTAATACTTCACAACATTTCTAAGCATCACTAGCTAATTAAATAAACCAATTTGTGACACTTTAAATTCTTTTGCTTTGCTTCCACAAAAGTACAAATGCTCCTTGGATCAAATCACGCTAAACAACATGATTAACAGGTTTCTGAAGTTCATGCAGCTCAAGTGCTGCGGTCATTTATCAAATTACAGAAAAAAACTAATTTTTCATTAAATACGTTTTACTTTAACTTACATTGTTCTCATGCCGATCATTCAAATAATTACTTTTCGTTATAAATGATACAATAAAAGCTATTTATTACATATTTATAAAATTACATTATAAAAGAATGCATAAACTTTTTTTTACGGTGGTCTCTGTGTATACACTAGATATTCTGGTATTTGTTTACTCTTTGTTTATTTAATTATTGAATATCTGTGCTGAAAATAGATATTATATCAACTAAACTGACGTTAACTGGGTCTAATTTACTCAATTCTACTGCTAGTAACGTGGATGAAAGAACACAAAATGCTTTACACAGCCTCAACTAATAAAATTAACTACTGCAACTATTGAAAAAGATTGCTTTTAGAAAACACTTACCGAAAAGTCTGCCATGGCCTAAAACAGATAGAAACAGTGACACTTAGTGATATGCAGTCGTTAGCAGCACAGTATCAAACACACTCTGGCAACTATTTAAGTTACACTTTGTACGTAAATGTAATCTTAAAGCAGGCTTTCCTCCTCTACATGGACTAATCTGTGTAACGTTAACGTAGATACAGACGCATTGGAGTGAAATGTAAGCAGTTTTGTGGGCATCAGCACCTCGATTGGATCAGGGCCTGCGGTCCGAGGATCGGGGGTTTTCAGCAGCACCAAGTCCCGTCGCCTGGAAAGATCCGAAAGTCAGAATTACTAAACTCTACACAGGAAGTGAGGTGAGAGCTGGAACATTGAGGGCTTTCAACGGCGTGTTTGAAAACATTGTGAAAGCCAAATAATATGGATGACACATGAACTACTGCAGTTAAAGGACCTGAACAATCTCCTGTGTTTAGAGATCAGATATGAGAGCTCTGCACGCGCACGCTCCCCGGTGGGCGTGGCCTTTGGGATGGGTCGGCTCGTCTGCGCATGCGCGGGGTTACTGTGACGAAGGAGGAGGCTTAAAATATAACAACCATAATAAAATGAATCACAGCCTTACAACTGGCTTAGAAACTTCCCCAGTTTCCTAACGAGCCTTGAAAAGGTGAATGTTCTCCAACAAATGGTAATCACTGAAGTTAAGGTCGACAAAAAGATTAATTGTTCTGGGTTTGTAGTAAGTGCTAAACATATATCTTCTTAAAAAAATAATAATAAAAATGAATGCTTATGTGACAGACAAATAAAAACCTGATGCTTAAAAAGGAGTGGGACTACAGCATGTAGCTAATTCTGAATGCGTGTGTTTATTTAAATACGTTATTATTATTATTATTTTAACGCCGAATGCACTTGTACATTTAATATTATTTTAATTAATTATTAAATTAATTATGGCTATATTTCAAGACATTAAATGCACTCACTTGGGACGAATAGTTGGCAATATCTAAATCCTCTGATTGTCCTGTAGGGTGGAGAAAAGCGTGCATCCGATAGCTCTTTCCATGAGCATGCCTAAATGCTGCTGTTCTGGGATCAGACAGACCTCGTCGTTATACTGGTGGAATGAGCTGATCCTAAAACAGCCGCTAATGCACGTCCTGGCGCTTTCCAGCGCTCTGATTGGTCGAACGAGCGTCACGAGACGCGGCTCGGTAGAAGTCCTGCACTGCTGAGCTCGTGCCGTCTGTGAAAATGGTGAGTACAAAACCGCCTTGGATTTTAATGAAAACATGTGTATAGAGGGTGTCTCTCGTATGATGTATCATAATAACGGAGGCATTCACGAATAACGCCTGCATGGCCTGTGGTATGTGTGTGTGTTGAAGGGGTTGTTTTTTCGGAGCCCTGTTGCAGTTCCACCCAGTGCTTTGTGATGAGCTGCATGTCAAACCCTCTTTTGCATTGCACCGACTTCACAAAGTTTACCAAAATAAGAACACGTTTGGCGTTAAACGCGTTTTGAATGTTCACTGGATAGGATTGCCTTACATAAGTGCGATATGACGGAATCCCGGCGGCTCCGGGGGAATTCTCATTTCCTGTTGCAGACGTGCTCACGCGTATTTCAAGGAAATTTGGGAAATCTGCTAAGCGACAAAGAGACGGCGTGGCTCCTTTGCTTTGAATGGCACGCCAAGCCACGATCAAACAATGTTATCAAATCAGAGCAGAAATGTGCAATGAAATAAACGCGGATTCTTCGCATTCCAGCAACACTGCCCGTCAAAACACGTTCGTCCGCCACATCGACAGCTAACAACAGTGATTGTTCTCCTGATGACATCAGTGTGACGATGACCTGCACTGGTTGTCATGGTGCATGACTTTTGTGAACTCCTTTTCCTTGTGATGTTGTGTGACAGGTGGTTTTATCGTTGACTTGCACAATCAGAAGAAATAGTTTCCATGCTCACTGCATTAAGTCAGTTGTCACTCTTGGCATTTTTAACTCCAAGACCCCCTTTGTCCAGGTCAATATTTAAAGGCTCCACTATCTAAGCTGATGTGCACCTCTGGTTGTACTAAAAATAAACATTTTTATGTTTCCAGCATTTAGATACATTTGTATTTTAATTAAAATTATATGAATAGAGCTACATTTATGTAATTTTAGGACCGTTTGACCCTCCCAAAAGTGAAATACCTTTAGTGAGCCCCCGGTCCTCAGTTGAGAACAAATACTTTGACAAACTCTGAACCCTGAATGTGTCCCTAACCTGTAAGAGTCAAAGAGACTCTTTTGGAGTTTCTCGGGTTATGAAGCTTTATGAATTATAAACAATAGAAAAGTTTGGATGCAATTAACAAAGCAGACTGACATGTGGAAAATAGTAACAATAGTGTGTTGTGTATGCAGAGTGAGTCTTTAGTTGTGTGTGAGGTGGACGAAGACCTGGTGAAAAAGTTGCGGGATTTTCGCTTCAGGAAGGAGACTAATAATGCAGCCATCATCAGTGAGTCAAACAGAGATTAAACTCTTGCACACTCAAGCTGTCCCGTATATACTTACACTTATATTGCATGAGGACTGAATGCTGATATTGTCTATTGCTGTCTTCTGGTTACAGTGAAGATTGATAAAGACAAACAGCTGGTGATTCTGGAGGAGGAGCATGAGGTAAATACACACTCTTACTGCATGCATATTCAATCCATAGCTTTTTATTGGGATTAATAATTGAGCAGATTAGTGGTGTAAAGCAGGTTTTGATTTCTTATAGGATATTTCCCCTGAAGATCTGAAGAATGAGCTTCCGGAAAGACAGCCCAGATATCCTTCACCAAAACAAAACTCCTCTGGGGCCAGTTGCATGAACATAGCCTTCATGTTAAGACAGTGTCTTAAGAGCTAGTCTGACCAACTAGTAGTAATCTGTTTGTATTTTTTGTATTAACCTTAGACTAATATACATTTTTATGTAAAAAACGATCACCACTCTTAAAGAAAACTTTATCTCACTAACTTTTAAGACTAGTCTTAACCTTTTATGCAACCGGCCCCTGTCCTGAACTGTGATTAAACTTATGTGTCTATTAAACATTAAACAATCCATTGATTCCTTAACCTGTGACACATTTGTAGTTTACAGCTATAAGTACCAGCATGATGATGGGAGAGTGTCCTACCCTCTGTGTTTCATCTTCTCCAGTCCTGTTGGTAAAGAGAACACACATATAGAATAGTCAACATGCAGAAACCCTGTAATATGAGGCAGCTATCTCTGAAATAAATGAATTTTTTTCAGGATGCAAACCTGAGCAGCAGATGATGTATGCCGGCAGCAAAAACAAACTGGTACAGACAGTTGAACTGACCAAGGTGAGCTCTAGCTAACACGCCTAACCTTACACACAGGGATTTGGTGGGAATAATTAGTTTTAATTTGTCTGTATCTGCTTTCTCTCAGGTGTTTGAGATCAGGAACACTGAAGACTTGACAGAGGAGTGGCTCCGAGAGAAACTGGGCTTTTTCCGCTAAGAAAGGACCGAACAAGCTTACACTCGTGTTTAAAGAGTGGCCAAGATGGGACCATCACCTCCAAACGGAGAGAATACCATAGTCCATCTGATAATGTCTGTTTGTCTATGTTTGAATGCTTCTGCCCAAACTCTAAACCCGCCTGTACCAGTTTAAGAGAGAAATTTAAGGTGCAAAGAAAAAGTGTGAGCAAATTCCACATATACACTGAACAATTCCTTGGATATTTAAAACTATTCCGCTCTAATCCCTAAGCAGTAACGTATGTACTGGCCTGCATAGGTGGTCCAGTCTTACTGCCATGACAGATGAATGACATGTCAGCTGTCCACCATGATAGATGACATGGCAACAGATTTAAAAATTGTAATACTCTATAATGTGGCATGTTTTGCCAGTTTTGGTATAAAATCACATAGGTCTTCATATAAAGCCCTGATAAGGGGCAAATATTTTCTTCCTTTGTAATGCATTTTCTAACTTTGATTTGACCAAACATGAATTCTTTTGTTTTGATATGTGTTGAACTGTAGCCGTAGGCGAAGAGGTTAGAAGTCTTACCGATATTTTTGGGAGAAATAGTATACTGTTTCTGATCTGTTGTCATAAATTCTTTTTTTTTTTTGTGCCTTTTTTAAATCTGCTCACAGCGTCATAAACAAATCGCAACTAAAGATCTGTGAGGACAATTGGGGGAAAGTTCTGGGACTAATTTTACTTGATTTAGTGTTTTTGGGAGATACCCAGACGTCCTTAATCACAGATCTGTCCTACCTTTTTGGAGAAGGTTTAGGTTTAGATGGACAGAGATGTGCCATGGCGTTATTTTGCCACAGGCAATCGTCTCACAATTAATCCATCTGTTAGTTATTCTAAATTACTCTTTCTCATTATCCAACTAAACGCTGAAATAAAGCTGGTGCCACTGTTCTTCAGTTTATGCAAAGCATCTATATTTCTGTATTTATGTGACAAAAAAAACAATCTTTCTATTGGCAAAATGTAAACACTGGAAACTTCTTAAATGTTTAATGCTTAACAGAGTGATATGACTAGTTTAAGGAAGTGATGTTATCATGGATTTGATAAGTAATACCTCAGCAGATCTCAAATCTTTCAGAGTGTGAGCTCTAATGTGGGTCAGGCTCATCTCTGTACATCTGTAGAACCTGTGACATCTGTGATTCGTGCCGTTTCCTACTAAACACTGATTGCTCACTTTGGTGGTTGTATAATGTGAACATCACATGATATGTCCCAAACAGTAGTGAACTGTGTATGTGTTTAACATTGAATTTTTAATGACTAAAGAAGCTTTTCCTGATCATTTATAACTCAAGTTCTCTCTTGAAACCAGAAAAAATGGTAAACCTTTCAATATGTGTCTCGATTACATTTGTCTGCTGTTTTGAATAATTAAATAAAAGGGTTTTTCCTTTAAAAAAAGCTGACCAGTGTTCTTTATTGCATTTTGATTCCAAATATTCTGTAAGCAAGTTTAAAATAATGTCTGAAATTAAAACATACAGTTATACACTACATGTTAACTATGACTAAGTTACTGGTTTCAGCAAAGTTTACTGGTGGGAATGAATAATGCATATTGGTGACTAATACTTACAAGAGTACAATGAAGATTTATCCTGCTTCTATGAAGAGAGCAAATGTAATTCCATTAAAAAAAAGACATGTTAATTTATCTTGTGGCTATTCTATATACCACAAACCAATATTAGGTAATTGGCAAAAGCATTGCAAAGTTGTACCCACAATCATTTTCAAGTGGTTTTGATTTTATCTGTCTGGCTGTGCTTTTTTGAACAAACATGCATATATCTCGCCCTAGGGAGTGAAGAATCTCATCAGATGTTTGTTTGTTTGCAGTTAGCTGGCTTTACCTTTCCATGTGTCTGAACTAATCTCAGTGAACATTTCTCAAATTCATTCTCCTGGTGTTTAGTAAGAAAAGGTTAAATGTACTTACATCATATGTTGTTGTATCGATGATAGGTCAGTCTAGTGAGGACATTGTGATCAAATTATTGAGGTCATAAATAAATGCGTGTTTTCACACCTTTACAACAAGCACAGCAAAACAACAACTTTCAAATATCAGTATTTTCAAATGTCAAAACATTGGGGGTGACTAATTCTGAAAATCATCACAGCTAGTAGTCTAACAAAACACCAGTGCAGAAGACATCACTTTTAACCATATAAAAAATGTGCATAACATACATCACTTTTGATAGTAGATTTGAGTTCATGAGTTTACAGGCAAAACAAAAAGTCTCTGCCTCAGCAAGTGTATGTTTCCATATTCAAGCAGATTAAACTCACATCACTTCTTCTGCATCACACAAATCTAATGAAATATTAAGCTCTTGAAACTTACTACTGTACTTTTACTTAAATACTCAAGGACAGTATTATTGCCTGTGCTCTTAAACTGTTAAATAAATAACTAACTAACTATAAATAACTTAAAGGTGCTTGATTGCAGGATGCCTTTTTGAGAATCTGTGTTTTAACATAATAACCTAT
>JAUMHI010000054.1:16846884-16889395 GCA_032359435.1 Enteromius unitaeniatus
CTTCAGTTGTGTGTAATGAATCTAAAATAAATGAAAGTCTAATGTTTATCAGTACATTACAGAAAATAATGAACTTTATCACAATATGCTAATTTTTTGAAAAGGGGCTGTATGTGTTTGACACATTTCAGGGTTTTGTGTTGGAATATCATGTCTTGTCAAACTTCAAATAAATCTAAACTAAACTTTAATGTTTGTGATTTATACTTGTCAGCGTTTTATAATGTTTATTAATAATGTTTAAAGTTATATGAAATCAATAAAATTTGTAATAGATATTGAGTTTTGGCAAAGAGAGCTTCGAAAGACCTGGAATGGTTGAACAGCGGTTCATAAAATTCTTCAAAAACTGCACCTTTGTGCTTCTCGGAAAAACATGGGTCTAAAATAACATTATATTTATGTATTTATCTTCATACTAGGGGTTTGAAGATCTCATACCCTGATCTCGCGTTTGTTCAGGTGCCCATGTGACTTTTTCAGTCACGTGACGTACAGCTGTCTCTACGTCACAGCGGTCGTCGGTCTGGATAATTCCACATGAGCGAAAAATGGCGTTCACATTCGCGGCCTTTTGTTATATGCTGGCGCTGCTGCTGACGGCGGCGCTTATCTTCTTCGCTATTTGGCATGTAAGTGTTTTGGTTAAACCCCTGCCGAACCGGGGAGAGTTTGAGCACACAGATACTCGGCGGATAGTAACATTAGTTAGACACACAACAGCGCGCGAATGAATGGCGCGAGCTGCTGACACCCGTCGTTATCATCACCGCTATTGTTCCGTTAACCGGGCTGGGGCCTTCCGTGTACATCACCGTGTTATCTACAAAGTTAGCCACACTTAATGTACGCTATGTTTATCAATTTGTCCCATCTGTTTGTGTTGACCACGGGCGGGTGGGCGCGCGCTCTCGTGCGTGTGTTTACAGATAAATCAGAAAAGCTGCTAAAATCAACAACGTAAGGCAAACGCTAATAAACAACAACAACAACAAAATGCAGTAAAATCAGTTATACACGATACTCTCAGTCTAGAGTGCCTGGGTCTGTCTGCATCATTTGGGCCTTTGCTTATAACGTCAAGATTTAAACATTCAACATCACTTGATGTTGTTTTTTTGTTGTAATTGGTGTCACATTTTGAGTTGTTTGCGGACAGAACAGCACCACTGTTCAGATCTCTTAGGCGTATTCATTGCTGGCAGATGATATTAACCTGTTTCAGAGATGATAACACTTTCATAACCAGCACCACATGTTTGCCTAGATGCATATTCTCACAACAGTAAAGGGAAAATTGATTTCCACCCTTATTTAAGATTAAGGGATAATGTTCACATTTCATATAATAATAATAGTTTTGTAATAAATTAGAATCATGAGTAAATGATCTGAATTGGGGCTTAATGAGTAACACACTGTATGTGTTCAGAATTAGGGATGGGTCAGAAACATAACACTTGAGTTACAGATGAAACAAAGTGAAATGCGTATCTCTGGGGTTTTCTGTTAAGAAGTAGTTTAAATCCTCTCTCCTGCAGCACAAATCTCCTAAAATATTATGCTATTTATAATAGATTTGCTAATAGATATGCTAGTTATAAGATTTGATGTTTGCGATATAATTTGAAATGTAAGAATTTAAAAGTGTTGATTCTTAAAGAAGAGAATGAGATGATAATGTAGGAACTGTGATTGCGTTTATCATATTGATCATGTACTGTTTTTGTCCTCGTTTTTTCAGATAATTGCATTTGATGAGCTGAAGACTGACTATAAGAATCCTATAGACCAATGTAACACGTTAAACCCGGTAAGTGAGAGGTTTTGTAGAGGTGGTGTGAGATGCATGCACTCCTGTTTCTTCTCTTCTATCTCAACACTGTTCTGCTAATCGATGAAATCATCTGCAGTGAATGTTGCTTTCCAACACTAACACTACTTGGGTTCGATTTTCTGATTTGCATTTTGTGTCTTATTTTCTTAATATTTGCTTTTTGTGCCTTTTTTTTTCTCTGATTGGCTCAAAGACAGTTGACAGGGTGAAAAAAATTAAAAGGGTCAGGCTTGCTCTGAAGGTTGGTACCAGAATTCAGCTTAAGACCAGTAACAGTCTCTCTGTGTGCACGAGCGGAGTGTTTACAAATGTCTTTTCAGTTAACTAACACCTCTCAAATGTACAAACAAGCCAAGCAGAGAGACGGGACCTGGATTTCGCCAACTAGACAGTTTAATATTACAGGGTTGTCTTTGCTGCAAACGCCATCTCATCTGCCGAATGAACAAAACCCAGATTGCTCCTTTAGGGTTGCTGTTATTTTGTGGGTTTAGGCACAGATGTCATCTAGACAGGTGTTTATTCGAGAGTAGGAAAGTCAGCGGTTTACAGGGTAACTGTGTTAACTGAAAAGACTTGCAAATGCTCAGAACATGCATGTGCCGTTCTGTCCCTCCCTCCGTTTGCTCTTTACCCGGAGCAACTAACTCCATATATGACGTCTCACTTAGAAAGTGTATTTCTAAAATTGGCTCAGCTGTAAAACAATCGCACCATTAAGATCATGCAGAAGGCGGCATTACTTCGAGTGCACTCGTGTGATGGATGAGATAAATGATGAGCGGATGCAGTGAGTGCACATTAATTTAGAGTCAAGCAGTAGTATCCTTTAGCAAGGGGTATTTCTGGTTGGATTTGTCCGATCATTGGCAGAAGTAAATGCTCAGTGAGTTTTGAGGCCATTTTACATATTTATGTTCTTCATAATTGCCATTGACGGTTTGAATTTAATATTTTTACAATGTGTTTGTGTTGGGCAAAAGCAGAATACACACTTTCTCTCTTTTTGCATGGGCTTCATGTGTTGTCTCTACATTAACCGGTTATGATCAGGCATGGTAGGGGCAGCCTGGGGTCCTCCCTCCCTCAGCATGGCCAAAGGCATGGCTGCTGTTCTCACTCTGCCTGGCATTGTATCCCTGTGGAAAAAAAACACAATCCTGCCACTGTTCCCATATATTTGTCTCTGGGCTGGGGATGTAGATAATGTCAGTTTTTTGCTGTTAATTGCTAATGGCCACATGTTCTATTTGCCAAATAAAAGAAAATCACCAGGCTATATTTGACTAAGATGCTTTAAAATATGTGCTTTATAAACTTCTACAGCTTTAGGATACAATAGATGCCCTGAGGTTTTCGAGCAGAGATCCTCTGGATGCTTTGAATTTTGAACTTTATGGGGATCAAAGGTCCTTTTCTTCACATACTATTTAGATGGGCATTTTTTGTATCTTTCAATCTATGTCCAGTAGTTTAAGGACTACTTTACATTTAAAATAAATAAACATATGCTTTCAAATAAATAATTTTTCACCCAGAGATGAAAATTTGCTGAAGATGTGCTTACCTCTGGCCATCGAAGAGTTTGTATTTTCATCAGAGCAGCAGATTTGAAGAAATTTAGTGTTACCTGGCTTGCTCACCAGTGGATCCTCTGCTGTGTATGGGTGCCGTCAAAATGAGTCCAAACAGTGTTTGTAATAAATGTATTACTAACTGGATTCTTGTGATGTTTTTATTAACCGTTTAGACTCCCATTCTGCTGGCACCCATAAGCAATAAGTATAAGCATTAACTTTTTTGGGGGAACTATTCCTTTAAATGGTAATTTATGACAATTATTCTCAGCAGATCCTGCTCTTTTGAGATGTAGAGCAATGTAGTTGAACTGAAACAGGGGGGGTAATATGAATTGTAACACTTCATTGGCTTCAGGTGCAATAGAACTCTAGACTCTGAGACACTGATCTGTGTAAGTGTGTTGTCTTCTGACCATGTTTTATTTGGCCTCCTCAGCTCGTCTTGCCGGAGTACCTCATCCATGTGTTCTTCTGCGTAATGTTCCTGTGCGCCACAGAATGGCTGACGCTTGGACTCAACATGCCCCTGCTGGCCTATCACGTCTGGAGGTGGGTGGGGCCCTCAGCCCTAAATGAAACACACATTTCATATTTATTGGCTCAGCAGATGTGTCAAGCTAGTTTCTCTAAGGTTATTAAGTGATTAGTCAACATGGTTCTTGCTCAAAGTGCAACGTCAAGTGTTTGTTTGTGTGCAGGTATATGAGCCGCCCTGTGATGAGTGGACCTGGATTGTATGACCCCACTACAATAATGAACGCAGACATTCTGGCATACTGTCAGAAGGAGGGATGGTGCAAACTTGCATTCTACCTCCTCTCATTCTTCTACTATCTTTACGGGTATGTAGATGTGAAAAATACCACTTTTCTAAGTTTAGATGAGATCTTTATGTACACCTTCATTCAAAATTTAAGAGTCAGTAAGTTTGAATTTATTCAGCGAGGAGGCATTAAATTCATTACAAGTAGCAGTAAGTCATCTGTTATGTTACAAAAGAATTGTTTTAAATGAATTTATTAGAGCTTTGTTCATTTAAAAAATCCAGTATCTCACACATCTTAAACAGCACATCTGTCTATCATCGTGTTGTTCCTCAGAAACCCTATAGCTGATTTTTCTCTCTGGTGTTTCTATTACAGGATGATCTATGTTTTGGTGAGCTCCTAAACTGAATACAGCTGGAAAGCATATAAGTGAAGGAAGTGTTTGAGATGCTGATTTTAAAACCCAAACGGAGCTGAATTTGGACTCTGCCATCTCTCAGTTCTGCTCGGCTGTTTCAAAAGGACATTGACTTTATTTACACCTCATTGGCCAAGAGCGATCTAGGACGCAAGCAGCCCGCACAACTCCAGAACCACACATGCAAAAATAAATGATTACCAACTCTTCAGTACAAGCTGTTTAGACTTATATACACATGCCGCAGCAATGCCAAAGCACTTCACACACTGAAAGCATCAGCGGGTGAGATGACGTTTACATTGACCAGATTGCGTCCAAAGCAGAGGCACAAGGGCTTCAACACTATACCACTGATGGAAATGAGCAAAGATTTTTCTCTCGTGTTTTCAGACTGTGGGACAAAATAAAGATCTTGATTGTAGCATTTTTACACTTATTTTATCTTAAATATATTACTGCCTTGTAGCTCAGTCAGTTCTTTAATTTGTCCTTCAGAGTGGTGTGGTGCGCTGCTTTGGTGGTCCGTGATCTTGTTTTTGAGCTCATGCTGGTAGTCTGCTTTATATTGGTTCTTGTTAAAACCATAGTTTGATGTACTTCTGGTAGGAAATGAGACCTGATGCTTTCAGTGTGTTGAAGGCTTTACTTCGCTCATAAACCCTGAAAATACTCCACATGTAACTTTTGTGTGCATTTTGTATTTCTAAGTCTAATTGTTTTTTTGTTTTATTTTCATTTTTTTGTTAGAAATGAGTGTGTACACTATTTTGAATATTTTGGTTTGATGTTGGCATTTTCTCAGTGTGCCAAGATGCCATTTTCTTTTAGCCTGTCAGTAATCATGAACGGAGGCCATAGAGTTTGTATCTGGTTTGAGAGCAGAGCAGTGTGGAAGGATTGTGTACCACACTGATAACTGTTCATAATCACCAAGCTGGAGCACCAAGGTGATGTTCAGAATAAGTTATTTTGATTGTGTTTGCTTTAGATTTATTTTTGCTTTCCCCCGTGTGTGTGAACCCAGCATTATGTGCATTTGAATGTTATAAAGTCTTGCAAGAACTATAGTAATTTTTTTTCTTTTTTGGCTTGTAATATTGCTTAAATTTCCCAAATAAAGCCCCCATAGACAAATCATAACATTTTATGTTGATGGCATTTTGTTAAGTCCGATTTGCTCAATGGCTAAAATTATGGTAAAAAGAGTTGTATGGCACGGTTATATTAGCATTTTACTATAATGCATCACCTTAATCCTACACACTGGTTTTTAGTGCAAACAGCTTCACTGTTTACTACATGTTGTTGAACATGAGTCTGGCCCATAGGCTTACTTCCATGTTGAAAAATCAGGTGGATATCAGTAATAGTTTATCATGGGGGGAAATACAAAATACCTGAAAAATATAATTCACTACATAATTTGAACTGCTTTGTATGACAATTTATTTTTCTCTTTAAAGATTTGGAATATGTTATGTTATGTTGTATTATGTTAACATAGATAGCTGTTTCAAACTATACATTTCCTTATTATTGACTGCTTTAATTAGAAATAATTGCCAGCAATAATTGCCATAAAAACGTGATTCACCATCCAAATCACTCACATAAGTGACACATGGTTTCCCAGACTCAAAAATAAGCATTTCTGTCACTGTAATCGACTGGCCAGGATTAATGCAGACAACATCATTTAGGCACCAACTGATTTCTAAGAAACACTGTCGGTGTCTGAAAGAAAAAAAATCATGAACACACCACGTAACACATATGACTTTAACAGATGTCCCGCTTCCTCAGTCTCTTGTCTCCATCATGAGCACCAGCAGTGTTAGTGTACTTGATTGTCTGATCCACGTTTCTCTCTTATTTAGACAGACAGGACTATATACAAACTATTTGCTTCAACACACAACAGACTGATAGACAATATTCACTAAATAGTTTCCTTGGGTGTCGATTATTATTTTCCAACAGCGTTTCTCAGAAATCAGTTGCTGCACCTTTAAGACTCACTTACGGAACAAGACCCATTTAATTGCAAAGTTAAAGTTATATATTAAGCACAATATTATTAGACCGACTTATAAAAATACAGAATTTTTAAAGTGCCATCAGAAAATAAACTAATGCATTTGTAATCGGAGTAGAGAAAATCCATAGAGCAAAAACACCAATCAAAGTAATTTGTCTTTTTTTCTGCTTTTACATCATTTGGGTGTCAGGCTGATCATCTGGACACCGATCTCTCTGAAAGCCGCTCTTTGGTTTCTTGATATGCTTCAAACTTCTCCCGGAACTCATGAAGGAAGTTGTATTGCTGTAAGAGACAAGTGAGAAAGCATTATGAACACCTGAGCCGTACGGTGAGGGGAAGTGATGCGTGTAGGCTTCTGGATGCTGGCCTTACCTTGACGGTCTGTATGGCTCCACCTCCTCTCAGCTCCCTGAGGATCTCCAGAGCAGCACTGGGTGTCATGGACACAGAGAGCTGCAGCAGCAAACATGCAGCGACTGTGACAATGAAGCACAAGTTTATCTCCTAATCACACACACGGGACTAACATTAGTCATAACACTGAACCCTGTTTGAGTATTTGATACTTACTTAACCCGGAGCGTCCCAGGCCTCCATAACAACTACAGGGAAATAAAAACACAGTTGTTTTTTCTTCTTCTCATTTTAATACATAACACTAATAGTTATGTATTTTTAAAAAAACATTGTAAATTAACGGATCAGATATCTTTGACTGGTGGTGGAGGAATATCTCTCAAGTGTTTCTCACTGTATGACAGTCCTGCGCTGATTCTGCAGGCAGTCCTTCAGTTCCTCCAGAATGCAGCTGCATTGCGGAAGCTCTGGGGCGCCACCGTCCGGAAAGGGGAGGTGGTGCACTCTGAGTCCATTCTGAGAATAGACCTCTATCAAACAGGGCACTCTGTAGCGCACCAGCTCTCCTCTGGTACAGAACACAAACACGTCCTCCACACCCTGGTCACACATCTCAGCTACACACACACACACCAGATAAATACAGCCAGGAGTCAAGGAATCAAGCTGTAACCCAAAACAGTACAAATATGCATATACAGTATATAGTATTCAAGAAAACAAGATGATCCGTAATATTTCCAAACACTGAAATGTATTAATATCACCACAAACAGATGCTAAATGCAAAAACAGCGTGACATAGACTGAATCGGAAAATGTACCTTGTTTTGTTGTTTCTTAGTAACTCACTGCACAACATTTTTGGGGCGTTGACACAAACCATACTTATGCAAATCAACTGATATATCATGAAATGGAAATTGGGGTATTTTCTCCCCTATTGTAACATATCAAACTGAAACAACATCTTGAACAAGAAAAAAAAGACTCAAGTCTGTCCTCAAGGGAATTGACTGGATTGTTATTTAATAATTGCTGCAATGTTCAATAAATAATTAAGTATTGCTTTGATTACATGAGTATGGGTGGTTTTCCGTTTGTTTGTTTTTTGAGGCTGCCAAAGAACCTCTGTTTGCATCAGACTAATTAGACTACTTTTAACTAACTGTCAAGAATCTGCGCCTGAATACCATGGATTTTAATTGGACTGTGTTCTGGACTCACCTTTAAAGGTTAAAAAGACTGTTTTGCTATCCTCTTAATGGATGAGTAACAAGTTACTTGCATTTTATTATATGAATTTAGCATTGATTTTTACCTTGCTCTTTCGCAAAACCTATCAGAGCTGCCCAGCAGTCAGGTTGAGAACCACTGGTTTAGACCATTACTGTATGCATGCGTGTCAGCTAGACTCACCAACATCTTTCTGCAGGTTTCTTCGGGTTTCTTTATATCTGCAGCCTGAAATGAGAAGAAATTAGGGCTGCATGATAAATTGAAATAAAAGACACATCATGTTATACAGATTATTTAGGGTGAACCATGGCACGGTTCATTTACACACAAGTAGCTGAGTTTTTAGTTTGTTTTAAATTAGTAATGCCATTTTACAGCTAAAATAAGTATTATTTTTAATTCTAGGTATATGCTGCTTTTTTTTTACAAGCATAGAAAACCTGGAGCAACATTTTTTGATTATAATTTATTATTATTATGTAATTTATATATTTTAATTGTCAATGTATTACCTCAAATTGTGCAGCCCCAGCAGAAATGTTTATTAATAATATTAATAATACTCATTCTTTAACTTTACCAGGTAAGGAACAAATGCCAAGAGACTGGGAACACTCCACCACTGACAGAGACAACCTGCAAAACACACACACACACACATCACTCTCAATCCATGAATATCTATATATCTATATCTATATGTATATGTTTGTTTGGCTTACCAGGAGATCTGAAGAGGCATGGCTTCCACTTCACCAAAGTCCTCTTCGTCAGATGAATCAAACTCACTTGTCCTCATTTCACCAGTCTACCATAGACACAAGTGTAATGACACCAAGATCATTCATCAAACCCGTCACTGACCCGGAGAGCTGAATGTGACACTGCTATCCAAACAGCAGCTTGTTCTGATGCTTTTGCTTATCATGTGGGATCGGGACTGAGAAATTTCAGCGTAAATGCATGAAATATATAGTAAAATATGCTGATACATTACTAACAGGCTCATATATACTCTCGTTTGCATAAGTAGTTCTATTTACGACGAAGTAATTCAAAGAAAACATTAAACTTCTACACTGAAACATTAAGTGAAAAGAAACAGCGAAATCCAGAACCGAACTCACCGACACACCGCTCCGCTCTGCGCATGCGCGGCTATTTTAAAACATACTTAAAGGACTCGTCCAATCACATAGAACGGGTTTGAAAAGCCACGCCTCTTTGCAGAAGACACGCCCACTCGCTGGATATATACTAAATAAATATTAATATTAATATTAATATTAATACGACGTACGCTCGTTCAGTTTTTCGGAAGGGGTGACTGCATTGTACGCATTTATTCAGAGGCATAGCAGAAAAGAAATATCTGGGTTACTGGATAAAATATTTTGACCCAAGTTAAAATAATCACTTACAGCACTTACAGAGTCCCTAAACATCTCAACACTTTCTAGACCTCTGCTATGTGAGCGGAAGTCATATGCACTGACCAGCCGAAAACTGCTCATTTGCTGACTGTGCAGAAGCGAGAGAACATTCCCGAGACACCGGACGGTCCCGCTCCTCCTCTCCTCCGCTCCTCCCGCAGACAGACGCGGTGCACGACACCGGAGAGACCGAGCACCGGGGCGCGAGAGCATAAAAACATGAGGCCGTCACTCTGTCTGAGAAATGGAGTAACATTTAAACTTAAGAAGAAATCTTGAAGGTCTTCTTTGTGGTAAGTGTTTTTTGTCTATTAGTATTATTAATGATAATCGCCTTTGGTTTGGTTTTTAAGGTGTGTGTTTACGAATAGGCTGCTGCATTTGTGGAATTGCTTTTTTGTCGTTTTCAGCCTGCTACTTACAATTTTGATAGGCTACTTACTTTTTCATATTTTTAGCTAATTGAATATGAAAAAAGTGGGGAAAAAAAACATTTGTAAATATCTTTCACTCTCTGTTGTAGGGTGAAGCTCTTTGGCAGGTATCTTTCCTCCCACCTGGGATTCGCTGACAGGGCGACCAGCTCTAGGTAAAATACATTTAACACTCTTTCTGCGTTTTTACATAGTCTTTACGTTACTGGGTATTATGTTTGTCACGTTCTGCTCTCGTGTAATGGGTGATTTCTATCCTTGCAACTAACTTTTTAATATTTATAATTATAAGTTACTATTTTTGTAATAACTAACTTGCTATAAATGGATTTAGTTGATGTTGGCTTATTATTCCTTTGGTGACTGACTGAACTGGTGAAACAAAATACAATAGATAAGATGATAATAGTGCACTATTGGAAAGAAGACGAGCAGATATAAGATCTGAAC
This sequence comes from Enteromius unitaeniatus, assembly GCA_032359435.1. Lineage (NCBI taxonomy): Eukaryota > Metazoa > Chordata > Actinopteri > Cypriniformes > Cyprinidae > Enteromius > Enteromius unitaeniatus. The sequence goes on from JAUMHI010000054.1 coordinate 16,857,444, forward strand.
CGCTGTGCATCTCTTACTAAACCAACATAAATCTCCAGAAGCCTCTGAGACTGTGTTAAATGATGTTTGTGTATCCTCACAGAAAATGAAATCTCATGAGGGAGAACTGGAGAGAGAGATCTCTAAGGTAACAAACAAACACAGACTTTCTTCAACAGGTTTTAGAAATACCAAGAAACGAATATAGGCCTAAGCATTGTAAAAAAAATACATTTTTGGGTTGGTGTGTGTAATTACTTGCGATTACTAGGCCTGAAAAGTCATGCAAATGAATGCAAGTCTGAAAATCATAGCATTTCCAGCTATTCTGAGTTCTAAAATCTGAGAGAAATTGTTCTTGCGAATAGCATAAGCTGATTTAAAAGCAGCCTCCTCATTTGATGTGTTGTGTTCAGGTTCAGGGCATGGTGTGTGAGCTGCGGGCAGGGTTTTCCCGTGCGCTGCTGGAGCTGAATCAGATTCAGCAGGGAGACACTGAGCTGCATAGCCAGCTGGAGGACACAAGACATGGCTGCAACAAGCGCGCCCTTCACCTTGAGAGTCTGGTGCTGTCCCTCAAGGTGAGATCACACACCTGTCTTGTAAATCTGTTCTGGAGCCTGTGTTTGTCAAGGTAATGTTCATGTATGTATGATTGTGTCTGTCTCTTTAGGAGGAGCTGGAGGAGGTACGCTGTCAGTTTCGTCAACTCTGTGAGACGCAAGACAGAAAACCACCAGAGAATCCAGGAATAGAGAAGTAAACACACATACACACACGCTGAAATGCACAAATTGAAAGTATGACTGAAACAGTGTTATAGTGTATGTGTCGATGTGTGTATGTGTGAATGCAGTAATGGAGTGGATGACAGTAGCGGACAGATTAATGGTGCAGCAGAGGCTCCTCCCCTTTCACCTGTGGGCGGAGATTTCCTCATACACTGTTACCTGCAGGGATTACAGGTCTGGCAATGGGCCAGACAGAATACAGGTGAGCTTGCAGTTTTTTGGGTTAAAAAGCATCATAAACTACAAAAACACAAATTTATGACAACAGACCAGAGGTGCTACACAGAAGTACAGAGATACATGGAGCTAAACATGGAGTTAAAGGTCAATTTAAATAAACAATTTAGTATTAAAACAAATGTAAAGCTAAAGATTTAAGACTAAAGATATACTTAAACTATGCTAATCTATACATGTGCAAATATCCTAACACATACAACAAAAAAAGTGCACAGAAGATAGACAAGACAAGACGCCCGGCACAGCTTGTTGTAGAAATATATGATATTGAATGGACGGAGAACAGTATCAAAAAGGTCAGAGGTATAAATATAAATACAGATTTGAGATGATAATGACAAAAGTGACATGTGCGTGCAAAAAGAGCATTTAGTATGTGTGTATATGTCTGTGTCTGACTACATCCAGCATAGAATCCTAAAAGATGTTTAGTGGTGTAAACTCATTAATCGGGATTAATCACAACCAAAGTACTAGTTCTTGTTTACATAATATATGTGTGTACTGTGGTTATTTATTATGCATATAGAAATACATTATATAATACATTATTATACATTTATATTATTATACTTTAAAATATATACATGCAAATATACACAGTGCAATCTAATATATTATGGAAACTTTTATTTGTGAATAATCAGGATTAATCGCTTGACAGCGCTAATAATACATTTATTTAGAAGTTACACTATGTAACTGTTTCGGTTGGAAATGAACCGATTAATTCGAATTACCGCTCCTCCCGAAACTTTATTATCAAAACATGCACTTAATAATTGTTCGTATTTGAGTTGTTGGGATGAATTTCCCAATTAAATGCATACTTTTGTCATTCTTCTGTCCATTTTTACATGTTTTTGCTTTGCCTTCCTATTGTTTTCATATTTTCTTTTCATATAAACTACTGAGCAGTAGTTTGACTAATAATGTGCTGGAGCTGTACATAATCAGCCAATCGTGGCATGTGACCTACAGACAGCGGTCAAATCAATGCAATATGCATATACATATTATACTGTAATACTAATTATATGTACATGCATAAATTCAACAGTATGTATATGCACTGTATGCATATACTGTACATATCATTTATGCTTCAGCTGCTAGAGGACCAAAAACTACATAGTGTAGCTAATGTGTGGTAGGAAGTAAATGATAGGAAACATCAGTGCAGTCACAGTAGAGCTGATTTTGTTTACTATTTCAGGTGCAGATTTTTTTTCCTGCCATGTTACACAGAGCTGCCTGCGGCGAGGTAAATAACCTGATCTCAAAGCGTTCGAGCTGCTCAGTGTTTGTTCACACGTGCATCCTCATGTCTCTGTCTCTTTGTGTCAGGCAGGAGGCGGGTGGTGGTGGAGATGCTGCTGCGGTCTGAACGAGATTATGTGTCTGGTTTGAATCAGCTCTATGAGAAATACAAATCCGCTGAGCAAAAGTAGAGAACTACAATCATTATTTCACCTCATTTCTTAAACTCTGTCTGCACCACGCACTATAACAAGTGTATTTGTGTGTTTCTGAGACAGTGTGGTGTTTGTAAAGCATATCGATCAGATGCTACAGCGCCACCTGCTGTTCCGCAACACCCTAGAAGAACGACTGACCACTGATGAGAGAAGCTGTGCTGCCGGGGATGCTTTCCTCAACCTCACTGGACAGAACAATGTAATGCCATTTACTACTATATAATCCTTTATTACATGTAAAAGGACTTTTATTTTTACATTAAGGACAAACAATCTTTACATAGAATGTTTCTATTCATCAAACAATCCTAAATTAATATTACTTACAAAAATGTGAAAACTTGATCAGTGTTTTGAATCAGTGTATGTGAATGATTTCTGAAGGATCATGGGACACTTGTAGTGATGCTGAAATTACATATTTTAAAATATCTTAAAAGTAGTAAACAGTTATTTGAAATTGTAGTCAAATTGTACAATATTTCTGTTTTTGTCCTTTCGCAGAAGTCTTTTTCTGATGCATATCTTGGATACGTGGCCAGTCTGGGAACTGTCCTGAGAACAGAGATCAGTGCAACTTCACCCCACAGCAACCCACAAAACGCAGAGGCAAGAACTTTTTGTTTTTCGTGTTATGAAAGATGATGAAACACAGTGATTTGTGTCTAGCCCAGCAGTAGCCAACGAGCAAGCCGTCCCAATAACATATACATTCACGTACAACCTATTGCTTTTTTTTACTTTTACATATTATTGATTTTCATGTGTCTGTTTTTCTGTTAGGAGGAGAAAGAGAGCTTCAGATTACTTTCACTACTATTCGCTCCTGTTTCCCGCATCCACACGTACCTGAACATCATACAGGTGAGTCACATACTTGCAGAATAAATTTGATAAAAATACATAAAAAAATATGTTTGCAGTACCACACACAATGCTTGTTATTTGGATGTGTAAATCCTTCAGCTGAGACTATTATAGACCATTTACCAGTCATTTGTTTATGTAAGCAGCACAGATTTTCATGTAAAAAGAAGTGATTGGTAAACTTTGCATGCATTGTAACAACACTTTAAAACCATTTTATAAATGTTTAAACGTATTAATAATAAGATCTGATTTATGCAGCCGTGAATGTTATAGTAGCTGTCACAACACACTAACATGCTATTATTAATTTTTAATCTCATTATATGACCGTTCAAATGTTCGGGGTCAGTATGATGTTTTAATGTTTTCGAAGGAAGACTGATCAGCAATATAGTGAAATATTTTTAATATGTTTTAAAATAAAATGTATTCCTGCGATGGCAAAGCTTAATTTTCATTCCGTTTTTAAGAATTATTTTCTGATGTGATGATTTATTATTCATTTTACTGTTGAAAACAGTTGGGTTGCTTAATATTTTGGTGGAAACTGTGATGCTTTTATTCAGGATTGTTTCATAAATATACATTTTTGAAATAGAAATATTTTATAGCATGTATTAATCGTTTCATAACAAGTATTCCTTCTTTTTAAAAAGTACTATTTACATTGTATTTTTGTTGAGCTTCCATTATAAGTATATTTCTGTAAACATTAGTTAATTTAATTAATTTATAACTACTATTATTATTTTATTTCCAAGAGGCTTTATCATTTTCTATGATGACAACAACAATATGGTCAAGCAATTAAGGTCAAGAAAAGTAGAAATATGGAAAATTTAGTGATGCTAGACATGAGACGGCAGTGAATGCTACAGAGTACAGTCGAGCAGGGTCCAGATGGCATTACCGCATTGCTGAACTCATGCCACCTTAGTCTGCTTTGCATACTGCTGCACTACTGTCTGAGACAAATTGCGCAGGTTGAAGCAGTTCAGTGCACGGAGTTTACATTATCTTCCTAAAATGCAGTCTTCTGTTTTCTAAGCGATTTTAAATTTGACTGTTTCTGCAAGAGACACTGCATCACTACTGCTTTTCCTATTTCCACCAGGCCTTGTTACGCAGCTCTGGTGCTGGGCATGCAGACTGGTGTTCTCTACAGGAGAGCGAGCGGGCGCTGTGGGACCTCTGCACAAGCTGTCACATGACCTTGGCGAAGGCGGGGCCAATCGAAGAGGGGGTGGGGCCTGAACAAGGGTTAGTCCTATTAGTTTGCCTGTCATGTAAAGCTTTAGTAAATGTGAATTTTATGGAGTGCTCTTCTGTTTAACTGCATGAAACGGGCTTTTGTGGCAGGTGGCTGATGCTAATTTTAGTGTGTCTGTAGTTTGAGAAGCAGGTGCTGTGCCGAGAGCCCCGACTGTGGCCCTTCCGCTTTTACCAAGTACTGTGCCAGCACTAATGTGGATACAGCCAGCGTCGCAGCGGGCGCAGGCATAGACAGCACTGTACACCAGAGGAAATGCTGTCGTGTTGGCATCTCACAGACGCTACCTCGGCCCAGTGGCATTTTAAGGTAATCCAGCATGTTATACAGAAATTAAAGCCAAAAAAAAATAACAATGCATGCTGCATTATGATAATCTCTGAAAAAGAAAAAAAACTGACAAAAAACCTTCAGTCGGAAGCAAAAGATAATGCAGATCTTTAATATGAATATATAAACATATGTAGCTACTTTCATAATGGGGTAATTAATTGGATATTTAATTAATCTAATTGTGATTATAGCATGTGAAAATGTAAAATAATGTAACTTTTAAAAATGATGGGCATCTCTGTTCTAAAATATTAAATCGGCTTCTTTTTAATGGGAATTTTTGTTTAAATTATTCTTTGAAAGTGCAATCTGCATTGTTAAATGTAAAGATATTTAAAATAATTTAAATTAAATAATTAAAAATTTTTAAAAATTAAAAATGATCTAAAACATTTTTTTCCCAGTAACTTTATTTTACCAAATTTACCATCAATTTAAGTAATTAAATTGAATCTGTCTCCTCTCAGAAATGGGCGTGAGCATATGTGTGATCTGCCCCCTGGTGGCTGGACAGCAGAGTACATGTGGAACGGCAGCGCAGTGCAGAGCCACATGGGTCCCGTCTGCATCCCCTTCCCTCGTCATCCTAGAGAAGCCGGACGCTTTCTGAACACTGCGCCATCTGTAGGTGTCGGGGGAAACCTCACCACTGCTGCCAAGACTCAGAGCTCCTCTGCTGGGCTGGCCGTGCGTGTGTGTGGCTCCCCAGGGCTCAATGGACGAGTCTACACCTCTGAGCTGTACCCTCCTCCGCATCGGCTCGATGACGTTGACACAGACTGTGACGTGGCCGACGCATCCGTTTTTGACTTCTCTTCTGTAACGACCTGCAGCCCAGATGAAACTCTGAATCGGCTCCGGAGAGCGGAAGCGCATGATGATGATGAGGATGATGATGAAGAGGACAGCGAGGTTCCAGTTCTCCTCAAACCCTCATACACTCACAACGCTTCAGCCGCGCAGACAGGGGGAGGATTATGCATGCCATGGCAGATTCCCAGACGGGCCCCGATTCCTGCTGAGGTTCGCATTGGAGCGCAGGGAAAAACACGTGCCCCAAAACCACACAGAATCCCAGCCAGTGCCTTCCGGCCGATTTGGGACCCGACTTACTCACAGGTTTGAAATGCCACATGAAAACCCCCTGCATCCTACAATCTTGAATCACCCTGAAGTCTACTTATAAAGTTGTTCAAGCGGTTTTGCACCAAAAACATTGGCTGTGGCTGAAATCACATACTCTTCGAGTAGGTAATTGTTCAATGACTGTTAAAGGAATAGTTACCCAAAAATGAAAGTTTGATGTTCATCTGCTTACCCCCAGGGCATCCAAGATGTAGGTGACTTTGTTTCTTCAGTAGAACACAGAGATTTTTAACTTGTTGCAGTCTGTCAGTCGTATAATGCAAATCAATCTTTCAGAGTAAAAAGATTACTTGCCAGATGTTGAGAATGAGTTCGACATTGTGCTATATCAGAGGTAAACAAATTATACTGTTCAGTTTCTTGCACAAATTGATCTTTTCATGTCTTAGAACATCAATGCATTGTCACGAGCCGCAGGATTTCATTTGGATTTGTCTGTGCATGTTTGTTTTTTTTTACTCTCAAAGATTGTGTGCCCATTGACTTGCATTATATGACTGACACACTGCAAAGGTTTGAGTTAAAAATCTGAACGAAGAAACAAGTCACCTATATCTTGGATGCTTTGGGGGTAAGAACATTAACATCAAGTTTTCATTTTTGAGTAAACTATCCCTTTAAAAAGTATGTTTTTGATAGTATGAACTAGCCTGGACCCGCCCATACTTCCTGTGACACTACATTCAATTTCGCGAGCAAAGTCAATCTGGCAAAGCTGTCGTTTTAGAGCATTTCAGATTCCCAAAAAAGTGGGAACCAATGAGAAACGAGCTCTCCCACCCCCGGCACGACTGAGGCGGGTGTAACGTGATGACGCAGCAGTTCTGCGATGCTCAATTGCTTGCTAAACCCTTCAGAAATAATCACTGAATGACTGTAAATACCAGCTACTCTCATGAATCTGGCAAAACCGGCAGAAATCGCTTGACAACATTTTCCTACTGCTTTAATGAAGCTAGCTACAATTGGTTACGGTGTCTTCAAGTTCCATTGGATGTCACTTCAGAATAACACAAAAATAGTAAGGTATCCAGGGACTTTTCAGTCAAAATAGTAGCCTATGTGAAAAGAGATTTTATAGTATTCATAAAACAGCCGAGTTTTATAAATACTATAAAATCAGACTCTTTTCACATAGGCTACTATTTTATGTCTACTATATAGTGGAGGTGAAATATGTCATTTCGGATGCAGCCGCTCAAATATCACATGAACCATACTAAGAAAAACACTCACCTTCTCTCTTTCAGGGCGATGCGACTCCTGCAAAAGAGAACTCTGTGTCTTTCAGTGCAACCAATCAGATCATCAATCAGCAACAAGAGACTGACCAATCACGGTAAGGGGTGGAACAGCTGGGTTTGGAATAGCATTCTACCTCCATGACCTGCCAAAATTTGCAGTACACAACAGAACACATACTTAAATCAATTAACTACAAATCCAACTACAACGTGTTTTTATGGGGAAATGAACAACCTTGTTTTGTCCACTTATGTTAAAGAGGTCATATAAATGCAGATACACTTTTACAAGTTGTTTGAAATCAAATGTGTTGGCAGTTCGTGTACACAGCCACCCTATAATGATAGGTTTTTTGCTATCTGCTTAAATGTCTCAAATTGAGCTCACATGGTCGGAGGCCGCTCCCACAATTGTTGATTGACAGCAGCGTGTCACACAGACTGAACTGGTGTCTTACCTCAGACCCGCCCTGAGTGAGCCGTCTTCAGTACGAGCACGAAGCATGAGTTCTCCGCGATTTAGGTTTTTTTTAGGTTTAGGTTTTGTTGTTGAATATAAAAATGAATATAGCAGTAATTATTTACTCCCGACATCTGAGTGACTGGAGACGCCATTAAGGATTAACATTAACTTTTAACACGTTTTAACATAAAAGCTCTGATTGGATGGACACTGCAGTGATTTAGGTTAAAAATGCATAAATACTGAGCACATATATCGAATGATCTACGTACTTGGAAGTAGTGACCAAGTAAAACCAATCTTGTGCTGTAACATTACTGTCAGATCCAAGTGTCAGCTTAATTTAGTTTCAATCTTTCTGAAAATCCTGCATCAAATAATGCCTTGATTGTAAACAAATCTGTAATAATGAAAGTGAACAAAAGAACAAAGTTCTTACTGACAAAGTCTCGATCTTCATTTAAAAATAAGGTTCATCCAGTCTTCCTAACATTAGGATCAGAAGAAAGGCAATGTAAACACAGCTGAAATAACAGTCTTTTAGATTACAGTTCCCTAGCATCATCCTTTTTATTGTAACTTCATGCTACATATTCAACAGCACTTCATTCTAAGCCTGCACATATATCTGAGATAACAGTTATCTACAGGTCTTCTGCAGAGCTAGTATTATGCCATTCTAAGCAGATTCTGAAATTCAATAGAATTGTCTGTTACCTCGGCGCTAAACTAAAAACTGTGTGATATTCCTGTTAAGGGAAGTGATGCGTGTACGTGTTGTTTTAGATCTGCATATAGAGGGACTGGAGTCCAGCGGGCTGAAGCAGTGTGGCATGACAGTGAGGACAGCGAAGGGCCCTGCAGTACAGTCTGAGGAAACGTCTCTACTTCAAAAAGGAAACTTCAAAAATCCGAGATTGCAAATGACGACTGCTTTCTCGCTGTGAACGACTGTGAAATTCAACATGTCTTCCAGCATGATGTGATCTGTCAGAGAAAAAAGAATCACTTTGATGTAACAGAATGTACATAAACTGAGGAATAAAAACGTTCAGTAGAAAATAAGACTGCAAGTTTATTAATAAGTCTCATGGAGAACATGGTACAAAAGCAGTTACAGGCCTTGAATGCTCACACATTCTCACACACGCACACACACCCGCGCACGCACACACACACAGTGAGTTTTTGGGAATTACTAACACTTCAAACCAAATTGACCAGTCATCTCAATGGGAGTGGCCAGGACGAGATTCTACACATACAGGATGTGACATCACTACAAAACACTGCAGTCCCTCTATGGCTGATCGCCTCGGAGACCATATCCGTGGTCGATTGGATAGGAATTGCTCTGGTGATGAAACCCTTCCTGTACGGACCTGGTTCGGTGGATGGAGCGGACCTGAATGAGAGCAGGAGGCGTGATTTACAATAGAACATTCTGACCGTGTCCCAAAGTTCATGAGTTTTGGGAAACAGCCCGACAGTTGTCCTGACCAGCCCAGAGGACGGGGGTTAGCAGGACAGGGTCATAAGGTCACAGGATTGTGAGTTTGAGTCCTCTGCTTTTCTGTAACAGTACTGCCCTAAAGTGCAAAAAAAAAAAAAAAGGCTCACCGCACACTGTTAAGACACACAAACTTGACACGGGTCCACACCAAACACTCTACAACAGTGTGTGAATCCGGTGGGTCTCAGACTGAGATTGTCAGTAGATACATCAGCAAATGGGCCACCACGGCACCGGGGTGAGTAGTGAGGGCAGATATGTCACTCTGTACAGAATACTTGGAGCGCACGCACACAAAGAGACGAACGGAGGTGCTGTCTAGACATTTGTTCTAAGCATGGTCAAGGCGAATGCTTACATTTTGTTCAGTACTGATATTGAAGGCACATTAAGAGTCTGGTGCGGAAATTAAGGGGTTTAAGTATCAAGTTTGTGACGAATAGATGAGTACGCCTTCGAGGGGGAGGAGTTAAGACATCATATTGGCTTTTAAATAGTGTAAGGAAAAAGCTCTCACCAAAATGTCAAGAGTTCACCTGAAGGGTACAATCTCTGGTCAAGGTCACGGCTGTGAGTTAAAGGCAACCGAAGAGAGGCGTGCTGAGGGTGTTCGGGTTGAACCCTGGCTGACCTTTGACCTGCAACCAAATAAACATCCACAGCAGAGTCTGATGGTGGGAAAAGGCCTCAGAGCAGCATTTCCATCAGTGAATGTGCTGTCGACGAGCACATGACCTTGCGTAGCTCTGCACGGATGTGAAAAATGACTGATAATCACATACTTCGAGAGCAATGAGCATCTTCAGGTTTTCATTAGCATTAGATTGTCTGGTTCCAGGTTAAACGTTAAAACACACACACACACACACACACACTCTGTATTTTAGGGTGTGATGTTCTTATTCGTTGCTGTCCCTGTTGTCGACTAGTGAGAGAGTGTGTATGGATGGCTGTGAGAGAGTGTGTGTGGATTGAGAGAGTTCTCTCTTGTAAGTCTTAGGGGGCAGTTTGGGCAGCGCAGGGGTGGAGTTGTGCCGGGGTGGTATGGGAGGAGCCGGAGTGGGCGGAGGCAGGTGCACCAGGCTGGGTTGACTGATGCTGGGTGTGCAGGGGCGCCGAGGGACGCGTGGAGATGGAGTGCCGGGGGGCGGGACACGGGGCGAAGGTGTGCCGGGAGGGGTGATAGGAGTGCTGGGCAGGTCCCAGTGGAAACGGCCTCCAGGAGATGGCTGCATGTTCACCGGGTAATTGATGAAGATCTCCGGCGGTCGCTGTGGAATTGGTGGAGGTGTGTCCGGCAAGGGATCGCGAGGCAGAGGAGGCGGAGGGCTCGGCAGCGGTCCGTCTGTCGGCCCATTGATCACCGGGACACGTGGTTGCAGGCGAGGAGGCGGCGGCTGCCGTGGTGGAATGGCGGGAGGACTTTCAGCCCTGGAACTCAACTTAGGAGATGACAGAATACACTGTGATACAACGATGAAAGTATGATCATAATGAAATAATGAATTAGAGAAAAAAAAAAAAAAACCCAACGAAATAGATGTGTCACATGCTTAAAGTAATGTCTATGGGTATTATTTATGGGGATTTTTATTTCTTAATTTTTTTAAATGTAGGGAAACTTGTTTGGCTGTACAAACTGAAAGGTCTTAAATCCAGCTTGAAAAAGAATTGTGATAAGACTAGATCCTACCTGAAATTTGCAGATATTAAGTCAGAATTGCGATTCTTATTTTCCCCTCAAAATTGGACTTTATAACTCGCAATTACATGTTTATGTCACGCAATTCTGACATTTCTGACTATATTACTCTGCAATTCTGACTTTATATCTCGCCATTGCAGGCACGTCGCCAAGGGGGGGCACTGTGCTTTTATCAGAACAAAGCGCTCGATCCTCTGTGTAAAGACGTGCATTGTGCACAAGCGCCAACTTATAAGAGCGGACACAAGCGATCGTCATAACATTCCAGCGATAGATCGCCTGCTATTTAAAACAGAATGTATCATTGAATGGAAGGGTTTCTTTCTTTTAGGTACATTTAAGCACAATGTTTTGTTTTTATTGTGTTAGCCTAAATCAGTGGTTCCCAAAGTGGGGGTCGTGAGACATTGAGGGGGGGTCACGAGAGGATTTCCAAGATTTTTTTTTTTACTTCTATAACTAACAAAAGATAAAAAATATAGATAAACCTAAACGTAACGTGTAGGTAATTTTCATCTCTTTATGTTTAGGATATTATTTTTGTTGAAATGAAACGATGGTTAATATCGACTAATGTGCACCAGTGTGCACAACATTTGTATTTTTTAACCAATTCTTATGATAGTGGGGGTCACGAGTCACTGGCACAGTTATTTTGGGGGTCACGAGCTGAGTTATTCATGCTGAATAGGCTTATGGTGCGTTTCAGTTTCTTTTTAAATACATTCTTCTTATATATCTTTATAATGAATGCCATAAGTCTATAATTTGTGTTTTATTTTATGATTTGCAGTTGTATATAGTTGCTGGAATCTGAAATTAAAAAGCTTTAATTGCGAGTCAAATCCTTAATGCACAGATATTTTGACGTTTTTGACTAAACGTCTATTCAAATTTTAAAGAATTTTATAGAATTTTGAGAGATTTAAATAATAATAACTACAGGTTGTTTTTGTTTTGGTGAATGTCTATTTCTGAGATCATAAAGTGTGCCCCCCTATGAAAACGAAATGCCCCCCCATTCAAGATTTTCTGGCGACAGCCCTGCGCCATTGTGAGGATGACCTTTTGTGGAAACGGGATTCCATAAGTAATGATCAAAAACAGTATTCTAGAAAAAAATGTCTGGAAAATTAACATAAAAGGGACACTTAAAAAGTTTAAATTTTTGTAAAATATTTTGTTATCAGCTCTTTAAATCATGTACAGCATGAATAAGGTGTGCATATCCAAAAAGACAAAAAAAAAAATCTTTTTTTTCCCTGCACAAAACAATGTCCACACACTGAAATTTGAAACAAAAACATTTTTTGTTCAGTGTGTGGACATTATAACATATATAGTTTTAAATTATCATCCTCAACACAATGCAAGTCACCTTGGTCTCTGAAGCGGTACCTCCCCTGCGGGGAGGTAATGGAGGAGGTTTAAGTAGCTCATCGCCAATCAAATAGTGCAAACTGCCACATGACACAGACTGAGACTCTGACAAAAAAGAAAACACATAATCTTATAGACTGTCATGAAGCAAGAGAAATCAGCCTGAGTTAAATTAGGACTTCACACTTACTGGACTGAGGCAGCAATACTGGGGCAAATATGGTGTTGTTACCTGCAGAAAAACAGAAAAAGCCATATAAGCATGTATAGTGGAGAAGAAAAACTGATCTACAGCCACTCCCCTCTCTCACCATAAGAGCTGCTCAGGTCAGGCTCAATGAACACTGAGTTGAGGTCAGAGCTGGCAGACTGTGGAGGTGTGGGTGTATTTGGAGAGGTGGGGAGAGATTGGGGAGTCTCGGGTTCAGTTTCTGCGATGCTCCTGAAGGTGATTTTGTGAGGTGGTTCTCGTTCTAATGGCACTGGGTGACCTTTCAGCGTCCCTCCTCCTCCTGATGCCTGCCGCACTGGCCGAACGCCTGGAGACTTCAGAGAGTACGTAGTCTTTCTGGGCTATAGGACACAAAACCAACATACGGTTATAAACTTATTCCACCTCACAAACCACAAGAACACAGTAAAAACAACACTTTACGCTCCATTATATTCTCGTCACGTGATTAATCTCTTAAAGAATTATTTCTTGTACCATCAGAAAGAAACCCTAGATCTTTAAAAAGGATGGGCTAAACCACATATTTTCAAAATTGATTACTCAGAAGTTGTCTATATGACCAGCAGCAACATAAAAAGTATACATAGTAAAAAGGTTTAGAAAACATTTCACACAAAAATTATTTCCAATGAAATGTCCAGTCAAATAGTGAGATTTTGTTTATATTATTAGTTTATATTATTATTTCATTTTTAGCTTTAATTGTATAATTTCACTCTAAAATGTATAAACTTAAGCAAAAAAAGAAAAAACCTAACTAAATAAATAACATACATAAACTAATAAACATAAAATAATTAACAAATTAATAACCAACCTCACCAAATAATACTTTACATTATTTTTTTAATTTAAAAAATTCTGTTTATTCACATAAACAGTGTTTTTAAAAACAAACAACACTCACAAATCTGGGTGGCTGTTTGCAGTTCCGTGGTTCAATCTCTAGAGACTTGTTGAACAGGTAGTCAGAAAAGTCTTTCTCGCTCATGTTTCCCATTGGATTCAGATTCTCAAAAAACCTCTGTAAGACAAAGAAGCTCTTCTTAACAAAAGGAGGAGACAGAGGTAGAGGAAAAAAGTGAGAGTAATGAACATACAGACCTTTATATCGTGTTCTACTTTGAGGCAGTAGGGTTGGTTCTGGTACTGCTGAATTTCTCCAGTGATTTCTGCTACTTTGCGTCTTTTGCTAAAGTTGATCAGTTCTTTTCCATCACGTTTTAAAAAATCTGGGTTTCCCTCTTCAGTCTTCAGAATGTTAGTCAGGTAGATGCCTGTATACGAAGAGCAAACATCACACACAAGCACAATGCTGTTAAAAATGTCGAGGTCAATAAGATTGAAAGTGAGAAATATAGTAATGGTAAAGACATTTGTAATGTTACAAAAGCTGCTCTAAAAAAAAACCCCAAAAACCAAAAACCCTTTCTATTCATCCAAGAATTGGTTTCCATAAAAATATCAAGCAGCACTTTTTGAAGACTGGAAATTAGAGCCATTTTGAATTGTATTAACATTTTACAATATTCCGGTTGTTTTTACAGTGTTTTGACTAAATCAATGCAGCCATAGTGAGCACAAGACTGCAAAAGCATTTAAAACCCTTACTACCCAAAACATAACTCAAATACATGCTAGTTCGTAACAAAGCAGCTCGTTCTCCTACCAAAGAAAGGTACACAGGGTGGGTTGATGGATTTGAGCTTGGCGAGGTATTTCTTAAAATGATCCTGACTGAGTTCAACAGCTTCCTCTAGGATCCTCCTCTTCCTCTCAGGTACGGCCTACAAATACACAATAAAACCATATATTCCATTATTATCGGTCAATTATTATTCCGATTCACACCGTGAGAGTATAATAAACAGGTCACCTCAAACGTGTGGTCAAGACGATACACTGGTACTGAGTTGATGGCGCTAACAATCTCCAAAACTCCATTGAAGTTATTGAGCTCTTGAAAAACCTGCAGGATCTCGATAATACGAGAGAATACAGCGACCCTCTCGTCCACGTTTTCAGCCTCTACTATACACCTGAGAGAAACAAAGAACTTACAGAATCAAGAATGAAGATGAGGTTTACCTTCAACATAAAATGTGTTGTACTGAGATGATGCAGTTGGTTATGTGCTAGTTACTCACTTCTCAAACCACAGTGTGAGGTTGGTTGTGTGTCTAATCATCCTCAGCAGATTTGGAGAGTTCTTCTCTTTATCTTCTTTTGTCCAAACGCTCCCTACCAGCTCAGATGGACGAACGGCTCTAAGTACCCAAATGTACAATAAATAGGTCAATGCTATAGGTCTTTTTTCATACATCCTTTTAGTTCTGATTTGCTCACCTGTAAAGATCAGACTCTAGAAGTGTTAACTGACGAGCAATTTCTATTGGATGAAGGGTCATGAGTTCAAAGTTGTCAGTGTTTCCGGGACGGCTGATGTGCCATTCAATAGGAGGAGGCGGGCTCTCAAAGGTGATGTTGTGACTGATACCATTAGATTGAGTTTGTTTTTTCCGCCTCATGATTTTGATGATAGACTCCACCCACTTACGCATCGATTTACCTGTAAAGAAGAATATCAGATGTCAGTCTCTAAACGTGTGTGTCTCTCACTGAGTATGAGCATCATGTATGGATACTCAGCATTGTCAGAGTACGAGTACGTACCTCTAAGTTGTGTGGTGGTTTTGGTGAGGTATTCTTCAAGTACACAGCTGAGATCAGGATCATTCTCGAAGTCATAAAAGTGATGTTCTACCCATTGACGGAATACATTCAGAACCCTAATGACACACATACAGACATCAGACCGACGAGCTCACAGACACTATTAGTGTTGATGGACAGCAGGACTGTGTGTGGTGACGCTGACTGAAAAGAGCACCAGACGAAGCAACAACAGGATGGTTGAGTTTTACAAAAACAATAAAAAAATTTTTTATCTATACACACACACACACACACACACACACACATATACATACACACTACTGATCAGAAGGTTTATAAAATACTGTTATATTTTTGCAAAAATGTTTCTATTTCCAAAAAAGCTGTTCTTTTGTAGTTTTGATGACTGAAAATATGCATCAAACTTTGTACTAAACTTTTAACAGAACAATTGTTTTCAACACTGATAATAATAATAATTTTTCTTGAGCACCAAACCAACAATTTAGAAGGATTTCTGAAGGATCATATGACTGAAAACTTGAGTAATGGATGCTGAAAACTCAGCTTTGCCATTACAGAATTAATTCAACATTTTAAGTATATAATAGTTATTTTAAACTGTGATATTATCATGAGTTTGGCATGTATGAGAGTGTTTTACCTGAGTTGGACAGGCTGCACGTATTCTCTGCGAAATCTCTGAAGTTCGGCTGCCATTGGTTGCTCTCCATTCCAAAGTGCCTCTCGGTCTGCTTCTGATGGTTCTGGCTCTGGAATATCAATCCTGAAACATCATAGGGAAACAATTAAAAAGAAATCGCATCCACATACATCCTAACATGAAAGGGAAACACAAAAGGAAACAGCAGACAATGTTAACTTCACAAACCAGTGTATGTAAACCCGACAAAAAGTCCCAGATTGACACGCTAACATTTCAGAGTGATGGCAGAGCTGTGAATAATTTAACAGAACTCCTCTCTTCCCATTGACTAAACATGTGTGAGGCACAAGTGTATGTGTGCTTTACCTTTCAATCAGTAGTTTGAGCAGCTCTTGTGGTTTACAGAAAGAACGGTACGTAGTCAGAAATGTGCGCACAAAATTTGGGTCTGTGTGGAAAAGAAGAACAGCTCTTATTAAAGGCACCCAAGGACACACACAAATAAACATACTGGAAGGCACACGTTTGGAGACCTTTAACTGAATTTCTTTCCTAAAGTCTTACTCGACCACTAATGGCAGATGGAGTATTCTGAAGATGTCTTTCATACTTTTCTGGACCTTGATAGTGCCATTTACTTAGCAGTCAATGGTTTTCATTCAAATTAATCTTCAATTGTGTTCCGAGAATGGAATAACATGGGTAACCCTTTTAAAAACCTTCTGATCTAAAGGAGTGTTTTATTCTTTACCTGCATACATGTGGTACGTCAGTCTCTCAATAAGCTTGACAACTGTCCCAGCCTTAATAATAGGGATTCCAGTCTTGCGCTGTGCTCCCTCCTCAAATACAATGTTCTCCTCAGAATCCTGTATGGCAAACCGGTAGACATCCGGCGACGGCAGCCTCAGCGGTTGTGCTTGTTCCTCGTGGTGCAGGACAGTGTCCAGCATGCGGTCCAGAGTGGGCCGGTACTGCAGCGTGACCAGCGCTGCCATCCACGCAGTCTTCTCTTCCGCTGAACGTGCGCTGAAAACGGCACCGCTTTCCTCACGGCCCACCAGCTCAAACGCATGACGAAACTCTGGTGAATCTTCACGATCTACAATGCGATACTTGCGTAAAACAAACTTCTCTTTCAGACGAAACTCTGCCCCACTGCCAGCCCCTGGCAATCTAGAGCTCTGGTTGGCTTTGCAGCTAATCATGAGGCCATCAAACAGAAAGTTGTGTCGTTCGTGCTTGGCTCCGGCCCGTAGGAGCGCCCCCTCCATGATGAACTGGCTGCAGCACTGGCCGATATCTCTGCCCTCCCAGCCATCAATACTCCTCTGGATGTCATTCATGCGCTTTATTGCCGCCTGCTTGCTGCGAGATGCACGACTATATAACCGATACAGCGGCTCCCTAAAAAAGAAAGTCACAAAAAATAAGGATGAAAATGGGATATCGTAGTACGGACACATAGCTCTGCAAGCCCTGGTGTTTGCTTTACCCTTGTTTGCGCCGTGGTTGGTGTTTAGCATATATGCGCTCAATGCTGCATTGTAGGTTGATCAGTGCGGTTTGAGCCTGTTTTAAACACTCTCTGTCATCTTGTTCTTCGCTGCACTCCTGCAATAACTACAGAGACGATACACAAATAACACATTACACAGCTGTAGGTTACAGATTGAGTGTAAAGTGTGTTTAGTACTCACCTGTAACAGTTCAAAGTAGTGCATGCAGTGGTAAACGGGAACCATCATCAACTGAGGAAGCACATACTGCACTGCCTCCTTAAAACCCTCCGCAATTGACTGAAACACACCACAGGAGAGAACATCTGAGCTCATGCCTGCAGAGATGAAGGCTTTGATTCCAACGCCCGCCTTCACCCTGTCCCTACAAGTCTTTTTTTAGATTGCATTATTTGCCTTCAAAATGTGGAACATGTGATAAGTTTTAATCTATTTTTGCTAAGAAATTGACTAAATACCTTCATGGAACATGATCTTTACTTACTATCCTAAAGATTTTTGGCAAAAAAAAAACAAAAAACAATAATTTTGACCCATACAATGTATTTTTGGCTATTGCTACAAATATCCCCCAGCGACTTAAGACTGGTTTTGTGGTCCAGGGTCACATTTAGGTGGAAAAAACTTCAAGATTGAAAAAATTATGACCCATTAAGAGTCCAGTGTTGGTGCTGACCTGGAAGTACAGAGCAACAGTGGGGCGGGACATCAGTGTGTTGAAATGTTGACAGAATTCTTTAGAGAGGATGTCCTGAGAGAGTGTCTCATAGGGATCAAACGCCTGCTCCTGTACACAACAGATATACAGACATGATGCTACTTCTTATTTCTGGACCGTCCTGAGTGTTTATGAGTTTCAGTACCTCAGCTAGGTCTTCGAAGCAGCTGCCCACAAGGGGGTGAGGACTACCGTCGGCTGTCATTTCTACAGCATCCTCAATAAGACCCAACAGCTTAACTGTTAACTCGTGAACTTCGAGAATATTACTGAATGCCAGCTCCACATCCTACACACATAGCGGGGAGAAAGAAAACTGAGAATAAATGATGATAAAGAAAATATAAACAGGTAATCCCTGCCAGGATGAATATTTACATCTGACCAATCAGAACATGTGAACTGAAGAACGCACCTGAGTGGAGAAGTGTTTGCTACTGGATGTAAAGGCTTGGCGGAACACTTTGATGATAAGATCGAGTTCCCGCAGATACTGACGCTCCTCAGCGATCTCCAGGCGCACAAGGTCATCATATGTGAGCACACCAGAGGAAGACACCTCCTCTACACTCTGAGACACCAGACCCATCTCCTCTTCCTGATCGAACATATCCATTAAAACCTGAATGCGCGCACACACACACACACACACACACACACAAAAGAAATAGTGTTAATACGTTAGAATGAACAGTTTTCATTTTTGTAGTTAATCTTTATTGGCCTTGGTATTCAGACCTACTAATTCAGAAAAATGCTTTTAAAGATCATTTATTTAGTGTAATGGAGTAGAGTAGCTTTGCATACAATAATAATATTTGAAAACAACAGCAACAAGAACAGATCCCTGTAGATCATAATGATTAGAATTTCAAAAAACTTTAGATCACTTGAATTTAAAATAACAATATTAAAAAAAGATAAAGTAAAATAAGTTAAATTAAAAAAAAAAAAATAGAAAAAAAAGAAACATGACATTTAAATGAATAGCCAACATTCCTCCGAATCAGAATAGATATCATTTAGCAGTTTTCAGAGCTGAATAACTCAAACTAAATTTATTATAACAGAGACTTGTAATGACATAATTGTTGTTTCTCAATAATTAGTCCATCTTTTAATTTGAATGCATTTAATTTAGAACATTATTAGGAATTAAGAATGTCTTCATATTTCAGACACTTTAGAAATAAAGTTGCATTAATTGTCTTTACTCATAACACTCTTTAACAAACATTTATTTATATAGACATGATGAACCAGTAACTTTTTGACACACACACACTTTTCTGACCTTGTCAGCACACATGGAGACAGTGATGTCTTGCTGGCTGATCTCATAATGGCGAATGTTGCTCACGTAGTTTCCAGCCAGCTTAAGGATGTCGGCTGAGATGTACTCCAGCACAGCAACAATATACAAGCATACATGATAGTCGATCTTATAACCCAGCACCTCCTTCACACACAAAACAAGCCATTTGTTACTCTGAGTGCAAGCTAGCAGTTTGTGAATGTTGAGTACGTGTTTGAGGTTTTTGCACCTTCAGTAGTGGATGTATCTTATCGACTGGGAGCAGAAGTGGGTTCCTTCGCTTGCGCTTCTCTATTGCACCCTGAGCATCTGACATGGCCCATTTATCGATGGGATTCGGAAACGTCTTCTGGACACGATCCTGTGATTAAACATCAATTCAAAGGTTACAAAACTGATCAGGCACATGTCCTGACTGATTGCATGCATGTATGCGTGTCTAACCGACAGGTAATATTCTTGATTTTACCATGTTCCTAAAAATATAAGATTCATATGGTCTCATGGGCAGCATGTCGACATACAACGCTGCTGCAATATGGGCATCCTGAGCTCAAACCCCAGCTTGAGGACATTTCCTGATACCATCCCCCCTTAAGCCTGTTTATTACAAATTAATGGATTATTCAAATAACAAAAGCAGTTTAGTCAAGAGAAGAGAGTGATTCCCTCTATTGAGATTATGTAATGAACCCACCTAATGTTTTCCCCAACAGTTCCCCAAACGTTCACTTAAGAAATAACGGATTACGGTTGCGTGAATAATTTGATATATTTAGCCTACTGTAAATATATGCAAATAAAAAGACTTTTAGATGTTTAGTTGCCATTTGGAGCATTGGGATTGCTAGAGGATTTTTTTTTAACTTTTTTCGACTATAGCAGGAAAATAGCAAGTGTGCATTTTTCCAGAACGGATCTCAAGATTTTGAATGGATGAGCCTCATTTTGATGCCATACATCAGGCAAACCAATTGAAAATTATGCGAATTGCACACTTCAGTCGTGATTGTTTAGGACAGTGGTTCTCAATTGGTGGGTCCCGACCAACAGTTCTTAGTAGGTTGTAAGAGTGTACTGCCAAAGAAACAACATCAACAAAAATGTTTTCTGACGTAAAACTATTTTAAAATAGTTTTTAATTTAATTTTAAAAGACATGCATTTAAGCTGTTGACACTTCTGTCAGATGCAGTAATAACGCCTGACAAAAACACATGGCTAATGTTGTTATAAGTAGGCTATGCTAACTTTGTAACTCTTCGTAAGCTATTGTGCTTAATGACATTTTCCCTTCCCATTACTTTTATACTTTAAGTAGTTTAGAAACCAGTACTTTTACACATTTACTTGAGTAAAAAACTGGAGATGATACTACAACAGAAGTCTTTTTAAACCCTAGTATCTATTCTTCTTGAGTAATGAATGTGAATACTTTTGACACCAGTGATTGTAACTGTTTTTTCCATAACTTAAAAATATCATGTCATTTTGTATATGTTTTAATGACTGTGGTGTCTCATACCCAGGGCCCAGAATAAAAAAAAAAAACAAATCAACCAGCCAAGCTTTTTTTCCCCTCCAAAATTCAAGAAACTCCAAGATTTAACACAGAAATATCCAAAACACGTTACTCTGTATATTATGTGTGCTCCAAAGAGGAGTGACAACATCATTAAAACATAAATAAGAAAAACAACTTATTGGTCATTTTACATTTTTTATTATAACTTGGAAATGTCTATTACTTTGAAATGTTTGTAACAAATTATCTGATCGAGTCAGACTACTTGCTTTCTTTGTCCATTATAGTCATTTCAGAGTTTTTCTATTATTTAGAAATGTTTTTTAATGTACTCTAATGACGCCACTAGCACCAAAACTACCGCTACATTGAATGAGGGATAGACGGAAATGACATGCGTGCGGCGCTCACGTTTCACGCTTCAGTCCGTCGCATGCAGAAGGGGGCGAGGGAGCATCACAGAGATCCGCGAGAACTGATACTGATTAACATTACTGGTGAAAAGATTTAATCGCCATGTGGCAGATCGCACTTTAAATTTAACCAGACAGAGAATTTGCTTGCATTTGGCGAGTGTTAATTTCGGACCCTGTTCATACCAACCTAAATTTATTAACAAAAGCTAGTTTGGGACTGCTATTTCACAGCCTTATTGTAGGCCAAGGCTATCCAAACTATGTCCTGGAGGGTCTGCAGAGTTTAGCTCCAACTTGCCTCAACACACCTGCATGGGAGTTTCTAACATGCCTAGTAAGAGCTTGATTAGCTGCTTCAGGTGTGTTTAATGAGGGTTGGAGCTAAACTCTGCAGGACACCGGCCCTCCAGAACTGAGTTTGGACAGCCCTGCCTTAGGCTGTTTATTCAGTATTAGTCATATTATTAACAGACTGTTTAGGACACATACCTATCAATAGGTTTTACATTGCTCCTTGTATCGTTATCACTGCCACTGTAAATTATGTAAAGCAGTCATACCCACTAATATCAGCATCTGTATAGCACAACTAGATTTCTCCCAGAGTACACTTTATAGTATATGCGTATCGTATGTCTGTATGTGTACCTCGACATCAGCTATTGTTCTGGGCTGTGTAACACACAGCTTGTTCAGGAGCTGTATTATGAGTGCCTCAATGTGCTGGAGTGCGTCTTCTTTAGCCGACAGGTTTGGATGCACTTGTAACTGCACCTGCACATATAAAAACAGAAAAACAGTTACAGCTTCATTCTAACACTAAAAACACTATGCACTTGAATGGTATCACGAAGACATATGCACATAAAACACAATATAAATGGTTATATAGTTAATATCAAAAATCTGGTCTGTGATCACAGCTCTCTCAGACATTTATAGATAGACACACTATGACAAAGGCAGCATGACATCATCTGACATACACTGATATGCAGACACGCACACACCTTCTCAGCTCGGTGGACAAATGAAACAAAAAAACCCTCTCTTTTCCGATTTTATCCACCTCCCACCTTATTGGGCTGTGTCCTGAAATAGGAATGCAGTCTGTTCAGGTAGTGTGGCAAAACCAGTTAGTGGAAAAAAAGGCGTCAGACATAGTGAGAACAGTAGTAGGTAAAAAAAAAAAAAAAATTAATAAAAAGAAAAGCATTTGTGTTATGAAGGGTGAAAGGTTAAAGGTGAGCGCAGGTTTGAAAACAGATTTAATCCACTTCTGCAGCCCAACTGTGAAATACTGACTGAAAACACAAAGCAAATGCATGCAAGCACACACACACACACGGACAAACACACAGATGAGAGATGGCTTGTGCTCTCTGCTCTAGTGTCTGGTTACATGCCGTCCTCCATTAGGCACTGAGAGCTACTCTACTGGGAGCCCACAACACACATACACACACAGATACAAACACACACTCTACCCCTCTGTCTTCTCCAGGGATGGGGGGATGATAGTAGCAGACAGAAAGGTATTGATGTGGAGAATGGGAGAGCAGGCAGAGAAAATGAGAGATGTGAGTGTACGACTAGAGTAAAAACATCCAGAATTATATTTAAAAGCAAAGCTTAGTATATTTACATCTTGACGCTGCAGGTTTGGATGGGTACTATAACTCACACAGAACAGAGCATCTCCAAATAGATAACTCTATAATTATGCATATCATATCAAACCGTTATGACTTTCTTCTGCAGAACACATTATTTATTTGGAAGAATGCTGGTCACTAGTTTTAGTTACTATTGACTTCTATTGTAAAATAACCAGATTGAGGCATACCTCAAAGTATCTTAACGTATGCTCCACGAAAGACAGACAGACATATATTTGGGTATTTTAATTTAATTTTGAAGTATTGATCAATAAACATGTTGTTTCTAATTCAAGTTCTTTATTTGTTTCAGTGCGTGACTCACTTCACATTTATTTCTAAGGGATTGTTTGGTTGGAAGCGAAAATCATTTTCAGCATCACATTAGATGCAGCCTAAATCTTTCTCTCACAACCAAAAACATTCACACACACCATCTGCTCTCACGGTCTCCTGATGGTGCTGAGATATTTTGCTTGCAGTAGTGAGAGGAACAAGACAGAAGGGAGATCTGGAATGCATTTTTCATTTATTCTTGTAGGGGAAGCCCTGGAATCCCTCAATCTCAAGTAAAACGACCAAACACAAAACGACAAATAAATATTGCGTTTGTGTATATATGCACACCACACACGGTGTCATTTTTAAAAAGCATGCACGATAACACTGCATGATAGTTAAACATTAG
Organism: Enteromius unitaeniatus; assembly: GCA_032359435.1. Taxonomy (NCBI): domain Eukaryota; kingdom Metazoa; phylum Chordata; class Actinopteri; order Cypriniformes; family Cyprinidae; genus Enteromius; species Enteromius unitaeniatus. The sequence goes on from JAUMHI010000054.1 coordinate 16,881,273, forward strand.
ACTTACTGGTCAAAGGTAAAGCCTCATTAAAAAGTTAAAACCAACCAGCTCTCCAGACTACACACTACACAGGACATGTCGTGTCAAAGTGTGTCAGCTATGAAACCGTGACTGTTTAGGCCATGATATAATATTAAAGAAACATACTTTGCATCTTGCACAGCTGCATCCTTCAAGAACACCTCAAAGCAGACGCTACGCACAGCTGTGCAAATCATCATACCAGCAAACTCTAGATTTCAGCTGTGCAGACATCGCCTCTAAAACTCAGTCGTCGCACTTGAGATTCGATAGAAACACAACGAGAGTTGTGAGTGACGGACCGAACAGGGTCAGTACCTTTCGCAGCGCCTGCACGAACAGGCCTCGCCATCTCGCGCTGTTCTCCTCGCCGGAGCCGAAGTCGTGCTGCATGCCTGCGGCCGCCCCCCGCGCTGCTCCGCATCGGCCCCGAGCGCTGCCAGCCCCGGGAACAACCTCCCAACTTCAGCCGCTCTCACGGCGCGTACGCACACTCAAAACAAACTCAAACTCTACCACATTTACGGGCCAGCGAGGCTCTCCGTCACGTGAAACACCTCATTCTGTGTGAAAACTGCGTGTGAATCAAATAAAGCAGAGTGTAAAGGCGTCTGGGTCTCGGTCCTGACAGCCGTCGGAGCGTCGCGGTCGTCGTGCGCTAATTAGCCGCTAACATACACCGAAATTAGCCGCGCATGCTAGTCGGGCAACTCGCCCAAACGGGACAGCAGATGTCATGTCTTTCACAGCGGGGGGGATCGTTAAGAGCAAGCGTTGAGTGTCGGTGTTCGTCTGGCGGTGTTGCTCCGGCGGTTAACGGCGGCACATCTGGCGGCGCAGCGCGGCGGCTCTGTGGCCTCGAGACTCCTCATGAAGCGCGGGAGCAGGAGTTTCTCCAGCGAGACACTGTCATGTTTTTGGAAACCGTCCACCGGGCATGTTCCAGTCACTAAAGCGACGCCGGAATCCGCTGTAATACGACGAAAAGTCGGTGCGCTAATGTCTTTGTTTTTGTTGTTGGCAACGTCCCGATTCAACTCCGCTGCGGTGCGCTCGAGACCATGACGCTGTAATCACAGCTGCTCACTGCGCGCGCTTCCCGCATCTGCGCAGCCCGGAGGGAGGAGGGACCCAGCGCACAGCTCACGCATCAGGCTCGGTTCGGCTCCAGAAACACTCGTGCTTTTGTGTATATTCCGAAAGTATTGTAACAATGAAACCGGTGTAGTAAACTGATCCTTTTGGAAACCGGACTGAATACTTCAAATAAGTTTAAATAGACCATAGCGCTTTGCGAGCGGCACTTCCAGGAGTTATTTATTTTTATCATGATTATTTCAGTTACTGTGAGTCTAAAAATCCCCCAAATTTCCAGACACCCGCTGCCATCGTGCGGCCACGAGCGGAATGGTCGCTTAAGATCATGTAAACACTTTATTTCTGAAAAACGTGGTTCTCCACCAAACTCTAAAGATTATTTCAAATTATTCCAAAGCCAAAAAAATATTTTAAAATTAAATTTCCACTTAATACAACTATTTGAAAATCTGGAATCCGAGGGTGCAAAGATCAAATATTTATTTATGTATTCATTTAAGTTGTTCAAAATAAGTTCTTAGCAATACATATTACTAATCAAAAATATATTTTTTGTATGTATTCACCATAGAAAATGTACAAAATATCTTCATGCAACATGATCTTTACCTAATATCCTAATGATGTTTTGACCTAAAAGAAAAGTTGGTCATTTTGACCCATATAATATGTTGTTGGCTATTGCTACAAATATACCTGTGAGACTTATTACTGGTGTTGTGCTCCAAAATCATAATTTTAATATGACAAAACAAACATTAAAATAAAGTAAAACAACAACAAATCAAGGTATTCACCTCCTCAGCAACAGTTTACAGTCTCAAAAGACCTGGAAAAGTGATGTAAATTAATAAAAAAAAAATTAAAGAAATGGAAATTATAAAAATACTACAATAAAACAGGAATAAAAAAAAATACTAAAGGGCCTTTATATGAAAAGCATGCATTTTTATAATTATGTCAAGATCTAAAATATTTAATGTAGAAATTTACAGTACAAGGGTGCACACACACACATTTGTGATTCAGTTGTTTTGTCACTGGAAACGAATGATATACACACACACACATACAGTGACAATAGGATCCCCAAAGAACATTCAGCTTCTATAACTTCTGAAATCCTGAAAATTTAATTTACAAAAAAGACCTTTGAATATTGTTACAGACAATGGTTCTACATTCAACAAATCAGAAGAGCTGTTTTCAAAACTTCCCACAGACATTAGAGGTTAGATATAATTTGAAGACCCATTGACTAAAAAAAAAAAAGTCATGCTTTATTTTTACAAATTCAGGTATGGAGTGAATGCATTCTCTTAAGAGGCAACTACCTTTGTACATTATTTTAGGGCAGTTCCTTTTCCTCATAAATCATCACATTTATAAAGACATAGCAACAGTTACCCAACATTTCCTAAAATCTGCATGATTTTCAGAATATACATTAGAAAGAAGCACCAGAAATCTCTTTATATTATTACTTTTTCCCACTAGTATAAAAGTAATATTAATTCTATAATTATTCTTTTATCCTTTGAACTGAAGTATAAGAGTGAAGGTGTAAGGTTGGCAGCATCATCTGAGGTATGTCTACAGTTGAAATCTTTTCTCCAGTTCATCAGCGATCATCTCAGCGATGGCCAGGGAGGAGCTAGCAGCGGGTGACGGGGCATTGCGTACGTGCAGAATCCGGCTGCCCAGATCTCCCTTCCCACCATCAAACACAAAATCATCCACCAGGTTTCCTTCAGCATCCAAAGCCTGTGCACGCACACCCGACGGGCCCCTGCACAGACCAGCACGCTCAAACATTTATAAGCAGGACAACTGTGATACAAATGAGGATCTGTATGACTTTCATAATCTTTCTCAGTAGAGTCTGTGTCTGTACCTGAGGACATCACTGGGGCTCAGTTCAGGTATGAACTTCTGCAGGTTCTTTACCTGAGCACTTGTAAACACACCTCTATATATTTCTCCCATTCCATATACAATGTTCTTCATTACCAGCCTCTGTAGACCACTACACACACACACACACGCAAACACACATGCAAACACACAGAAGGAAGTCGTTTTTAATTCAAGGAACTGTCTAGAATGAACAAACCTATGTATTTAAAGAAATAGTCTGGGTTCAGTAAGTTTATGTCTGTCATTAGTGTCTCACTGCAACCCAGATAATTCATCTGGAAAACTGTCTGCAATTTCTTTTTTGTAGTAATCAGCATTATGCCAAGTGTTGTTGATTTAGCTAAACTGAACCTTGAATATTCCTTTAAGTGCACTCTATGTATGAGAATGTGTCAATATTAGTATACACAAATGTTTTTTGTTTTTTTTTAAGTATCTTATTTGAGCAGGAATACAGTAAAAATATTAATATTGACGACAACTTTTTGTATATTTGCAGCAAAATTATAGATTGTTCTTTTATGCCAAAAATGATAAGGATATTAAGAAGATATTTTGTAAATTTCCCACCATAAATCTATCAAAAATAATTTTTGATTAGTAATATGCATCGCTAAGAACTTAATTTGGACAACTTTAAAGGCAATTTTCACACTATTTAATTATTTTTATTTTTGCACCCTCAGATTCTCAAATAATTTTATCTTGGCCAAATATTGTCCTGTCCAAACAATCCATAAATTAATGGGAAACTTATTTATTGGGTTTTCAATGTCCAAATCTTAATTTTCAATTAACTCTTATTATTACGTAGCATCATTACTCCAGTCTTCAGTGTCACATGATCTTTCAAAAATCAGTCTAATACTCGTATTCTCGTAAGCAGTGTTAAAAACAGCTGAAGCATAATATTTTTATTTTTAAGATTCATTGATGAATACAAAATTAAAAAGAACAGAATTTATTTGACATTGAAATATTTTGTAAATGTTTTACTGTCGCATCTGATCAATTTAAACTGATACTTGATCATTTCTTTAAAAAATAGCTTACTGACCCCAAACTTTCATGTTAAAGTGTATATCACTGTACCTGTAGGAGACCGCATTAACAAAGTCTTGTGTGTCGAAGTCAAAGAATTTATACCCCTCTCGTTTAAAAGCCAACACAGCATTTGGGCCGAGCCAGATGCTACCGTCCATACGAGGAGTGAAATGGAATCCAAGAAATGGGAACCGTGGGTTTGGCACCTCAGCACACAAACAGAGTCCTTCAACACATGTTCTCATATATCTGTGTATTATGTGTTTGTGTGTGGTGTTTCTACTCACAGGGTAAATGTTGCCCCTGACCAGGTAGTTTTTCTCTGGCTTAAGCACCAGGTAATCTCCTCTGAAAGGAACGATACGGGGCTCTGAACTACAGCCAGATATCTCAGACAACCGATCAGAGTAAAGGCCTCCACAGGTCAACACAAAACGACACCTCACCTCCATCCCCTGCACACAAACACTGCCATACTAAAAAAGACACCAACCCAAAAGATCATAAAAACACTGTTCACACAAATCAGTTTCTTACCTGTGAGCTTTTGATGATGATGGGATATTTCAGCCCTAAACAGTCATAACATGATCAATACAGTAATACTGACAGGAAAAAAAGGTCTGAGATATTGAGCAAGTCATTTGACTCACCTTCAGCACTTCCAGCTGGGCTTTCTGCTGCCACCTTAATGTCAGATGCTTCAAAGTCAGTTATCACAGTGCCACCTGCTTCCTGGAAGTCCTTACCGTAGGCCAAAGCTACTATCCGCCAGTCAACTATCCCTGTGTTTGGAGAGTCTAATGCCATGATGCCCTGTGTATAAACAAAAAAAATTGCAGGTTCATTTTCAGACTGTTTGATCCATATTCTACACAAAAATGACACAGCCTGGTTGAAATCAGCAGTTACCAGCAGATCTGATTTGCTGGAAGCAGCAACTTCAGGGCTTGAAGGATGCACTGGTTCACAACTGAAATTCTGTTTTATTTTATGATAAATTGTAATGTGATCATTATTGATGACGAAGCACCAAATCATCATATTAGAATGACTTCTAATCATGATCATCTGATCATGAAGACTGGAGTAATGACTTCAGAAAATGTAGCTTCACCATCACAGGAATAAATCAAAATTTTAAATATATAAAAAATCATATATTAATATAATAATTAATAATTTTTATTTGTAAAAATATCCCACAATTTTACTTTTGTGGGATTATTATTTATTTATTTATTTTTACAAAGGCTGCACTTTGATATAGTTCCTTCAAAAAGAGACAAAACAATATTTCCAACAGCAAACTTTTTAACGGCAGTGTACATGAGGGCCATCTTCAAAATAAACCAATGTAACCAATGAGGTATGATAGTCATAAATAAGTTAATATTTCATTCTTTGAAACAGCAGGCCTAAGGTCACCTGAAGCAGGTAAAGGCCCTATAACAGCACTTCTGCAATCTGCTGGTTATTGATCAAACCAATGGATGGGAAAATATGAACCCTATCTTTCATTAACACACAAACACGCGTCACTCACCCTGCAGTACGGCTCTTTCTCTCGGATAGCCTTAGCGTCAATCAGACGCAGATCTTGTACATTGTTCACCTGACCGCGTTCATATAGAGCTTTCAGACGGGGGATCTCCTCTCTCTCCACTGCTACGATAAGCTGAAGTCACAAACACACACACTGGATACTACAGGGACAATCTCTTTGATATCTGTGGTATTATGGGAGCCTATTGCTCATTCTCACCTTGCCACATTTCTTATAAGGCACACCTTTCTTCTGGCAGTACTGATAGGTTAGCATGGCTCCACGAACGCAAAGCTGAGCCTTCAGAGAGCCTGGTGTGTAGTATATCCCAGAGTGGATCACACCACTGTTATGACCTGTCTGATGGAGAGCTGCAGTGGGAGATACACAAAAGAAATTACTACGACATTATTGCAGATATCAAGTATCTAGAACAAACACACACTTACAAAGCTCCTTTTCTTTCTCCAGCAGGGTAAAGGTGATGTTTGGGTGCCTGAGTATCAGCTCTCTGGCAGAGGCCAGTCCAACAATCCCTCCACCAATTACAGCCACATCAAATGAGCTACACAATATAACAGTATAATATTAGTAATGCAATATCGCATGATCATCTTTTCTATTCATACACATATATTTTATGTTAATATTAAAAAATGTAATATAACTGTTGTTAATGTAATTTTTTAGAAAACTGCATGATATATATATATATATATATATATATATATACACACACACTTTTCACACTATTTATGATTATATTATTAACGCCATGATGCTTAAATTTACGTGCAACATTTAACATGTCTGATTTTCATTCCTAGTGTTTTATTTTTATTTTATTTACACAAAAACAGAATACTATCTGCCATTTACCAATTATTGGCTGTTGTAACTGTAAAGAAAACCGCTTCCACCTTTTTGACTTTCCATATTCTATGGAGCAGCCAGAACATTTTGAGAAATGTGTTTTTTTCCATATACAATGGACTGCAAGTTACCAACATTCTTCAGAATATCCTCTTTTATGTCCACATAAAAAAGAGGGCAATACAGGTTTGGAACGACACGGGGGTGAATTAATAGTGGCAAATTATAAGTTTTGGTAACTTCTTTTACTTTAATATCAGTGCATCCTTATATATACATACAACTATAATGTCATTGAATGCATTCTGACTCCAGTATCAGTAGCAACAATACTAATGCATACTACATCTTTAGTACTTGTAATAGTTAGACTCGACAGCCTCACAGTAAGTGTTTTATGCGCTGCTGTTACTCTCACCCGCTGTGGTGTGCAGCTCTGCACGCTGCATACTTTGATCCCTGTGTGAGTAAGCGCGCGCACACAGATCCAGTAGCGAAAGTTCGCATCATTATTCCACAAATTACGTTTTCGCTTACAGACCTATTATAACGGTGTAATCATGGTGCACGTCGCCGACCCTGTACGGTTTACTCTCGAGTGAAGGAAGCTTGTCTATGTAGCAGTAGTGTTTAGGACATTGAAGCTGTCCTTCGTAGCCCCGCCCCCGACGTACACTCACTGACCAATGAGAGCGCGAAATGCCGTGACGTAACGGGTGAAAGATCAGCGGGCATGCATGGAGGACGGAGGATGTAAATAACACACACACTCCGGGCAGATACACAACAGCAGAGGCCCGAGCTGTAGCGTCAGTTTTACACTGTTTTACTGTAGCAGTTTTGTATATGGTGTGAACAATTCTCTCGGAGCTTTACGACATTTAGAGGTTTGATAAGTTGCTGCTATTGGAAAGTGTCATTGAACAGTGCTTCTTCATTCTGTGATATCTCTTCTCTTTCTTTCTCTTTATTTCAATCCGTAGACATGAGGCTGTTCACCTGGTCGGCGCGGAGGATTTTATCCGCACATAAGCAGGCGTCAGGGGGCAGTCGAGAGTTCTGGGGGTGGCTCAATGCTGTTTTCAACAAGTAATTTATGGATACTTTTCAAAACAACAGTTATGTAACTAGTTTAACAGTCCTCTAATGTCATAACTTATTTCCTTTACCAGCCCAAAGCAGACTGTAAAGCACACGAGGCCAATTACAACAAAGACGATGTTTAGTGTTATATCTACAAAAATAAAGGGACTAATCAATGTCTAGAGTAATTAGTCTCTAGAATGACTATTCTACAGTGTGAGGAATCCCTATGGGGACCAATCTAAGACCGCTCATTCAAAACAACAGCTCTTATTTAGAGTATGAACTTAATACCATCTCACCAGCACTGGCTGTATTATTACAATTAATGACAAAAATTATGTTTGGAAATGTAAACTGATATTTCCAAAACTACCGCAAAAGAGAGAAATAACCAACTTGAAACCATTTTTTGTTGGTGAAAATACTAGTGGCCAAAAAAAAAATATATATATATATATATATATATATACAGGTCCTTTTAAAAAAATTAGCATATTGTGATAAAGTTCATTATTTTCTGTAATGTACTGATAAACAT
>JAUMHI010000054.1:16896484-16921215 GCA_032359435.1 Enteromius unitaeniatus
ATGAAGGTGTAGAACCATCTCAAGGATGATCAGAAGAAATGGACAGCACCCGAGTTAAATATATGAGTGTCACAGCATACTTAGGTCCATGTGATATTTCAGTTTTTCTTTTTTTTAATAAATCTGCAAAAATGTCAACAACTCTGTGTTTTTCTGTCAATAATGTTACATTGGCATTCAGTGTAACAAAATATTTGAGTAAAAATTCAAACAACATGCTTATTCTGACTTACATATTAAAGTATATAAAATACATATTAAATGTGTATATATAATATATAATGTGTTTAAATGAGTAAAAAAATCTTACTGACAAATGGGCAAAACCCACTGTAGGATACTGGCAAATAAAATGAATAAATAGTATTTGGGGTGAAAGGTATTCATAATTTAATGTGTTGTCATAAATTGTATTTTTGTGGGATCTGGGAAAAAAGTGTGATTTATTTTTGGCTCAGAAAAACACAAAAACTTTTTAATTTAAAGCAGTATTATACTTACTGTTTTATGGTTAAAGCCTTTTTCATCTTTGACCCATGTATATATATATATATATATATATATATATATACTAGATTATCTACTGGAATGTGAATGTGTGTGTTTGTATTTGTGGCAACGGACCCCAGGAGGCAGGTGTTTGCGTGGCTGCCGTGTACGCCTCTTCCGGTCTAGTTCACGTGTCACACTCTCGCTCTCTTCTCTCAGACTGTCAAAGTATGGCAGCTCCAGCAACTGCTCACAGGACAACCTCTCAGCCGGGTCCATCCGCAGACAACCCTGAGAAAGACCGACAGACATGCTGAGACTGGTTCTGAGTGAGCAGCAGACTTCTGTATGATTGGTTTATGTGTTTAACTGACCTTCATGAGGCTCAGTGCCTGGTACGAGATATTTGGATACTTCAGTTCAAGTGGCTCCTGTAGATCAGACACATATCGACTGTGACAAGGTCTACTTTCTAAGTCTACAGAAATGAACTTGTGCAGGTGTCAAGTGATCATCTCACCATCTCCTGTGGTTCAGGGACACAAACTCCGCTGAAGAACTGGTTAGTGCTGAACACCTGCTGGTGTCGAGGAATCAACTCGCCTATGAACACAACACCACAAATAAACTCTATTCATCACATTCATCATCTAATCTATGCATACATTCACGTATCACATGAGCAGCTGGAGTTATGCGGTTTCTTACCCAGAGATTTCCTGATCAGATACAGCTGGTCTACATCAGATTTGCCTGGCCATAAAGGGGCACCAGAAAGCAGCTCTGCAAACACACAGCCTACTGCCCAGACATCCACTGGCGGGCCGTACTGTGTGTCTCCTACTAGCAGTTCTGGAGCTCGGTACCACCGCGTCGCTACATAATCCGTGTAATAATCACATGGACCCGCTGGAAAAAGAGCAAGCTATTAGATGAATGGAAAGTTTAAGGGAGGAGGTGTGTGTGTGGATTATATGTGTACACGCACTGAGGATCCTGGCAAAGCCAAAGTCACAGAGTTTGATGACCTGATGTTTGGTGATGAGAATATTTTCAGGCTTCACATCTCTGTGGATACACTAAAAACACACATTTTTAAATCACTCCGGGTGTCTCCTAAAACAGCTACTTTAGAAACAATATTAAGATGCTTTACTAATATTACTGTGACTCAATGATACACTTCGTTTATAGAGTTATGAGGTAGTGAATGTCCAATGGTTCTGGATCCAATTCTGGACTCTTTATAAATGTACACAGACCAAAACCATATGATATTGGGGATTTAATAAAATAGATGGCATATTCAATTTATGGAATTGGGAATGTGGAAATAAGGTATAACATTTATTTGTAGTCTTGTGAATAAAATAAAATTAAATTAAAATATATTAAATACTTACTAAATAAGTATTTAATATAAATACTATAAATACTAAATAACTTATTTTATTATTTCTTTAGAAAAAATACTTTTCTTTATTAAAGTGAATTCAAATAAATAGTAAAACAATAAAATAAGAATTATTATAAAATAAAAATATTCTAATAATTAATCTAATAATAATTTATTAATTTGTTATTTATTTAAATGTTATATTTTCCAAGAATAATTTAAACTAGTTGCCAGGATAAAATCTCATTTCCTTTTTTCCTTATTTTAAGTTTAGCTTAATGTGCTGAAATAACTAACACTAAAACTGAAATAAATATTCATAAGAAATATATACGGAATAACAAAAACTACTAAAATGAAAGTTACTAAAACTTAAACGGAAATGAAAAGAATAAGAAAATATAAAAATGAATAGCGATTCACAATACTATAAAATTATCTAAATAACACTCTTCTTTATAATAGTCCAATAAATATATAATCTAGCACTATAAAAGCAGCTGCCTTTCTATTTTAGAATGGGGATCATTTTTTAACTCTTTAATTTGGGCAGAGGCATTAAATCTGAGAAAATAATACTTTCAAGAAGGTGTGAAATTCTTACATTTTGTTTGTGGCAGAAGTTGACAGCCTGAAGTGTTTGCCAGATGATGCTTTTAACCATGTGCTCCGGAACGCTGAGTGAACACACAAAAAGTGTTAGGAAGCAGTTACAAGAACACAAACCTCATCTCTGCCTCTACTGAACCGCACTAACCCTGTGGGTTCTGATGATGTGTGTATGAGCGCTCTATTGTGTGAGCTGTGTTGATTCTTGACTTGTAAATCAAGAGGACGACACATAAAGAGTTAAATGTTGTTAAATGTTTAACAGCGTCTCCCTCAAGTGCACCACAGAGGACAAATGCATCCTGCTGTAAACATTCCACCAAAGACATGCTGGGAGTCATAGCAACAAAAACACAATATGTGTTAGTGTGAGAAACACAGAGCTGTTTTATAGGTGTGTCTGCATATGTGTGTGTCTGTGTGTGTGTGTCCTCACCCTCTTGGGTATCTGTCCAGCTCATTTAGGACGGTGTGGTCGCAGTACTCAAACACCAGGTGCAGTTTTCTCTTTCTTCTGAACACCTCGATCAGATTCACCAGGTTTGGATGTTTCAGTTGCTAAATACAGATGATTTAATGAACAAATTAGGATTTGCAATATGTGGAAACGTGTCCAAAAAGTTTAAGAACACAACAGATTTTTCAGAGCGTCCTAGTATTTAGTTTGTCACCCATTTGATTTAAAAATGAATGCTGCAAGTTTGTGTAAAACCTAATAATCTTTTGTTTTGAGTCATATTGTGCTTTAATGTCACAAAATTACTCATAGTGAGCAAATACAGCCCGTAAACCTCTGAATATTTTCAATGCAGTCTAAGACTTCTGACTCAGTTTTTATGCCTTTGATATAACATTCAACTGTTTATCAGCTTTAAGTCTTATCAAAGGTGTTTCATAACACATTGCATACAACTGTTGATATTGTTAACTCAAACCTTTTGAAATAAAGCTGAAATAAAATAAAATATAAATATTTAGAAAGAAAAAAACCTTATCAGATGGAATAAAAATTGTAATAAAGTAGTTAAATTACTAAAATAAAAATAACGCTTAATGGAAATACTAAGCTTTTCCATTTATTTGAAATATGTATATTATGCTTTTTATTTTAGTTTGTATTAATAAATGAATAATTTTATTTTAAAATATTAATAATTTCATTAGTAATACAAAATAAAAAATGAATGTATTAATGCAAATGATAAAAACTAACAAATTACTTAAAAATTATAATAAAAAGGTAAATATAAAAGTTTATAAAAATATTAACAGATATCAGCACTGCCCCATGCAATAACCTCAGAATAAATCCTAAAATTCAATTCAAATTTATTTGTATAGCGCTTTTCATGATACATATCATTGCAAAGCAGCTTTACACCAAAGTAAAGTAAAGAAAAACCATCTTCAGCTGCAAGAGTTCAGAAGTTTAGAGTTTTTAATAAACTGAAACTTATTTTAGAGACAAAATAGTAGATATTTAAACATGATCACAGAATATTTTTACAAAAAAATGGACTAAAGTCTGTGGTACAGTAACGTCCTGAAAAAAAAAAAACCCCTAAAGGGAAAGGAACAAGGAGAATATTCATCCATCCGTTCATGCATAGCAGAGTGAAATTAATTGGTAAGCCAGTGCTGGCTGACATGTCTGATCTTCAAAAGGCTTTTCTTTGCTCTCAGCTCAAAGAAAGAGTTTGCAAATCACAAGAGCTCCAGACACTAATTATTAAAACATCCTGTCAGCATGTGTCCACTAAAAAAACAAAATAATAATAATAATACTGATCCTATTCTAAGTCTACAGACGATGATAGTAGCAAAACAAAATCATCCTCAAACAACATTTGAATCTGCTTTGTTGGTCTTGCTGATTCTAAACACTTTATAACTGACCATATAAAGCCAGCTTGTCCAGGACGGGGCATCAACACCATTGTAAGATGGTTTAAACTGGGATTATATCAGCAGGCTCATACTGAGTGTTTACCTTCAGCATGCGGATTTCTCTGAGTGCTATTTTCTTAATGATGGGGTCATCCTCAGACTCCACAAACTTCTTGATGGCAACGATCTGTCCGGTGTCTTTATTCCTGCACTTGAACACGACGCCGTAGGAGCCTTCCCCGATCTTACTGATCTTCTCATACTTCTCCATCTCTGTGACACCAGCAGAAAACACTTAGGATAACTGTTTGTAAATGACACACACATGGCTGAGGATAAAAAACAGTACTTTTACAGTTTAGAGGGCATTTCGTTTCTTAAAAAAATTGTCGTGGGCCCCTAAAAGTTCAACTTCGACCTCAACAACAAACTATATTCCTTACGTTATTTATTTAATTACATATTATCACAACATTTAATTTCTTAATGTTTTCAGTGGCTAACGTTAGTTTATTTTGAGGTGTTGAAAGGAAGATATTACTGTTATGTAACGTATCCTTTCTAGTCAAGCCTGCTGATCTCGTGTACCAAACTGTTTGCTGATCAGTGCTCGCCATAAAAACATGCTTCTTATGTGTATGATACGTAATCATTGAGAGAATGCATAGAGAGTTAGACAACTACAGCTTACCTTCCAATGTCTCATCCAAATATGTGCTTTCTGATTAAAGCCAACACAAACAGCAGCTTCCTGAGGTCGAAATGAGTCAAATAATGATCAGAGGGAGAGGGAGAGCAGAGAGTGTTTGAGTTCGCATGGAGAAGAAACACGCTATTTACAAGCGCTCCGTCTCCATAGAAACCGCGCCGAGACTCCGCCCCCGCCTCCGCCGCGCGCGCTTCAGTCTGCACAGCAACACGCCGCGAGCGGGAAACGGTCCTCTCGATCTGACCTCAGATCAGCCGCTTACGAGACGAGAGCGGTGGGGCTGTAAATCCGTGCATCCGATGACATAAATCAGATGTCACGCAATTTTTTTCCACCTCTACGCAAATACGTTCACAGAGCCGCGCGCGAGCAGACGGTGACGTGCGCACGTGACGCTCTCTCGCTCGTGCGTCTACCAGAGAATGTTATTTCTTATTAAATAGAGTCTGAAAACAGTCCCTCGATCACAGCACACACTACGAACTTTTACTTTTGTTGTAGTTTAAAAAAACAAACGCTCTAAATTCAAAACTGGCCCTTATAACTGGTTTTGTATTGGACCTGGACAATGGTTTGTTAGGATTGGAAAATATCTGGCTGAGATACAACTAGCCTGCTTAAAAATCTGCAATCTGAGGGTGCAACATTTATAGAAAATCACCTTTAAAACGGTCCAAATGAAGTTCTTAGCAATGCACATTACTAATAAAAAAAATTAAGTTTTGATATATTTACACTACTTAATATCCTAATGATTTTTGGCATAAAATAAAAATAAAATTTTGTTGGCAAATATACCCGTGCAATTTAAGAATGGTTTGGTAGTCCAGGGTCACATATAGTGTACTTTTTATTTCATTGCAACTACAACAAAAATACATATTAGTCTACATATGGGCTCTTTTTCATTGTAAGCGTGTTGGGTTTTAGAGATTTTCATCACATTTTCCCCCTTTTTTTTTAAACTAAAATTACTTTGACAAACATCCCAAAGTGTTAACAATTGCCTTTTTATTACAAAAGCTGCATACATTAAAACTAAAGCAACGGAAACACTTGAGATATATCACAGTAACCTCACATCTCCCATGTTTTGTCATTTTTAAATACAAAAAGAACATGTACAAAAGTGCTTACATGGTGCAAGTATTGAATTAAAGTTACTTTTAATAAGAGATAACTGAAGTTTAAAAATATTACTTAGCTGGAGAAAATAAAAGAGCTACCACAAACAGAGAGAAAATGACCTGCAGCAGAAAAATATTCACTCAGTAACATGAGGGCGAGATGCTTCACTCACATGACTCAGCTGAATAAATAACACTCACTTATTCTCCCAAAACTCTCCCCATTAGCCGGCATGAAAACCAGACATTTCAAATCTAAAAATAACACGAAACCTCCAAAGTTAGTTACATTTAATAAAACCGTTCCCTTGTATGGCACTTTCTGAGCAGCAATGCTTTTTGCTCAATGTTCTATCTTTGCAGCTTTAATGTTTTTTTTTTTAAATGTTTAAATGATTACAATATTTAACAGGGTTTAAAAAATAGGTATTTAACACAGAGCACTTTTGCTTGCAGTTCTGGTGATTGCTTGCTTCATTTACAAAAAATCTCATTTGGCTGCTGTAGAACTGCGTTATGTTTGATTCTAGATACTTAAGTGGTGAGAAGTCTGGCTGTCTCTGGCTGTGGCCAGCGTATGGCGTAAGGCTGCAGTGAGATTTAGCACTAAACACAGTCTGCTCATCAGCTCAGCTGTGGTTGTCCAGCGTCGGTGCCGTTCCGAAACGAATGCATCATTGGTACCGCAACGGCTCCAGGTGCAGCGGGCCTGAACGGCTGGAGAAGGCGGAGCTAATAACTGTTCTCATGTCCAGCCAAGATGTAGAGGTTACTGAAAGCGGTAGGGTTATCTGTAGGCCGGCTCTCCAAAACAACAACCCTAAAATGCACACAAATGTACTTATTAAAACCAACATGTGCCATATGTAGAGGAGATGAGCATGAAAGGGTGAAAGAAAGCCATGGTTATGCAAATGTAGAGGGGTTGCGTGAGGTTGGTGCAAGCGGGAGGCTGGTCGTGTCCTCAGCAGCAGGCGACAGATGAAATTACAGCACTGAGACACCAGCCTGGCACTGCCAGTGTAAATAAAATATGGAGAGTGAAAGAGAGAGATAGCATGTGCTGAAGAGGGTCTTGGGGGTTGTGCAGGGCCAGTGTGTATGTAACATCAATGACGTTTTTGTGACCCAAAACACAAACACACACACGCCAGACAAGTGAAGCATTGAATAAATGTGTCTTCTGAAGTGGTGTCACTATAATGCTTGTCTTATTTACATTAAAACATGCCTTCTGAATGCTTTTTTTGCTGAAGTATCTGGAATAGGGCTGAGCAAAATATTGCTCTATATATTCATGCGCATCTGGTCAGTAAAGCCTGTTATTTGATTAGCGGTAAATCTATATCACCTGTCTTCAGATGGAGTGATGACGGTTAATACACAGAGCTGTACTGAACCCGATATTGCGTAGCTTGTCAGATCTCTGATGAGATACGCACGAATATATTGTGCAATATATTGCCCAGCACTAATCTTGAAGTGTATTTTTAAATGGCATTTTCATTCATTCATAGTTTAAGTAATTTGATTTTGTACACATTATGTGTTATGTCCTGCAAACTAAAACAAATAATGTTACAGAGCTTAATAAACGTTTTTTTGTAAACAGAGAAAAATTAATAGTGGACAAAAATACAAACTACCAATCTAAAGTTTGGGATCTGAAAGATTTTTTAAAGAAATTAATATTTTATACAGCAAATTAAACGTGAAAGACATTTACTAGCTTCCAGAAGACTTGAAATACTAGATTTGAAATAAATGCTGTTCTTTCAAATTTGTTTATTAATAAAAAAAAACAACCAAATTCCTGAAAAAACAAAACCAAAATGATAATTTTCACCAAAACTATTAAAGCTACACTGATGGTGATAAATAATAAATGTCTCCTGTCCTGGGCACCAAATGAGCATTTTCAAATCATTTCGTGATAGATCATCTGACACTGAATTTGGGGACACGCTTTGCCCTTAGCAATAAATTACATTCATACGAACATTGTTATGTTCATAATATTTCACAATATTATTGTTTTTTTGTTGTTGTTAATAATAATTTGACAGACCTAATTTAACCCCATACGTCACACAAAGCTCAGGTCCTCCACACAAACCTGACCCAGGGCTTCCCTCGCTATAGAAACAAACTCAGCAGAGACGCACCGTTCTCCCTGTTGACTTTTTTCCTTCCTATGTCTCTATTTCTGTCCTCTGCATATGCGAAAGTAAAAAGGCTACATGCAGAGTTCCAGGGAAGTCATGGTGGCACAGAGTAATGTTACCAGGAGACAAAATAAATAGAAGTAAAAGGGTGATGATGTAAGGCAAGAGAGAGACCGAAATGTTTTGATCTGGTTCTAACCTGTCTGATCCCAGGAGCTTGAACACTCTGCTTGGGTCTGAAATCTCCTGTGTCACCTGCAAACAAGTGGAAATATCCTTTAATAAACAACTGTTCACCTGCAGAAAAAAGAGAGCTAGTAATAAGAATCCTTTAAACCGTCTTAACCCTAACATTTGAACTTAAAATTAGATGCGTGTCAGATTTAGTCATAAAACTAGGCAGGCTGAAAGATTTATTAATTTTTCCAGTGCTGAAAATGTACTCACCCATCCAAGGCTTACATGAGCTTCTTCATCAGACCAGATCTGGAGAAATTTAGCATTACATCAGTTGATCACCAATGGATTCTCTGCAGTGGATTTTAATGTGAGAGGACAACAGGGGATGGACTTTTTTATTGGAGGAAGCATTATTATGTACCAAGGACTCTATGGACTCTGGTATTGTGTATAGATATCATGTTTTGATGTTCATAATGTCTTAATAAAAGATTGGTGTACATAATGTTTTTATCAGCTGTTTGGACACTCATTCTGACGGCACCCATTCACTGCAGAGGATCAATTTCTCCAAATCTGTTCTGATAATGAAACAAAGCTCTTCTACATCTTGAACTGGCTTTGATTTTAATTTTTGGGTGAACTACTCCTATTCTTAAAAGAGACCACAACCTCCTACTCAGTCCTCTAACTTCTCCCATCCCAAAAACTTTAAACAATGGGTGAAAATATCACACATGGGCCGTGTTCTCAAAATACAATGGTCGGCAATGCAGGTGCACCACCTGGCAAGCTGAACCCCCCCCCCCCCATACTCTTTTGAGGGGTGTAGGTGCCGACTGCTTTTCATTAGAGTCAGAGAGGAGAAAAACAGCTGAATAATTTAATCCATTACTCTCTGGCCAGCTGGAGCTTTTTGATTGTACATGAATTTTGCATCATCCATCACACCCTGTCATCTATGTCTTACACACACACAAACACTATCATATTTCATAAAGACAGTCCTTCACCTCCAGAAGACCTTTGGCCTTTTAATGTACTTATATTACATGCTGCAGAGCCAAGAAACATGACACAAAACCTCACACACATAATACAAATACATACCATCTCTCTGTGCACACACACTAGTTTCACCAAACATAGTGCTGGTGCTCACAGGTTTGAACAGATGAAGTAAACGTATACTAATAACTCAATGTTGACATTAAATCTGCATTTACCTCGTTCGATTTGAAGCTCTTTCCTTGCATCCCATGTTTCCAGAAGGCCAGAACACTGTCCTGGAGACACACTGACAAACCCCCCCCCACACACATTTAAGGTTACACACCCATCAAACACACTACACAACAAAATAAAACCATTTCACAGCTGGATGAGTACAGAAGAGAATCTCTCACCTACGGAGTCCACACAGAAATCGAAGCTCAGCTCAGACGCCAGTTTCTTATTAGACTTAAGCTTTCCCTGCAAGTTCACGATTTTTACGTTCTCTATACAGACACAGGCAAAGAGATAACATTAGAAATATGAAAGAATTTTTGTCTATGTATGGTAAATAATGTTTGTCAAGGTGTATGTTAAATGTTATTTCACTCACTGTCCAGGCACACAAGCACGGTGTCTCTCTCTAACTGCGTCACATGAATTGCATCCACCTGGTTACCACCTACAACCAGGTAAACATACAAAACACTTTTTTTTTTTTTACAAGCTTCATTTGATAGTACTCAAAAGCATGGTATAGGCCAGTATGAAGGAGCAGAATAAACTCTGTGTGTGTGTGAACTGTACCTGAACTGATCTCAGTGAACCAGGATGAGCAGGAATTGAGGTTGATGGTCTGGAAGCGAACCACCTGTCCCGGGTCTGTGCCCTGACTGACCGCCACACACACCAGAGGATACTCCTGCTCAGGAACAACCAGCATCTCAAACACTCGCAGCGGACTTGGTAATGGGAAATCAAAGTGCTGTGTTAGAGAGAGAAAGAGAAAGAGATGTAAAACCTTTAGAAAATGTCAAACACCGTCAGTCTGGATTTAATTCAACTTTCCTTCTGGTTTGCATGTACTGGTTTTTTGTGTGTCTAACCTTTATAAGCATGAATCTCTGCATGGGTTCATACCACTGCAGCAAAACAATCCCAGACTGCAACGCTCCACAGAGATACTTGTGACCTGTGTACGGATTCCGCACTGAAAGAGAGATAAAGTGAGCAGATCAAACTCAGTCAGAGTGTGTTTGTGTTTGTGTAGAAGTGTGTGCTTTACCGATGCAACACTTGTGGCATCCCTTGGTGTCGGGGATCTTGGTGGTGAGAGCAAATCTCCTGTGAAGCAGACAACAGTGTTGCAACCACAACAGTTAAAAAACTGAAATGCATCTGAAGTTAAATAAAAAGTAAATATTAGATGAAAAACGTTATCATTTTTTCCCCATTAAGGTATGTTGAAATTCTAAAATTGCTAGTTAAAATAAAATTAAAACAATAAATGACAAGTTACTAAAACTAAAATGTCAAAACTAAAAACGAAATATAAACATATATAACACTATAGCAGTGCTTAGATAACACTAAAAGGTCATATCAGGTCATAAGGTCAGGTATATAACTAATAGCTTAAAATATATATATTTATGCATAAATAATCTATTGTATAATAAAACAATATTGAACAAACTGTATATAATAGATTCATATAAAATGATGTATAAAATGCATAATGGATGAAATATTTTTTTTAATAAAATACAATATTTAAATAATATATATATTAATATTTAACTAAAAAGGAAATCTTTAAATTAAATATACTTTACACGTGTGTGTGTGTATGTGTTTGTAATATATATTTAATTTTAACATTTCATACGTATATGTATTATTATTATTTATTTAATGATAAAACATATATTATACAATAAAATAAATTATATATATATATATATATATATATATATATATAATATTTTTTATAAAAATGTGGCTTCAAACTATTATACCAAATTATTTTACTATTTATTACAACAAAACCTTTAATAGTTTAATAGTATATCATACTATTAAAAGATGTGCTTTAAGTGTAATGATACTTTCTTTAGGAATTTAGAAAAACAAAAATATTCAGTGTTTACTCTTATGTTGCTAATAAAATGATGTCAAATATACTGTGAAAAGTGCAAAAACCGTGAGTGTGTGTGTGTACCTGGGCAGTATCCTGTCAGGGAATCTGTGGGTGTGGAACTGAGTGGCCAGTCCAGGTTTCCGGAGCTGTTCAAACAGCCCAATCAGATTATGGGAATACAACTGAAACGTCTTCCCTTTAAACGAGAGATCACACACATCACATGTTTACTACGTACACAGCGCATGACTACACACAGGATATCCAATGTACGACACAATTCATATCGTTTGTGCTGATGAGAATGGAAAATGATGCCCCCACAGAAATGAACAGTCATTACTCCCAGCAAAAAAAAAAAGCTGAGCTGTGTAGTTATGCAAGTTGAATCAAAATCAGATTAAGAATGAGGCCGGAAAGATGGTGTGATATTAGTTGTGTGCATGTGGGCCTAGAGGACAGAGGATTGACATTTTACCTTCTGATTATGGCGATTTAGGCATTAGAAGAGCCAGCAAGCAGTGAAATCAGCAGTGAACAGAGAGAAACAGACAGTCAGACAGACAGGGATCATGTAGGTACTGCAGAGACTCTCAGTAACAGAGAGACAGAAGAAAGCTCCCGCACCACTCTCACTCACCTGACAATGACATCAGATTATTATTGATTATGTAGAGCCACGTGCACCGCCGTGGAAACAACTGAAACGCATCAAAACAGCAGGTTATGGGTTCGTGGACCTGTTGTTTGTTCAAGGTCAAGAGTAAAGGTGAAAGTCGGAGTTAATGCTGTACCTGCTCCATGGTGGCTTCATGCAGCTCGTTCAGGTTCAGAGTGTAAATTCCATCTTCAGTGCCAAATATCAGATACTGGTCTAAAAAAGCCCAAAAGTAGTAGTGTTTACGCGCTGATAATCACATAATCTAACGTTCCCACAACAAAGCAAACAAACTTCAACACAAGAATCTGAAGGACCATGTGACTCTAACGACCGGAGTAATGACGCTGGAAATGCATCACAACAAATACATTAAAACAGTTATTCATAACTGTAACTAGATTTTCAAATATTACTGCATTTCTGATCAAAATAAAAGCAGCATATGTAAAGATTACAGACTTAAAGACTATAAAAATCTTACCCATTAAAAATTTACCCCCGAGTTGTGATTTAAATATACAAAATAGTATCAAATATAATATCTGACAGACATTCATCTGTTATTGGCACTTTACCTTTTGTATCTGGATGAATCCATGAAGTGGCACAGTTAATTTTAAGAGGACAACCATCAAAAACCTTTGAGAAACAAGCACCCATCTGCAGACACACAGAGAGGTAATGTGTGAGTTTATCAGTTATAGGACGCAGAATTAAAATAAAAAACTGAGCAAACAGCTTTTGAACAGAGAGATTGAAAGATATTAGCATTTGTTCAGAATAAGTGATGTGATGATGATGTCACTCACCAGGACTTTGGGAGTGGGTGGCAGGCCATTAATAGCAGGTTTCTATAAGAAAAAAGAGAACAGAAAAACAAGTAGAGCGCGACATTCTGTCTCACAGGACACCAGCTACCCCCACACACACTTACAGGAAAATCTTTTCGTTCTTTCCTCTGGGGACGACCGGGAGGTGATTTTGAACCATCTCCATTTTCGCTTTCGTCCGAGTCTTCCTCTATAGAAAGAATAAGTGAGAAATTTGAATTATTCAGTCATTTATTATGATTTTGTCATTCTGATCGGTCAACTTCAGTCATCAGACATTTCTGTATATTGCACCAAATCAGCATTATACACTGATTTCACCTTTAGCTTCTCATTGGTGAGCATTAGGGCTGGGCGATATATATCGAACGATATATAATGCGCATCTCGACAGTAAAGCCGTCGATGACTGACAAGCTGCGCCATTGAATCACCCGCGAAACTAACGCGTAGCTTCTCAGTGATCTACGGTTCTGTTCATAAAGTGGCGCTGCATTTAAAAACAGCTGATGGAGATTTAGCGCTAATCAAAGAACCGGCTTCACTGATGAGATGCATATAATATATCGTTCGATATATATCACCCAGCTCTAGTGAGCATAGTAAACTTCTTTCAGAAAATCTTGCTTATTCAACATACTTCTCCAATGCATCTATGAGAGAGTGGAGTATGAACAGTATCTGTGTATAAACATGATTGGGAGATTTGTGTGTGTGTGTGTGTGTTTGTCTTACCGTGGTCGGCAGTGTGTGAGAGTAGCCCTGGGCTGCTGACGCTCACAGACATGTAGTCTGATTGAGTTTGTTCTGCGTTACTTCCTCTCTCAGGTGTGCTCTGTCTGCGAGACACTGGTACAGGTCCGTTATCAGAGCCTGCGAACCTCCGCACTGTCTGAGAGCCGTCGCTCAATCCAAACTCATCAGACACACTGCTCGACCGAGCCTGAGAGGGCTGATATGAGTAAGAATTTCAGAAACGCACCAATAAAAAAAATATATGTCGAAACTTATACACACACTCACAGTTACCTTAGGAGGAAGTGGAGGCGGCACTCCCTGTTTAAGAGTTGAACTGAGAAGGCGGGGATAAAACAGAGTGAAAAAGAACACTTAGCTTGTGATTATTTTCACAACAATTTTTTCCATGTTGATTTTTTTTTTTTCAAAATACGATACCCTACAAGCAAGCCCCAGAAGAATATAAAGTCTTTAAGATAACGTTTACAGTGTAAGAGTAGCCACACTTACAGATCAACATCCTCAAAAGCATCTTCTAATGGAGCCAAGTGCCCTCTTCAGAGACAGACAGAGAGAGAAAGAGAGAAATTGACAGAAAGAGACCATGTTAATGAGCCAATTAGAAACTGAATAATGGAACAGTCCTTCTTCAACAAATAGCACATTTTTTACCAAATGTAATACCATGCAGAAGGTTCCTTGGTTTTGTTAGATTACAGCTACACAAACCAATTCTTTACCGTATAAACAACTCCTCCTCAACGCTCTTCAGAAGACTCCTTCAGCAGAGGAGTGCACAAAAGGGAAAAGTAAAGGAAAACGGGGGGGAAAGAAAGAACACAACAGAACAGTCAAAGTGAAGGGAATGCAAGCAGAGCTCATGCGAGATTCTGCAGAAAGAAGGAAGTGCGTCGATTTGTGGGGACGTCAGAGAAACCATGCAGACAGAACAGGGAAATGACTGCTTGTGGCGTTTTCATGCGGGTGTCAGTAGCAGGAAACAAATCGTTCGTGAATGTCACAATGAAAACTTTTGATGGTTACCTGGAGGTGATGGGGCCCTCTGTGAACGGGCTCCAAGGGGAGGAGAAATCATTGTCCTTAGTTACATCCTGCAAAGAAAGAACCATACATACACACTCGCTTTTAAAAACATGCAAGTCAGGTTTCAATGCATACCTGCCATGCCAACAGTCAATTTACTCATGCAAATATCTACATGGATAATGTCTGGTTTTAAGCTCATCAAACAATAACACTAAGGCCCGGATTCATGAACGGGGCTGAGCTTAAACCAGGACTAGGCATTAGTTAAATTAAGATATTCAAGCAACTTTTACAAAAATGCCTTATTAGAAAATATTACAGGTGTGCATCTTAATACAGAACAATGTTTTAAAATATGTCAGAGCAAGATATTATCCTCTGAGACAGCTCAAACATGCAATTTAGTCTGGGACTAGCCAGTAAAACTGGGGGTAAGAATCTTATTAAACTGCAGGTTTATTCTGTAGTCTGTGTTTGTTTGGTTAATATCCGTCATGTATTGACTATCTGGACTATGGAATGTTTCTCTCACCATCTCAGTACTTGCTTCAGTCTCCTTCCTCATGGGGGGTTCAAATTGAAGCCTATCAACTGAAATAGACACAATAAAAAAATGATTACTGCACTTAATCTAAAATGCCACAGATAAGAAAAAAAAAAACATTTCACCATCATTTATCAGTATTTCTAACATTCCACTCAATACTGGGTTGTTTAGTACAAAAAGTCTAAACGTGTAGTACCACATCTCCACCACAGGGGGGCTCAAGACTATGCATTTCTATCTGAACCAAGAATACTAGCTTCAAGAGAAGAGTAAACTCAAGATAAGTAACCTCTCATGAATATGGTTTGGAGTGTGTGGTGGTACATCACATTCATTCGTAAAGGTCAAACATTAGCTATCTAAACAAGGACATAGACTTCTATAAGCACATAACCCACATCCTAACCATAACAAAACCCTGAATGTCCCCAATGGGAGATTGTTTCATATTAAACGCATGTTTAGATCAATTTTCTTACCAAAAGCCACTCTGTAAGCATGCAAATAGCAACGCAAGTAGCAACATTTCAAGACACGTGTTACTATTTGGATACCAAGAAGTAACTTTTAGTAAAGCTTTAACTTTAGTTTGATGATTAAGATGACCATTATTTAATGAAATGTGAGATTTCTAGGCAGGCAAAATTTGTTCTGCTAGGTAGTAGAGCTGTTTTGGAGTTCATTGGGGACACTCATAATCATGCTCAGGCCTGTGATTGACGTACAGTTGATCTGAGACTGGGTCCTTTCAGCACGAGAGCTCTTGTTGTGAGACGAGCGGATGGTGTGGCGCTCTGCAAGCGGCTGCGGACCACAGAAAGAATCATAGTAAAACTATGTATCATACCACGGATAATCACTTGAACACATTTACCATTTAAAGTCATGCGCACTCATACACTAAAACTCTGACCCATTTACGCACAAACTTACAGCACACTCACATACTAACTTGCCATCACTTTCTCACACACAGAAGTCACATGAGTTACCTCCAAGTCATCTTCATCTCCCTGGCTGAAGTGAGATTGATGATTATCTGGGTTGTTCATCTTATCAAGTAGCTCTAAAGCTAACAGTCGGGTCAAACCTGTCTGAGCCACAAATAACTGCTGCAGGCAAACACAGAGACAATGTAGTGTAAGTGTGCTGTGGCCAAGGTAATGTTCAGACAAAAATAAAAGGAACGCATTTAATATTACACATCTATGCATATTTTTGATTGTGATACTCTTACGGCCGCATACCGTGAATTAAGCTACCTTTCGATATGGAGTGAGTAAAATTGTCATTTATTTTTATATTTAACATTTTCAACATCGATAATAATAAGAAATGTTCTCGAACACTAAATCAGCATATATTCAGAAAATCTTTTGAGGGATCATGTGATACTGAAGACTAAAGTAATAGCTGCTGAAAATATATAATATTTATATATAAAATATATATATATATATATATATATATATATATATATATATATATATAAAGTAATTGCATAACTCCTTTTTACCAAGACCTACATTCCCTTTAGCCAACATAAACACACGACTGTCCACGCACCTGTCTGCCCTCTATCTCCTAAACCTACAGACACACAGAGCTCCTGCGGCTCAAACAGACTCGTCTATCTTCAGCAAGGCCTCTCGGTCAGCGGAGGGGGGAAAGAAAAGAGGAACTTACTGGGATTAAACACAAAAGCCTTGTGTTGACAGTCCCTCTGTGTCACCCCTGAGCTATCACTGCTATTGTTGTCCTTATTTACCATTTTTACTGATTGGGAGGGGTGTGTGGGGGGGTCCACAGTGTGTAATTTGCCCAGCGGGAGGTAATTATGCTCCCATGGCACTTTGATCTTCCTGACTGTGCATTTGACTGGCCGGGCAATCAGCTCCATTCAAAGGTATCCCAGCATGGCCGGCGTCCCCCCTCTCCTTTACTCTCTCTGTGACTCTCCACTACAGACAAACAGATTACAATGACGGCTCTTAAAGGGATAATCTTTAAAGCTGGAGTGTAATTGATGTACAATGGATGTAAAGTGAAAGAGGTTGACTGAGAGGATATAGACGTGTGAGAAGGACATCTTAATGCTGTGATTCATACACACCTGACTGCCCTAGTAAAAAAGTGATACATTTCAAACATGTTTATTTCTTACTAAGTATAGTTCAAATCTATTAACATATTTACTGACAGACAACAAGAGAACTACTGATATAAAAATTGTAATTAAACTTTATTTGGAGTATAACTTAATATGCGCAATGCATATTTCTTATTAATAAGGCCAAAATGCGTGTTTATGTCACTTTTAATGAGGACTGTGCAGTATTGCCCTTTAAAGACAAAATATTTCAAGTGTACCTAAAGTATATTAGCAATAATTCCTAGTTATGTGTTTAATTGGACTTACTTCCACACAATTAAAGTGCA
Organism: Enteromius unitaeniatus; assembly: GCA_032359435.1. Taxonomy (NCBI): domain Eukaryota; kingdom Metazoa; phylum Chordata; class Actinopteri; order Cypriniformes; family Cyprinidae; genus Enteromius; species Enteromius unitaeniatus. The sequence continues at coordinate 16,914,442 of JAUMHI010000054.1, forward strand.
TTAAGTAGAAAATGAGCTGTTCCTATTCAGCAGACCTTAAGTATACCAGTTTAGTACACTAAAAGTACAATTGCATAGGATTTTTTGAAGTACACATGTATGAAAATGTATTTGTAGTATACCGAGCATGAAATAAATGTAATTCAAACACATTTAAGGGTGCTTATATGCTTTATAGTAAAGATAAAAAAAAATGAAAAATAAAACACTGCAATTGAGATTCATTTATTTTTTTAGGTATTCAGTTTATAATAAAAGTGCAGTTACTTTCTACACAGTTTATTTGTACGTTTCTGCTGTGAATTCCGCTCAGAATTGCATTAAATGACAAATTCAACTCTTTTTGCAAACTGTTTCGAAACTGCTTTCTGTGTAACCTTCTATTTGGAAACTCCCTTATTTGGAAACTAATTAAAACTAACTCAAATTATTAAAATAAATAAAACTACTTTATTTACTTCATTTGAATAAACTATTTGGATAGTTTATTTATAATAGACTTATTTGGAAACTGCTTCTAAACGACTAAATTTAAACTATTTCTAATTTACTTTCATAAACTACTTCCATAATGATTTCTAAACTGCCTTTGGAAAGAATTTTTTGGAAACTATTTCTAAATATAGTTGAAAACTACTTAAAAAAAAAAAAAAGAATTTAGAAATAGTTTACAAAGAAAAGAATTTTAAACGTATGTAAACTGCTGTGTGTGAGCAGATTTGCTTCAAGTCAGAGGTTGCATGTGACACTTGTCACAGGGATGATGTCTGTTCAATGTGACAATGCTAATCTCTGGCAGGGGTTAAAGGTTAAGGCTAGGGTTAATTTGAAAATTGAATCAGAGGCTCAAAAAAGAACAAATGAATGAACAAGTCTACTAAAGAAAAATCAATATTTGACAGCTACTCCGGCAAGAGCTGCCGCTAATTACCACGACGAATCCTTTCAAAACCACATTAGCTAGTAGAGTATTTCGCTAAATACAGAATTCAATTTCCGTTCAAACCCATACATAAAAAAAAATTGGCGAATGTAGAATGTAAAGAATATTAAACATTTGTTTCTCAGGAATGTTAAAGGTTGCCAAAAGTTTCTGTACATTATACAAATAATTAAATAATAATAATAATAATTAAAAAAAACACAGTCAATGAAATAAAAAAGCAGCAAAAATAAATTACGGGGAATTTTAAAAGGACACAGTTTCATAAATGATACGTGTATATATATATATATATATATATATATATATATATAAATAATAGATCCCCAATTGCACATGCACCAAACACATATTTTATTGTCAAGGCAAAATGTTACCGAAAAAAAAAACAATTATTTAAATAATAAAATTAATTAAACTATATATATATATATATATATACACATACGAATATGCTATATAAGAAATTTTAAAGATTCAAAAAGAATATTTCATAAAATGTAAGTTTATGGTCAGTCAAACACATCATGAGCATTATGTATTACAGAATTAAAACTGATTCACAAAAAAACGATGCGCTGCGCATATCACATAAAAAATTACAATATATGTTGAAATGATAATAATATACATATAATTCTGCAATCTGCATATTAACTACCACCAATGGGCTAGATTCAATAAACAAACAAAAAAGTTAAACTGTGTTACACTGACATCTGTTGGTCGCACAAAGAAACGGACTGAGAAAGCCTGAAACCATCTAAAAAGTTTGTATGCACTTTTATTGCTGACACACACACACTAATGTCACGCACACAAAAACCCTTATTACTGACATCTGAGTGTTTACTCATAACCAGACCCTGTAACAGTGTACTTACCTCATATAATGAGCGTACGAATGCGGTGACATACCTGTTTGATGGGTATGGCCCTTCCACTCCCTATACTGTCAGTTTTATTCTCAATGCTCTTTGTCTGATCACTGGCTTTCCGTGACTGCAAAGAAACAAGACAAGATGTCAGTGCAAAGAACAAACTGGGAATACACATGGAGGTGGGGAGGGTGTGTGTGTGTGTGAGCTGTGCCTTAACTCTAGTGTGTGTGTGTGTGTGTGTGAAGTGAGTGTTGGTGTGTGTGGTGGGGGACAACATAAAATCGCAAGAAAGAGGCTCAAATAAACGCGCAAGCAGAACAGTGCAAACATACAGCAGCACATTGAACGTGCAGTATATATAGATATATATTTACACAGACCAGGACAGACACACAGAACGAAACGACAACGGAAAATATCAAGTTGGACCAATAACGAAACACAGGAAGTCAGAACTACACCCCCCAAGAGCTCTTTCATGATCTTTGGCGCCTCCCTGTGGCTTTACCAACCACAGACGCGTCAGATTCAAACAATACAAGAACATTAAATGCAGCTTTATATTCAAAAGGTTAGCAGAGGAGGGAAAAAGAGAGGGAGTTAATACGGTGCATCGGTGTCTGTCAGCTTCCACCTGCTAAAACATCTGAGAAACAGGTCAGACGAGAAGCAAAATAACCGGAATTAGGGTTAGATTCACAAACATTTCAAAACAAAGCAAAATCAAGAGAAAGAAAGGTTAGTTTATACATCATATCAGTTCTGGATTCAGCTGGGAACACATTAAGAAAAGAACAAATGTTAATCCTCTCATACAAAATGACCCACAATGCAACATGAATGCTCACTCACACCTGACAGACAACATTATGGCGCTCATTCGCAAATGGAGAGAGATAAAGTTTGATGATCGACTCAAATAAACTAGGCTAATGTGTATTTTTCAACAGTTTATTTTTTCGTTTGGATATATACAGACACCATACAAATCAAGTCACAGGTTTACGTGGAAATAGTCAACAGGCAGAGCCACACATTGCAGTTCCCAAAAGAGAGAGTTTGACTAAAGAGGCGCTGTTTCATATATCTCATATATGTATAGAATATACTTTCTATAGAATACCATTGGAAATCAAATTCAATACAAGATATACGGCAGTCTATAATTGTCCATTATTGAATGATATAAAAAAACGAAACAGTATGCAACGCATGGAACAGTTCATCTTAGCACATCGTCATGAAATCCAAAAAATGAATAAGCAAAAACAACCAAAATAAAAAAAATGGCTCTGGGTCACAAATAGATACTACATTCATACAAGTCGGTGCATTTCCGTCACGCTTCTCTACGTCTATGAAGGCCTTCATATGGTTCAGACTTCACAGCGAGCGAGGAAATCGCATCCGCGCGCTCCCGCGTCACCTGTATCAACTAAACAAGCGGCTTTATAAACGCATCACAACGCAACGTGACGTCTCAGGGTGTCATGTGACATCATGTTAGTTTCACAGTTGAATGGTGGTCAGCATATCGAACAAGAAAGCTATGTCGTCCGGATTCACATCTCGTTTTATCGTTGAGGGATCCGGCGCTATGCCGACCGTGCAGCATCGGGACCTCGACTAGCATCACATTCCAGTATGACGTGGTTCACAAAGCCACGGCCTTGTTAATAAAGATGAAACGGAGGCGCTGGAAGCGGTTCGTGGCGTTCGGTGTGAAGTCTGACTAGCTAAACTAACCCATCAGACACAGAACTCAAAAGAAAGACAATAAATAGGAGAAACAAGAGAATATCTTGGCAAAGTGTTCGGAATTAAGTTCTGTCCGTTTGAGTTACGAAGCAATTTTGGGGCGTTGTTGATGGCTATTGTCCAGGGGTTGGTGAACATTTAGTGATAAAATGACTGATTAGGATTCAGTTCAGTGTGTTCATGTGTAACGCAAGTTCGAAATCTGTCTTTTTCTGTCCAACCAAATGTCCTTTAAACTCAACCATGGCTGCCAAGGGGCAAGTGTCCAAGAAAGCCATGGTGATACCCACGATGCAATGCGGGCTATTAGGGGGAATAAAGCAGCGCTTGTTTGCTCCTCCTCACTGAGGACCCCTTCCCATAATGCATTGCAGTCGTACCACCACCACCACCACCAAGGGCTCGTCTAATTGAGGAGAAGCTGGAAAGCCCTTTTAGTTGAAGAAAGGTTGGAAACAGAAGAACAAATCTGGAAATATCGACAAAAACAGTTCAACACTTTGGTCACGGGAGCGTGGACAGAAAGGTTGTAAAGGGGGGAAAAAAAAACGATGGGTCGCAAAATGCGTAGACATCTACATTGGAGATGATGGCGGATGTTGTATGATTATTGGCTTTTTACAGGGCAAAAAAAGTGATGATGTGTCGAGAAATCATAAAAAATTAAAATAAACCCCTTCCCTCTTCCTGTTCTCTTACAAAAGGGAAAATAAAAAGACGCCACATTAGACCAATGACAAAAATATCTGAATGGTCATATTAAGTATCATGGAAGCACTGTGCTTGGTTTCCTGTCCTCTGCTGACATCTAGTGGCAAAGACACACACTTATGAAATGATATTCATGAGAGAATGTTATGAATTATGAGGTGACAGGAAATAGTACTAAATCAGCAAACTGTTCTTTTTATATTATTCAATAATTACATGAGTAGTATTTATTTATTTATTTTTTAAAAAGTAATTTTTTTAAATAACATTTTTAACAAAATATTTAATTATGGCTTTTTTTTAAAATGTAAATATTTTATTTTTATTTAGTATGGAAAAACAATCAGTAGTTACTGATTGCAAACAAAAAAACTACTTTTTTAAATTCAATTTTCCCTTCATTTATTGGCACTGGCATTTATATATTTGAATATATATATATATATATATATATATATATATATTTATTTTTCTTTCTAGGTGACTGTCCAAATGCTATCCTTTACTCTATACTCTACTAGTGGTAACAAATTTACTCTTTCACTATGACCCAAAAGACTGATTATAAGGCCACTCTTGACTTGGAACAATTAAATAATATCCAACATAAATTATATGTACTATGAGTTTGAAAAAAGCTGCCGAAAACTCTGGTGATCAGCTAGCAAACACAAAACAAAGGCTTTCCTCATTTTTCGCATGCTATTTCTAAAAATTTAGCTCGGAGTGGCTATTATGATCCAATTGTCAATGAGATGACTGGTTAGAGATGTCATCAGAAGGGGAAATTAGTAGCCGATCCAGATCTCCCAGCCGTCTTCTCAACGTCGTCGAGAGGCTGTGTGGCCCCTCCCTCTTGGTTTGGCTCCTCCCACTCTCCCTCCCCGCCCTCACCCCTGTTCCCGCCCACACCGGTAAGTCTGGCTCCTCAGAAGGTCATGAGTTGAAACTCCCGTTCGCTCTGCCACTCGGGCACCCAGACGGGGTAGGTGGCGTGCTTCGGCTCCGTTACGCGCACCGGCAGAGCATTGTGTCTCGCGTGGACGGGGTTAGACACGACCTAGCAGGGAGGGAGGGAGAAACAGGACAGGGGACGCTAGCACAAGAGCCGCCACTGCCGCAGCCAATCACCTTGCGGGATCCTTCTGATTGGAGAAGACTTTGGGGAGGGGGTTTGGGACAAATTCGATTGGTTATTTGGGGGATGGTGATTGGCTGAATGGACAAAGGTGGATCTTGATTGGTTAGACTGGAGATGGTGGTGTTGCTAGTACAGTGTGTGTGGCTCTGCCTCTCTCTCTCTCTCTGTCTGGCTCCAGCGGAAAGACACGCTAGGTGAATGTCTGTTAAAGAAGAGAAGGGGGCGGGGCTTGCTAGGGAATTTTGCTGATTGACACAGTGAAATTAGGAAGGGCACAGGGAAAAACATCAGTATCGGGGAGGGCAGGTATTCAAATCCAGAGAAGATAAAAAGCTAGGTTCCCTTGGTGTAAAGCTTTTAAATTTACAGTGTATATATAAAGGACGAGGCAAATCAAAATGGCGGGAAAAAATAGCGTAAATCGAAGCGCCTTTCCTTGTCCTAAGCATCTCTTATCATTTTAATGCTTGCCTCCCCGCGTTTACTGAAATATGTAGCTATAAAAAGCATGTGGTCATGCGCTTCTGTGGTAGCAGAGGCAGGAGGGATTCAGTTACACTTAGCTCCATACCTCCCTCTTGTGGTCAGAGATGGCATTACGCTCTCTGGCTTTGCCCTCCACTGCCCTGGGTTTGAGGGGAAGGGGGTGATGAGACCTAAGGGCAGATCCACTCACTGCAGACCTAGAAACAGCTTCTCTCTAGCTCACTGGCCGTCTGAAAGCAGCAGGGGCTGCTGGGAGATCTGCAGTCAGGGGAAGTCCAGCACTCTCAGTAGTGGGAGTGCGTGGTGCTCTGCATTAGCTGCCTCATACTTACTGTGAAGATGTTGGAGCGTCGTTTGGACTGCTTGCGGATGGGTGTGGGAGTGTTGGAGGCGGCCACTGTCTCAATGCGCATCTCCCTCTGGCTTATGCTGGGGGTGGAGGGAACGGAGGAGGAGTAATCGCTGAACGCACCTCCTCCATTAGCAGCCTGGAACAAACAGAGGGGGGATGGGAATAGATAGATATACAGATAGATAGAACGACACAGACAGACAGACAGACAGACAGATAGACAGACAGATAGACAGACATAGAATGACAGACGGATGGATAGACAGACAGACAGACAGATAGATAGATAGATAGATAGATAGATAGACATAGAACAACAGACGGATGGATAGACAGACAAACAGAGAGACAAATAGAAAGAGACAGACAGACAGATAGATAGATAGATAGATAGACAGAGAGAGACAGACAGACAGATAGATAGATATATAGATAGACATACAACAACAGACCGATGGATAGACAGACACACAGAGAGACAGATAGACAGAGAGAGACAGAC
>JAUMHI010000054.1:16927308-16963375 GCA_032359435.1 Enteromius unitaeniatus
AAAGAACAAAATGTATTTGAAATTAGGGTTGGGTCGATAGACGATGGCATCCATTGCCGATGGCCGATAGACATCACGATGCTGAGCCGGCACACATACCCCAACCCTAAACCTACCCTTACAGTAATGCAAATATAGTAATTATGAGTTATATTCGCGGTTTTAACTATAATGTATACAGCTACTGGAAACCAACAATGAACATATTTTTTCTACCTATTATTTTGTGTTTTATTAATGTCCACACCTACCCCAACCCTAAACCTACCCTTACAGTAATGAAGACACATTAAATATTGTTGTTCAGGGTGAGAAAAAAGAATGCAATATTGACGTGCCCGTGCGCAGTAAGCCCGGGTAGGAAAAAAATGTCAGAACAGCTGCAAATCTATGCCATTAATAAGTGAGCGCACTGCTGATGCTGGCGAGCCCGGTAAATCATTTCCGCGAGAGGAAAACAGATGTACATGCACAGAAACGGGGCCCGTTAGCTCATTTCAACCCCTTGCGCGTGCGAAATTTTACCCCAGATTTGAAGGCATTTATGGATGTAAACTCTCTAATCTCAGATGGAAGGCTATTCCAAAGCCTTGGACCTGCAACACCAAAGGCCTGATCTCCTTTAAGTTTTAAATGATCGTGGAACAGTGAGAAACAATTTGTTTGATGATCTTAAGGACCTAGATGATTCACAAAAAGTAACAGGCTCAGACACATAAGCAGGGGCCATTCCATGTACTGCTTTGATTGTATACAGCAGAACCTTGAATTTTATCCATCTGAGAGAGGACAAGATAGGAGAAATGTGTTGACTTTTCTTAGCACTCACAAGCAGTCTAGCTGCTGCATTCTGGACTAATTGATTATGCTGTAATTATTACACTATAATAACAGCATAATACATGTCGTTTGTCTTCAAGGGAGATAGAGGTAGAATTTTCAAGGTTTCCAAACAATTTGTTTGTTTTTAATTGTTTTAAATGTCTTGAACACCAAAGTTGTCAGACCAGGAAGACATGTAAAAGGAACAGGTAAACTTTAACTATTGGTGTAAGAATGTGAAACATTTAGGTACAAACTTGTTAAATTACTTAGACGAAGAAGCTTCACTGTCCATTAACTATAACATCACTTATCAAATCTCTTCAAATTTTCTGTCAACAAAACATTACTGGATTTTAGACAGAAACTAGTATCAACTACCTAATATATTGGAAATATATATAGATAAAATAAAGGCAAAAAAAAATGGATCATGATCTAAACCTACTAGCCAGCTGAAAGTAACAGCAAACGACTACCAAATTACTAGTCCACCACAGGCGATAATATTATTTCATCTTATTTACAATGAATAAGTTCATTATAATTAGTCGTGCTCTGCATATTTCACAGTTAGGATTCATATATAACATTTCCACAAACCAAACTATGACAAAAACCACCCATCCGCTCTCAACAGTGGAATGAGAGCCCAGACTTCCACAGTGAAAAATGCTCTCGACAGACGTCCCACTGGTTAGAAACAGTTGCTATGCTCCGATTGGATCGTTTCTAGGGGGTGGAGTGTTAAAAAGCCAATGAACAAGCAAAGAAATCGATTCTCTACATCAACAAGTGTGTCTCAGCTCAATCCAAGTTGTTTTTGTCTAAGCTTCTTTCCTGCAGCGGGGTAAGATTGTGGCTAACACGACAAAACTTGTGAATAGTGTCAGCTTTTCAGTTCTCCATGACATACCGTTGGTGGTCACGCGCAGCTCTGCAAAAACGCACACAGATACACACACAAAAGCTGCAGCTGATGGGCTGCTTTTAAAGGCAACTGCTAAATGTACAAGAACGAGTCAGCTTTCTATAAAAGGCAAACGCACACCTGCTTTCCAGGTGGACTTCAGATTCTGCCTGTTTTTCAAGCACGCTTCCCTTCTCCCTTCTCAATGACTTCAGATGACTGATTTCACAAGACACTGAATCACTAACAGAAAAAGCAAATGACACAACCAGCTATAAGAGTCTGATAACAAATCAAAAGCTTCAAGTGATCTGGCACTATCTGACATAACAAACGCACGCACTTTAAAAGGTCAATCAGCTTCTGTTGGTGTAATGCTGGAGATTGTTGAGACTTGCGTGACGTCATTCTCTAAAAAAAGTCTTCTCAATCCAAAACCAGTCACTGTGTTGGAGAAATGATGAACTGATTGCTAAAGTAAGTGGTAAGAGATGTCAAAGATTTACTGTAGCATTTCTTCAGCAAAATGTCAGGGGGGTTAACGCAAGTGAATTCACTTATCTCCTTATATGGCTGTGCCTTCATATCCTGTTTTGTGGTTTTAGACAAGATGTGAAACACTTCAAAAGACTCAAACAGGGGTGTTCAAACCTGTTCCTGGAGGGCCACTGCCCTGCAGTGTTTAGCTCCAACCCTAATTAAACACACCTGAACCAGCTAATCAAGCTCTTTAGACTGCTGCGGCTAGAAGGGATACAGGTATGGCCGGAAACAAACAATAAATTACATTTCCTTCCTACCTATACACCTATCCCAATCCTAATCCAACCCTTACGATAATGCAAATACAGTAACTATTGTAGTTCAGCATGACAAAAAGGACACAATATTGATGTGTGCAAGCCCAGTATCTGCAGCTGTATCCCTTCTAGAACTGACCTCTTCAGACAGACTAGAACCTGCCAAGCAAGTGTGTTGGAGCCGGTTGCATCTAAACTGTGCAGGACGCTGGCCCTTCAGGAGAAGGATTGGATACCTCTCTCAAAAATGTGACCCAACTGATCCATGCAGTATGGAGAAAACATATTTGAAGATTATTTGACAGTACAGTGCTCCCAACAGCTTGTTTAACGGACACCTGTGAAGCGGGAAGTGAAACTTAGCATTTCTTATCTAGTATGAGTATACCAGAGATCGATATTTTTATCATTGTTATTTTAAATTGAAATGGGTCCTGTATAACAGAGCTTTGTCATTTCCACCAGTCCCTTCATTAAAGTGCCAAGCAGACTGTATGGTTGCACAAAACTATCGAAGTATTCACTAATGTGGCACAAAACTTTCCTCTATGAGAATCTCTTTTTTGTTGTAAACGTACTACAAAACTTGGGGGAGGGGGATCTAATTTTGATAGTAATTTAAAATAATTTTAAAATAAAAAAAAATATTAACAAACAGGGCGGCACAATGTGACTATAATATTAATAATAATAATAATAATAATAAATTGTTATTGTTATTATTTGCAAATACAGTTACATTTTATTATTATTGTTGTGCCACATAAAAATATTAAAACAAGTAAATAAGTAATATTACTATTGTAAACCTTCACTGTGGAATAAAAAAAATATTACAATACAATTGTCGGTTTTAATTTTTATCCAGCTTTTATTTTATCAAAAAGAAAATCCATATTTTGTCATTTGTAATGTGTGGACCAGCAATTACTGTGAATCCAAGAGCGCCGACACTAATGGCGCTTTTCCACTGCGTGGTACGACCCGGCACGGCACGGCTCGGTTTGGGCTTCCACTGCAGTTTAGTACAGCTTTAGAGTGGGCGGGATTATTCACGTGTCGCTATAGTTGTGCCGCCTCTACAGCCGTGACATCCTTGTAAACGCGCCACAAACAAACACACAACAATGGAGCATATCGACGGAATGGTGTTCTTCATTCTCGGCATGTTGATGTTTTTAACAGCAAGACGTCTGTACTTCCTCAATAGACCACGAAACCACAACGATTAACACAAAATGCGTGTTTCTTTAAACAAAAAAAAGTTGCATCTGATCCTTCGCTGGCTGTGCTGATTTAAATGTAGCGGGTCTGTTGTGTCTCGTGTGGCAAGTTCAGTGACGCAGCAATGACGATTTTCTCTGGCCAATCCGTGACCAGCAGAGTTTACACGTCATGTTTTGGTAACGGTTCCGCTCGCTTGGAACCTCGGCTGAGGTGGTACTAAAAAAAGGACCAGGTACCAGGTACTGTTCCCAGTGGAAAACCCCCCAAAAGTGAGCTGTACTGAACCGTACCGTAGTATGCAGTGGAAAAGCGCCATAAAAGCACCAGATTATAAGCTGCTCAAATGAAAGTGAACATAGTGCTGCACTTCACTCTGAAGCATGCCGTGCATATATTTACATGTAACCTTTGCAAATAAGATGATCACAGAAAGCCATATTGTTATTTTGGTTTTACTTCTATTAACTGTGCAACTCAACAACCAATCATCCTATCCTATATATATAAGTCCTGAATTACTGATTTAAATATTCTGACCTTACTGAAAGGTTAGACTACTTGACTTAGTGCTTCCATTGACGATGTTTCGTTTGATCTGGCTCTTAATCATTTAAGTCATCTCTTGGGATATTTGAAGTCAAACAAAGCAATGAGAGCATGAGAACAGAACAGCTTTTACACAAGGGGGAAAACTGACAGTTTTGTCTGTAATTAAAGGACGCCCAACTTTAAAATGCTATAATTTGCAAATACTTGAAACTAACTGCAACTGAACATGTGTGTGAGCTACAACCAAAGACCATTTCCAAGCAAGGCAAAACCCTGCATAACTCTTCACACTCACTTAAAAAAGTGGGACAGGCCTGTGCTGAGAGGTGCTTGCGTTCATGTAAATCAACCTTTAAACAATTATTCATTTCACCTTTCATTCTCCACTGCTGAAAACAAAACCGGATGTGTCAAATGTGCTACACTTCAGACTTTGCATCACACCTCCTCAAGCTCAACAGAATGGCTTCACACTCACCGGGCTCAAGTTTGATGATCTTCACTGCTGCAAGTTCTCCAGTAGAGATGTTACGAGCCTGCAGAATACAAACACAAGAAGGGAAGCGTGATTCAAAAAGGAGAGAGCGAGAATAGTTTCCGATCAAAACGCTGGAATGTGAGTCTGTAAGTGAGAGCTGTGTCTCTGATGGAAACAGTCTCATCGTTTCCAAATGGAAGTAGGTCGACAGCCATCAAAACTCATAAGCACACACAGAAAAGAGTCTTGTGGGCTGCCCTGGATGTCCAAATATTTTAGACAACTAGCTTTAACGATTGCAGTTTTGTTTTTGTTTTTACTAGTGATTTTTCTTGCCATTTCCATAAATTGTTTTATCATAAATGTATATGGATTTTTCATTTACTTGATAGAAAGAAATTTACTTAAAGAAAGAAATTTCTAATTCACCCAACAAACATTATGACATTTATAAGATTTTATGCATTTCCCAGACAGGTTTTCTGTGACTGTGTGAACTCTGGAGCTTAACATAGCCTGTAACCTGCAGGATGATAGCGTGTGAACGTATGAGACAATATGAGTAATAAGACACATCCAGTTAGAAAAAGAAGTATTTGGAAGGAAGTGACATGTGGCCAGAGCCTCAGTGAGAAAAACACAGAACACCACAATGTGCCACCAGTTTAGTCAATGCTGTCCATATATAACACACAACAAAGTGAATCGGTATGAGTGTCTTTACTGTACGGGAAAGTGCACAGTAGCACCATAGAAGCTATCAGTGATCTGAATCAGGTAACTGTGTTTTATAACTAAGCAGGTGAGATTATGCCAACCATAGAATCATCCTGAATACAACTATATTCTGTAACTAATTATGCTTCTAATCACAAAACATCATCATAAAAAATTTCTTAACTGCTGTAAAAATGTGTGTTTATTGTTGTATTTGGGGCTCTTTGAAATGTTTTTTTCAAAGTCAGTCTTTAACAATTTAATACATTACTAAAGTCGCTTAAAATAACTTAAATTACTTAAACATTACTTACATTACTTAAAATCGCAAATAAGCAAAAAGTAGTGTAGAAAACAATCTTTGGTATTTTTACAGCATTTTTTATTAACTACATTTTGATTTGGCTCAGCTGTTAAAACCACTAAAATTTTAAGTTGTTTAAAAACAAAAAACAAAGATTTATTAAATATAATATTAATCCTGAATACAGCACAACAGCTATCATTGCGATATAATGGTTTTAGGTTGTCACCCAGCCTTACAGTAAACTATAACCCTACTGTAATCAGATGGATCAATGTTGAACCCTCAGATCATCCACATAACCAGCAGCCACACACCCAGCCAGGAAGTGTGTCCAGTGAACAATAACAGAAGCAGTGAATGTAATACGCAGACCCCCGCCCCCCGCCCCACACACACCACTCTGCTGAATGAATGGAAACTACAACATTCACCAGATTTCCAAGCACTTCCAGACCGCCGGCTACATCCAAATTCCTGGGGGACAATGTGTGTGTGTGTGTGTGTGTGTGTGTGTGTGTATTTAGTCTCCAAATAAACAAATTAAACACTCATGTTGCACTCAGACTCAGCCAAATGCAAGTTAATTAACCTTTGATCAAAGTTTCCATGAAACCAAATCTGTTTTTTTTTTTTTTTTTATTGAATCTCTTGAGCATAATTCAGAATGAGAACTCGCAGATCCCACATGCCCTTTTCATTTTCAAATATTTATTTGTACTGCATTTCTCAGCAAAACTCTCAAAGACAAATTCAATTTTTGGCCAGAGTAAACCAAGAAATAGATTGTAACATTTTCCTGAAGAGTTGTGTGTACAAAAACCATGCCACTAAAATGTGAGTAGTGAGTAAAGCTAAGGTGTTTCTATGTGGTTACTGAGATCATAAGTTGGTTCACACACATTAGCCCAACAAGTAGATTTAAGGTTATGTCATATTCACGTATATATGAATATGACTATAGGACATACTGTGCTGGACACGATACGCGGAATTTAAAAATTAAGGATTATTCACTTGATCAAATCTATTAATCAAGTACGAGCATGAATAATAATAACAATAGGAATGTTTGACACAACTGCGTCACCTAATATTTCATTTCCTAACGGTTTCTATAAGTGTTTTTTTTTACCATAAAAGACACTATATAAACGTCACAGGATTATTTGCTAGGTCTATTTGCATAATACGGTTTAAATTAAATGGTTATTTTCACGGAAACAACAAACCACATATGTCATTAATATACTGAAATGTTATTCTTCTCACAGAAGCTGCTACAGAGACATTTTCTGACCTTATATGTCCTTTTTCTCTTGAGGGATTTGGAAAGGCAAGAAATGAACACATGCCAGGATAATGCACGGTCAAGAATGAGTCTTTACAATCAAGAGTTTTAAATCTGTGCAAGAAAAACTTCACGTGTGGAATGACAGTGCAAAAGTTAAACATTTCATGAATGTGACTTTGAAACTTTAAAATCTCTGTAAGCAGCAACTGAAGTGCCTAAGACTGATCCAGATAAAAATTCTGACCCAACACAGAAATATTTCAAATGCATAATAACTGAAGCCAAATATCAACTATATGCAAACAAACACATATGCAAGAATATACATACAGTGGGTACGGAAAGTATTCAGACCTCCGTAGATTTTTCACTCTTTGTTATATTGCAGCCATTTGCTAAAATCAATTCTTTTTTTCCCCTCAATGTACACACAGAAATCCATATTGACAGAAAAACACAGAATTGTTGACATTTTTGCAGATTTATTAAAAAAGATTATCTTTTCTGATGAGACCAGGATAGAACTTTTTGGCCTTAATTCTAAGCGGTATGTGTGGAGAAAACCAGGCTCTGCTCATCACCTGTCCAATACAGTCCCAACAGTGGAGCATGGTGGTGCAGCATCATGCTGTGGGGGTGTTTTTCAGCTGCAAGGAAAGATGAATGCGGCCAAGTACAGGGATATCCTGGACCAAAACCTTCTCCAGAGTGCTCAGGACCTCAGACTGGGCTAACGGTTTACCTTCCAACAAGACAATGTCCCTAAGTACACAGAGCCCTGACTTAAACCCAATCAAGCATCTCTGAAGAGACCTAAAAATAGCTGTCCAGCAATGTTTACCATCCAACCCGACAGAGCTGGAGAAGATCTGCAAGGAGGAATGGCAGAGGATCCCCAAATCCAGCATCCTTCCCAAAAAGACTCATGGCTGTATTCGATCAAAAGCGTGCTTCTACTAAATACTGAGCAAAGGGTCTGAATACTTAGGACCATGTGATATTTTAGTTTTTCTTTTTTAATAAATCTGCAAAAATTTTCTGTCAATATTGGGTGCTGTGTGTATTTTTTTTTTTTTTATAACTGTTTGTTATATAATAGAATTGTCTCATGAGAGACCTAGGTATAATGGGTCCAGTACCTTATACACATCTCCATAGGTCCCGCTGCCAACTCTCTGGATCAGCTCAAAGTCATGCTGCGGGTTTCTGCGCTGAATCTCCCCTCCGGACCGGGCCAGCGGATCCATGCTGTCGGACTGGAGGATTTACTACTTTAATGACCCAGATTCAGTTTTACAACAGACCTGCGGTCCACATCCCCCTGATAAATAACAGAAACCAGAACAACATAAGATTAAAAACAGCACACCTTGGCTTAGACAGACAGACAGTTAGATATATTGATAGATAGAATATAATTCTTATGTTTTTTATTTTTATAAAGACAACAAAATATTTGTCCGCAAACTATACCTGCATTTAATAACGTAACTGGTGCAGATGTTTATACTTTTTTTACAATTTTTAAATACAAAATATGATTTTAAGCTGCAACTTACATACAGTTATTTGAATACATGTCAAAATAATTGACGGGTGTCAGAAAGTGTTAACTGTCTAAAACAGGTGGTTTGTTTTAAATGTTCTTCCCTCATCGTCAGAAAGACAGTTTAACTTTAAGTTTTGAAACATTAAAAAAAAAAAGTAGTTTTTTGTCTGAAACTCCGCATATGAAGCTAACTCAGCTAACTTCTGCTAACTAATCTCACATAATCACTTCAGCTTGAAACTTTTTAAAGACAACATATAAACATACAAATATGTTCATAAAGCATAATCCAGCTTTAACACATATACAGCGGCAGATATCTGTAAGTGCCTTTCGCTTTCAGTGACAGTAAAACTCAACTGGAGCTAATGCTAATGCTATAAATAGCGTCACACTACAACGCCAAGTAAATCACCTAAATTCAGACCATTTGATTTAAACTTCACCATTTGTGCGATTAGTCGTTGTCCTCGGAACTCGTTCAGATTTATCGTTCTCCTAAATGCTGAAGTTTATTTTGCGTCGAAATAACCATCCAAACAGGAACAGAGAGCAGCGCAAACTAACTTCAACTGAAGCCAGATCACCAGACCTCACACACACACACACACACACACACACACACACACACTCAAAACCATGCACGGACACGGATACACACACACACACACAGAGAGAGAGAGAGAAGCAAACGAAATGCTAAAGCATTACACAACAGCTCTTTCACTTTAATCGACTCAGTGTCAGTTTCGCTGTGCACTATTTCAGCAATAATGGTAACGTTACCATTGTATTGACCAACTAGTTGCTGGCTAGACCGTGGTTACAGTCAAAAATCAGTAATTAAAACAATATACGAAATAATTAACTTGTGTTATTTATTTTTGGTGTCTTCATTTGTAAGATTTATTTTTCTTGTTTTAAAAAAAGAAGTCTTAACTATCTATTGTTCATGATTTATAGCCCCTGAAATCTAAACAAACTACACCAAACATGCCTTTCAGTAAAATACGGGTTATTGTGTGCATTTTTAAATACTTTGTTTGCTTTTCTTTATTTTTCTTTCTATGTTTTATTTGTATTGCACGCGTAGCGCCACCTGCCGGATATATTCAGATCCACACGGCGAAGATTATGAATATTACCATCTCTAATGACTGTGTGATCCTTTACAGTTATTTGCTAATTTGCCGTCAGAGTGAGGACAGAGAGAGATGCAATGAGGAGGCTGTTTAATAATGTTATAAATTAATATTTTCTATGCGTAAGCAACAAACATTATTATTATTATATTATTATTTGATCTTTTTTTTAGTGCTGACAGGTCTGGCTAATAATTCAAATTCTATATAATGACACCGATTAAAAAAAAAAAAATACTGAATTGAAATATTACAGTAAAGAGTTCAAATGTGACAGCCGTTCCTGACCAATCAGACTCAGCGTCAGGGTCTCTAAGCCCCGCCCACCACAGTTCAGTCATGAGCTGCTTGTGAGCCGAGCGTCCCACAGCGCCACCAGGCGGGCCAAAGGTGAGCTGCACATTTGTTTCAGATGAGGATGAGCCTCCATCACTGGCAGCTGATTTCCAGCATCGCATTCGTCTCATGACCGCTTTTTAGAGCCGAGCCGACCCGAACACTGAACAGAACACCCAGTGAGACATGGCAAGAGACAAAAAGGACAGAGACAGCTGGGGTGAGTCCATTTTAATGCAACAAACCATCCAGACGTGAGACAGCCTGATACGGGGTATTGTGCGATTCTGTAAATTATGAGGATGCTGCTGCATAGACGCTCTGTCTGTATGTTAGGGAACGCGCACAAATACACATAAACCAAAACAATGCTTCTGCCCTGTCCAAATCAGCTGATTTGGTCCGGACCACAGCCCTGTTCCGCCCTGTATCTGTGCGTGTTTGTGATGACAGCTATTTTTACTGCTGTTACGTCTATATTTAAAAGCAGTATTGCGATGTCTGTGGGAACACAAATTCGTGCTCGCTTGTATAATGCACCCACCCGTTTCTTACACGTCCCAGTCAATAATATGCTTTATTTGTAATGTCCTTGTGTTATTGAGACTGCTCCCAGGAACATTTATTAGCTCACACGTCACTGTTCTTCTACATTGCGGTGGTTAAAATCAGAAGTGATCTGAGTATGTGTGAAGTGATGTGCATTGATGCCAGTGACCCACATAAGCAGAGCTCTGTACATCTGCTACAGGCCTGTAAGGAGATACTGATTTATATCACATACACCATAACCTTATGAATGATTGCTGCTCTTACCAGGCCTGACCAGGTGAATATGACATGACAGAGACAGAACATGAGAGCTCTATAAGCTAATTTGAATGTTAATAATTTACAGTGTTGGGACGGTATTGGTGTCGCTTTGGTGTTAACCAGTGGCAGAAGTGTGAATGCAGTGCTTCATCACATCCTTAGAATCTGAATTAGGCCCACTAAGGTCCTTTTAAGCTCATATCCATTATCAATATCCATTACTGTTCAGTTGCATTTAAGAAAGGCTTGACAAATGCATCAATTAAAGGGCAGGTCCTCCAGAGCAACCTGGTATAGTTCACATATAATGCTTAAAAACACATTAACTATTAGGTAGCAGCTGGTATAATGCTTGATAACCAGTTTTGTTGTTACATTAGGCCTGAGATGTACTTCAGGACCTCTTAACCAATAAAACATCTCTATGGGCCACATCACACTAGCCTTGATGACAAAGGTCAAGATCATCACTGAAGCTCCATTAGGATTGTCTGCTGTATTAAGCTGTACTGAATCATGACTCCACAATTTGTCCCAGGGGAATGATAAATGGAGAAAAGAAAGATTTTTTTTATGTTGAGTCATTGCAACTTCAATGCTCTTCCATAACATTTGTGTTATGATCACTCGTCTCTGATTTGGATTTAGGCATAACGTGATATCAAATATGTTTTTCTAAAGCATAATGTGGCATTAATGCTCCACTAATACAAACATACCCAACCAGAGTTATTCTAAAATCTTATATATAACTTATACATACATACATACACACATATATATATATATATGTGTGTGTGTGTGTAAAGGGAAAAAATCTATATAAAAAATCTATATAAATATATATATATATATATATATATATATATATATGTATGTATGTATGTGTGTGTGTGTGTGTGTAAGGGGGGAAAATAGAGCACTGCATTTAAGAGCAGCAGCTTGAAGAGCATTAACAGTACATGACGGCTGCAGGTTGCTTACATTGCTTGATGTCTATAGTTACGAGTTACCACTACGACAGTCACTGCAAAAGCAGGACTAACATGTTTAAATGTGCTTGTGCTCAGGGTCTTTCGTGGATAAGAACGTGTATGACTGGAGCTCAGAGGAGGAAGAGACAGACGGACGGGCGCGTCCGGTGCAGGTGCTGGTAGTGAAAGATGACCACACGTTTGAGCTGGATGAGGCAGCGCTCAGTAAGATCCTGCTGGCTGAAGAGGTCCGAGACAGAGAGGTGGTGGCCATCTCAGTTGCTGGAGCCTTCCGCAAAGGCAAATCCTTCCTCATGGACTTTATGCTGCGTTACATGTACAGCCAGGTGAGACTTAACTCACAGTGAGGCTTTAATTCATAGTCTAAAGTAGAAAAACATTTATTATCGCTCTCAGATATCAAAAAATTTTTTTTTTTGAATTTTGTGTAGTCTGTAATATGTGTGTTTGCGTTTAGGCCAGTGATAAGTGGCTTGGGGACCCAGATGAGCCGCTGACGGGATTCTCATGGAGAGGAGGCTCAGAGCGGGAGACCACTGGCATTCAGATCTGGAGCGAAGTCTTCCTGGTGGACAAACCTGATGGTAGCAAGGTAAGAACCAAACCCACCTAAAATACCTACCTACCTACACTACTGTTCCAAGGTTTGGGCTTATTTTTATGTTTTTGAAAGAAGTCTCGCCAAGGCAAGATGGTCACCATGACTGCATTTATTTAAACAACAAAAAAAGTATAAATAAAATATAAATTAAAAATATGTGATGGCAAAACTTCATTTTCATCAGCTATTACTTCAGACTTCAGGGTCACATGATTCTTCAGAAATAATTCTAATATTCTCAATCCTCTAAACACCAGAGGAAATGTCCTGAGGATCATTAAAGTGCACTGTGCCGTTTCTCCTGTAGGTGGCAGTGCTGTTAATGGACACACAGGGGACCTTTGACAGCCAGTCCACTCTCCGTGACTCAGCTACTGTATTTGCTCTCAGTACCATGATCAGCTCTATGCAGGTAGTCCACAAACAAAAAAAAAACAAACTTGTGACCGTAAACATGTCTGTTCATCGTATTTTGAAAGAAATTCTATGGAACTTTGATGTCATTTTTCCCCCCAAGGTTTATAACATATCTCAGAATGTTCAGGAAGATGATCTTCAGCATCTACAGGTATAGAGAGATTCATTTTAGCACTTTTAATGCTGTTGAACTGTAGTAGAGATTCAAATGAATTAAAAAATGATTTCTAAAGCACTATAAGTGAGCACCAAACCCTGTTTTGTCATTTAAAAAGATAATACTAACGAATAAATGACTATCATGAAAGCATATTAAGAGTACAGTTTTTACAGTGTGTAACTGTGAAAATTAATGACTATTAAAAAATAGTTTGTTTTTTTTGTTCTTTATAGCTTTTCACTGAATACGGCAGACTGGCCATGGAAGAAACATTCCTCAAACCATTTCAGGTATTTGCTGTATTTTAATGTTTCTGCTGTCAGCCTCTATTAATAATAATAAAAAAATCCTTTGGCACTTTCATTCTGAGACAGAATGTTCTTCATTAAACTGTCATTATGAACTGCTTTTATATGAGTTATAAATCATCTGGTATGTGTTTTTACACCAGTCGATGATCTTTCTGGTGCGGGACTGGAGCTTTCCATATGAGTTTCCCTATGGACAGGAAGGAGGAATGAAATTTCTGGAGAAAAGATTAAAGGTCAGGAGGTTAATATATGGAAATATAGAAGGGCTAACATATTAAAAACACTGAAATCCAAACTACCACTACGTGCGTTTATATGTAGATCTCAGAGAATCAACACGAGGAGCTGCAGAACGTGAGAAAACACATCCATTCCTGCTTCACCAACATCTCCTGTTTCCTCCTGCCACACCCGGGACTCAAGGTGGCCACAAACCCACACTTTGACGGCAGATTGAGGGGTATGTCTACAGATGCACGCTAATCAGTAGATTGTAACTGAGCTCAAATATGTGGAATGTTGGTGTCCTTATACTGCAAAAAATACAAAAACAGTGTTCAGAAACACCTGTTTCCAATCGTGTTTCAGAGATCGATCAAGACTTTATCAATAATCTTCAAGTGCTTGTTCCGTGGTTACTACGCCCCAAAAACCTGGATGTCAAAGAGATAAATGGAAGCAAAATCACCTGCCGTGGACTTCTGGAGTACTTCAAGGTAATAGTATTGTTAGAGGCCCATTAGCTGAATGGCATTTAATATAGTGCTGTACTGTGTATTGCCAAATCACTTTACAATCATGTGAGGGGTCTCTCCTCAACCACCAGCAGTGTGCAGCATCCACTTGGATAGTGTGATGGCAGCCACAGGACAACGGCTACAGGTGGAGAGGAGGGAGAGATAGAGCCAATCAAGTGAATAGGGATTATTGGGAGGCCAGGACACTGGGGTTACACCCCTACTCTTTACGAGGAGTCTGACGATTAGCCAATACTAAGAATGAAATGGGAATTCACCCTCAGGGATTTTATTAAGAATGCATTTTGTAATATAAAAAAAATCCATCTGCTGATTTTCAGAAATAGCAGACCACCATTATAATTTTATATATATAAAATTAATATTATAAATAAAATGTGTGTGTGTGTGTGTGTATATATATAATATATTAGTGCTTACGAATAATAAGTATTTCTTTACATAATATATTTGTCTATATTTATTAAGTATATATAAATACAAACATGCATGTATATATTTAATGAAAATGTTATGTTTATATATTAAATATATTTAAATATAAGAAAAGAAATTTATAAATGCAATAAAGAAACACAGCATAAACACATTATGTAAAGAAAAACATTTATTTCGAGTGCGATTAATCATTTGACAGCAGTGATAAATATGTACATTTAAATTATATATCTTATTTACATATTCATTTATACTTTTATTCAGCCAGAATGAATTACACTTGTTACAAAAAATTCTGATATGTGGCAAAATTTTCTATGTGCCATTCTTTGAGTGAACTGAGCAGCTTTTTATGATTTTAGGCATATATCAAGATTTACCAGGGAGAGGAACTGCCACATCCAAAATCCATGTTACAGGTGTGACCTCTTAACACACTCCCACTCCACATCCACAGCCTGACACACAGGTAACACACATAGGAGCTATTAGCATCAAACAGCATGACTGTGTGTGTTTGTGTTCACAGGCCACAGCAGAAGCAAATAATCTGGCTGCAGTGGCTGCAGCTAAAGATCTCTACAACAGGAAGATGGAGGAGGTGAGGGTGATACAAACTAATTTCCCGTCGTGTAAGTGTGACTTCTCTTCATCAGATGTGCCTTATGCCTTAGGTGAGCGGAGGAGATCGGCCTTTCCTCGCCCCGAGCGAGCTGCAGACGCGTCACTTGGGCATCCGCGAGGAGGCGTTGACGGTGTTTCGCAGCGTGAAGAAAATGGGAGGTGAGGAGTTCAGCCGGCGTTACCTGCTGCAGCTGGAGGCGGAGATCGACGAGCTGTTTGTGCAGTACATCAAACACAACGACTCCAAGAACATCTTCCACGCAGCACGGACACCTGCAACTCTGTTCGTGGTGATCTTCGTCATGTACGTGGCCGCAGGGATCACGGGGTTCGTGGGTGTCGACATCATCGCAAGCATCTGCAACATGGTGCTGGGCTTCGCGCTCATCACTCTGTGCACCTGGGCATACATCCGCTACTCAGGGGAATACAGAGAACTGGGCGCCGTCATTGACCAGGTGGCTGGAGCGCTGTGGGATCAGGTAAGGCACAAAGATACTTTGATGTATTTGGGTATAGTTTATTTATAGAAATGTTTCGATTTTCAATAGCCATTACTCCAGCCTTAATTATTTATTGCTAGTTTTATATTAATATTGAAATCAATTGTGCTGCTTAATATTTTTGTGTAAACCGTAATATCTTTTGGTAACACTTTATTTTAAGTGTCCAGAATTACGTTATTCAGAATTACATGCAAGTAACTCTAAATCTAAAAAGTTAATTAATATTAACTACATGTAACAATGACTCAAAATAAAGTGTGTGTGTGTATATATATATATATATACACACACACACAGATATTTGAACACACAAATAAATATTTTGTATTTACTATTTAAATATATTTACTGTCACTTTTCAATTTCAATGCATTTCTTCACAAATAAAAACTTCATGACTTAAATTTTTAAATGGTAGTGTATATAGAAAAAACAATGAAAAGTAATAACAAATAAATATCACACATTTTTAACTGATTTACTAAATGTACATTCAGTATAACAATATTGTCAGGCACATTTACTACAAAAAAACAATCTTTTTTAAAAGATTAATTAAACCCCAAATACTAATTAGTTGTAATTTTTTTTTATACTTTTAAAACACAAAATTAAATATGCTTCCTTATTCTTTTTTAATATGTACAAGTCAGAATAAGCATGACAGAAATTCAATAATAATAAATTGAATTTATTTTGATTCATAACGTCTTTGACCCACACACACACACACACACACACACACATATAGACAGACATATATTGTTATATTGTTTTAAATTTGAAAGAGGATTGTGTAATATTGCTCTTTAAATGCATATGTATCTAAAGTATATTTGCAATAGTTCCACTTTAGCACAAATATACTGAGTATGTCTTTTATTGGACTACTTCCGCACACTTTAATTAGTAGCATAGCTACTTTAAATACATAAATATGAAAATGTATTTTTGTTGTATACTAAGCATGAAATAAATGTAATTCAAATACATTTAAGGGAATAAAACAGTAAAATCTATAGCTATATAGATATCAGGTCACATTTTGCTATAGATGGTTAACAGTTTTTCTCATTTCTTTGCTTTAGGGAAGCACAAATGAGGTAAGATGCGTTTACTCTACCTGCACACACATCTGAACATACCTATTAAGACTTTAACAATTTCACATCATCTTACAAATATGAAGAGACATCTCACATTAGCATGTCCTATCTTCCTGTCCATCTCCCTCAGGCTTTGTATAAGCTGTACAGTGTAGCAGCAAACCACAGGCAGTTGTATAATCACGCCTTCCCTGGACACCAGACTGACCAACAGCAGCCCGAGCAGGACAAGAAACAAAACTGACCCCGCACAGTTCACGCAGACGCACTGTGGACAGTGACAGTGGAGCGTACAGTCAGAGAGAGAAAGAGACGCGGGACTCTTCAACGCTACAACAGGAACATATCACCACCATCACCCACCACAACAACATCCTGCACCTACAGCTCAGGCCCACGGTCAGACGCTGTGGAGAATCAGACTGAATCGATTCGGTCTGACTGTGTTGCTTGTGCCTGCGCTAGAGAAAAAAAAAATCACAATATTAGTTCTGACAGTTCACCATTTTGCCATCTTCTCACTGTAAATACTGTTTCTCTCTCTGACACTCACATGAAAGCAGTCTGTGCTTATTTTGTAATGGATGTCGTATGTTGAGTTCAGTGCTATTTATAAGGGAATAAAATACTACATGTTTAAAAACACAAGTTGTAGTTATTATCATGGGGCCAAATGACGTGGTACAGAGATTTTGACTTCCGTTCCATCATGTTTGGGGCATCAAACCTGAAAATACTGCGCATTTGCTTCACTTAGTGGTCATCATGGCAGAGCTCCTGGGCCGCTGTTTGCAGCCAAGCGAGTACAGTTCCTGTCTACTTGAGTGGGAAAAAACATGTCAAGTGTGTTTCAGTTGAAAATAATTACGGAGAATATCTGATATTCACAGCATCGTTTCATTAGCTAACCTGGAAGGCTGATGCTCTTGATTGACTATGGGCTGATATAAAGACCAGGGCCGCATTTAGAAAGCTTTCTTTTAAACCATAAAAGGGATATTTGTGGGTATTCCGTTGATTCATTGGAATTTAAAACGATTTGTGCATGTAGACAATTTATAATCATAGGAACGTTTTGGAAACCGTTGTAAATTCATTTTAAGGATCATTCTACATGTTTATTAGAGGGGCCCCTGGTCTTTGTGGTCACACATAATTGATCACAAGTATAGATGCACACATTTTAACCATGTATGAGGTTATGAAACAAAATTACTGATATGAGAACAAAAACTCGGAATGTAAAAGATACGTCACATGAGTTTTTACCTTTATGAATCGGACTCATGTAGAATGAAATCCATGGATGTCAGGAAACGAGGCTGCAGATGACACCTTTGTGGTGCAACTAAAGATTGGCTTTTTGAACAGTGGCATTTTGTGTCCAAAGTTTTTCTAATAAGTGGCTTTGGTGTCCTTGTGAGATATAAATAGTAGAGCAGCTTTCGATGAATACTTACTTGAAAGCTGCTAAAAATCTTTTTGATTGGCAAGAAAAAGAAATATTCAAAGATTCAAATAAATATACCTGTATAGTGTTCTGTGTTGCTTATATATTGCCTATAACATTAAGCATAAACATAGTTTTCAAACTCGTTTCGGGAGAAGAGCTCGCAGTTAATACAGTTCTCTGCCCCCGATTATCCAGTTATCCTATCAAATCCTCCGTGCAGTCCTACAAATAACCAGAATCCCTGTTTAAGCATCCCTCCACCTTCCCTACTTCTAAGAGGGGGGAGCTCTCTGGGCTAGAAATCAGCTGTCCGCCTCCTTCTCTGCCCGAGCCCTTAGGGCTCTTCTACCTAGGGCTCGGCAGCCCCTCCAGCCCCGAGTTTTTCTCCGAGCAGCACGCCAAACAAGCTTCACGTTCGTTTATGCCTCAAAGCTCAAACTCGTGAAACAAAGATTAATATGGATAATGGGGAAAAATAACTGAAGCAGATAAAAGCATTTGGAAGCTGAATCGGTAAGACAAACTTCATGAACATCTCAAATACACAACACAAGGTCCTGGTTTATTTAGTGTTGATGCTCAAAATAGATTTTACAAACAGACATAACTGAAAATACAGGCAATAAGCTCTTGAAAAAATGAATGCCGCAGGCTCAATCACTTCATACAAAGTGATGCCTCTGCCTGAAAGTTTCATTTTTAAATATAAGAAGCAAATTCCTTAAAAAAGGAATCCACCTAAACCTTAAAGGATGAACCTCAAAGAAATGTCCAAGTCATATTTCACTCTCCTAAAAAAGCCACAAGAAACAATATACATTTAATTGAAGAAAATGAAGCACCGTGAAGATTATTGCATTATTTTCATTGTAAAAAACGTAGTACTGTAATGCAATCTTTTCATAATATTTAAATTGCATCATGATCAAATTTGATGTAAAACCGTTCCTTTTTGTCGATTTAAATGACCTTAAATTAAGCTTCATTTTCTTTATGCAAACCTTTTTTTTTTTATGTGAAATGTGACCTGGATGAGTTTTTTTTTTTTAATGAAATTCACCCTAAAAGCAAAACTATAATTGAAAATAAGTCTGATTAAACAATAAAACATTGATAACTGATAGATGTGATTGTCCAAAAAAAGACAATGCGGAAGGAACGAGTCCTCACAGTCCTGACATGCACACTCTCAACATGTGCAAACACAGTCAAGCGTAGACACACACAGCCGTATAATGGCTGATTAGGATATATAGGAGTAATAGTGTAAAGTTCCCAACAGATTTTGTGTAGTGTTTTTCTTTGGGTTTATATTTGGAGCTATTTGAGGAAGTAAATGCGAGTCTGCATCAGCAGCTAAGGCACTGGTGAGGCTGGAGTTTGGCTGTGTCTTATACGAGTCACATGTTAGGAGAGAAGTTTTTGGCTGGTTGTTGGGCATACCACTGCTGCCTCTGTTTGCGCGTGTCCAGTTCGGTGAGCAGCGCTTGTCGATATGCCTCGTAAGATTTAACAATACACTCCAGCTCCTTCATAAAGAGCAGCTTCAGCATCCCCTGATATGTGTCCAGATCCATCAACTGGAAGAGCTCCCACTTCAGGATGTGGTCATACCTGAGACAAAGCACAAACACACACACACTAATATGGCATCGGCCCTTATCAGACTCCATCATCAGCCTCTAATGGCTTCCAGGAACCAGCTAAAGAAGAAAAAAAAACTAAAATCTTCTGCTCAAGAAAACATTTATTTTAATGCGATAGAAAATATTGTTGTCGGTAATAGAAATATGATTTAAGATGGTAGTGTAACCATGTTTAAGCATGCTTAGTTTAATAGTAAATAAGACACAGTGAGACAATATTTAAAGATAATAATAATAGTAAGTAATAATTATTTGCAACAACTGTTGGAGCGCTGATTGCTGCACGCACACACAGTGTTGTCAAGGTAACATTTGGTCCGTCGCTCCCTCATCCAAAGGAGTTGCAAAATGCTTAAACCAGACAGAAATGCCCTACACCCTTAAAAGAACCCACTTAAAAGGGCTCTGTTCTTCATAGGGATGCTCATTTCTGTTTGGAATTCACCCTATGTTATTCATCACTATATTATTTTATTCTGGGCAGTGACGAAGAGACAGAATCAATATTTTTAATATGCTAATTATTTATATTATAATTAGCATAGTATTCAGGGTTAAAATATAGAGAATGGTTTTAAATTCCAGTACAAAGTGGCCAAAAAGCTGTGAGTTATACTGGTCATAATAGCTTATTCATTTTTTTAACGTTTTGCTTTAAGACATTATCAAACACTCATATTTTATATAATGTTGTTTTTTTTAAATGATGAATTCAAATGCAATTACACTCGCATCCCACTATAATTTTATGACTTTCATGTATAAGTGAATGTTAAAAAAGGTCAGCAAATACGGAATTTAACCCAATGCAAAAAATTTAATAAGGTTTAAACAACACACAAGGATTGCAACTGCATCTTGTATTCCTTCCACGAGCAGACTTCACTGAAACTTATTCAACTTCCTACAAGGAGAGAAGGATTGCAGAAAAAAATATGATAAATAGCATCTGGTTCTGATCGCTATTGACCATCTAACTCCAAATAAAGCATAACTGCCTATTATCTAAACATAAGCATCACCTATAACAAGAGCTAAATGAATGTGTTAAAATGCCAAAAACTGCTGTAATTTCTGGCGAGTGTGTTTGAGAAGCACTAAAATGAATGGACTTCAATGCTGGAACTATTGGCCGCTCCATGACACGCTTTACTTCAGCATTCCTCAGTTCCTATGGAAGCCTATGGGAGTGTTTCTCAAAGGCTCCGATCATGCCAACACTGGAATATAGTAACATGAATGAAAGACCAACAAAGCTGCCTACAACAGTAGCGCCAATCTGTGATGCAGATTGGTGTGTGTGTGATATATCTCTACCACCCTCCAAAGTTTGACGGTGCGTGATGATGCGTGCATGTGCAACTTACTTCAGCGGGGCTCTGGCATACACCTGCAGCCAGTCTGGGATCTCGGCTGTGTGGTATGGGTTTGCTGGTACCAGTACGGGCTGGTTGCGTTCTGGTGGGCGGGGCTGGTAGGTGACTGGCGGAGGAGGGGGCTGGTCGTAACGTGGAACACTGACCAAAAGCAGAGGTGGTGTATTTTAGACACAAAGTGGCACCAAATGGTCTCAGAATGTACTGGGACGTCTCAGCACTCACCTGGGTGCACAGGGGTGTCTGTACTGGGCACGTTTGTTAATGTGATCAACATAATACACGCCAAACTCAGCTGACTCCACCCTCTCCCAGCCCGGCGGAAGCCCCTCCCTCTCCAGCGGATGGCTCCAATGAGTGGTGTTTGTGTTGTGATCGATGTAATACTTCCTGCCTCGAATCGTCCAATCAACAGTCCAGCCAGGAGGAAGAGCCGCATCCTCCCCGCTCACGGTCGTCAGATTACCCACCGACTTCGCTGGCACACGGCCGATTGCTAGAAAACAACAAACACACGGAAGTATTACAGATCTGTATGCAGGAAATGATTCTGTGCGTATCTGAATTTTGCTTTTATTTTTTTATGTGAACACAAAAGGACGTGGAGCGACACGAAAGAGAGATGGGGAGGAAACAACAAGTCACAGCTGCAAGGTCAAATATAAAGCAAAACCCCCAGAAGACCGTGAAAAGTTCGGCACAAGGAAAAACACATCAGTGTAGGGTGAAGAAAAGGGCAACCAAGAAAAATCCACATTTCTGTCATTCTCACACACAGCGAGAAATACTTCAGGAGAGTGACAGCCCAGAGAAAACCATGGCCTGAGCAGGGCTGGCAAAATAAAAATGAGTAACACAGTAAATATCTCATCTCTTGTTCATACTTTAGCAGCAAACTATTGTTAAGAGTTGGTAAGTTTGATTCTTTTTTATTTATCTGTTCTAATGACTTGTTTGCATGAATCAAAAACATTTACTTTATGTTTTAAACTTTACAGCCTTCAGAGAATCCAAGGGAAAAAAGTGTTTCCACACAAAAAAATAATAATCTTAATAGTCTAATATTAAGAAACATTCTCTGAACATTACATTTGTATTATTTTTTAAAAAGAAAAACCAGATAATCAGCTTTTCCATCACAGGAATAAATTAGGCTACACTAAAAAATATATATTTAAACAGTAAACCGTACATTTCAATTGAAACAATATTGAATTATTGCTTTTATTGTATTTTGATCAAATAAATGCAGCCTTAGTGGCCATAACAGAGTCTTTTTTTAAAAACCTTGCTCGCCACAAACTTTTCAACAGTAGTGTGTCAAGATAAAGCTATAATATAATGTAATATAATAATTTTAGCTCCGCTTTAATCATGAGCATATGTTTGTGAGAGGACTGTGTGTGCGTGTCAGAGCTGGCATGCGTGATGACATCAGTGTACAGTTTCACATCTCTTCTCCTGCTCAATAGCTCTAGAGGTTTCTCTCACTCGTACACCCTACATACATATAGATACAGTCTGGTGTAGAGAACACTGTATATTCAACTGATCAATCTCACAACAAGAAGCTCACTCTGATGAAGAAACCAAGAACCCATCACAGGATATGTATATTACAGGAGACAAAGTATGAATACACAATCCTGACCCAAACACATCACTGCTAAGCTGTCCATCGTAGAAACTGGAAGATAAAATGCAACAAACTAGACATTCTTAGCAGATAGCATGCTACGGTTTTATTTGTCTGTCCACAACACAAGTAATCAGTCATACCAAGAAAGAAAATCTGAACAGATCTAATGTTTTGTGTTTATTGATTATGCAACACGAGATTTAGGGCCAGTGAAATTTCAGGGTGGGCATACCACTACAAAAATAGAAACCGGCAAAATGTCATGTCACTCAATGTGGCTGGTTAAGCTTCTTTATTCAAGGCAAACAATTCTTTCATCCATTAAGTGTATTTACAGTGTATTTAAGTGAAATTACAATTACAGATGCTCCTGTTAAACTGGCTTCCAGGATTTACCCTTTTTGGAACTCTAACCAATCACTAATTTTCACTTACATCTAGTACTAAACCATGCTGAATACGAAGTTTGCAACACTGATATATATATATAAAAAACTTAGTTCTGAAAAAAATAATGTGATTAGAATATTTTAACGCACTGGCCCCGCCCCCCCAGACCTGTACGTCTGGAATATACTACATACTCAACAGATTTTAAAACACTAGGCATCTCCGAGCTGCTAGGAGACGCATTACAAATGAAAACAAATGTGCTCTAAAAGCAGCTGAAAATAGCAAACATGTTTGATCCAAGGCGACATCTGCATAAACGCAGTTAAGCCCGAAGATTCAAGATATTGGTGAAAGAAAAATTACAGTTTTGCGTCATACATCACACAATAATTGATACCACTTGAGCAGGGAGCACCGCATTACACAAGTAGTGATTACACAGTGATTATACAACAGTTCAGTAAATAAGGAGTTAATATTGTGTTATATTGTAAACATATTTTGCAAAGAACCTTTAACCTTTATTAAAGCTATCGCAGAATTATTGCACATCTCCGAGCAACACATTGGTGTTGAGTTTCTGAATGAATCCACATTTGAAAGAATCATGTGAACCAATGATTCGAAGACCAGCCATTTACTTAATTACTGAATAAATCAGCAGTTTGAATTTATCCAATAATTTGCTCTCAAAATTTACTGCCACTTGCTGGCAGACTTAGTTTCTTATTTAGAATATCAATTCAATAAAAATCTGAATAAAAACATGTAATAACCCCCCCAGTATAAATTATACTTACACTTGTGTTTTTTCAGAACTTTTCAATACATTTTCTATAATTATTATGATTTATACATAATCTGAAAGCTTTCCATTAATGTATGGTTTGTTAGGAGAGGACAATATATAGCTAAGATACAATAGACAAAAAAAGGGGAAAATTTAAATATTGAGAAAGTTCTTAGCAATAAATGTAATCCTAATGATTTTTGGCATAAAATACAAAAATAATAATTTTGACCCATACAATGAATTGTTGGCTATTGCCACAAAATATACCTTTGCTACTTATGACTGATTTTGTGATTCAGAGTCACACACATACATTTGGTTATAGTTTGGTTGACCAAAAGTACTTGATATAGACAAAGGAGACTGAACATGTCTCCTACAGTCAACAGCATACTGTGTCATGAAAAGAGACAGTGTATATTTAGAGTACAGAGTGACAACAGTCATGTTAGTTGTTTCTTGAGGAGTCTTTTATAATGCATGTGAGATGTGTTACTCACCTGGGGGCGGGCGACTGTGAGGCTGGGGCGTCTGAGGCTGTCCTGGGTTCCGCGGGTAGCTGAGTTCATTGTGCTCGTAGTACCTGTAGTTCTCGTTACAGTGGTCTGATCTGCGTGCTCGTCTGGGCTGATTGTTGTAGTACGGCTCTGGAGGGTAGTAAAACGGGCCCCCGTCTCCATTCTCAGTTACTGAACTAGCATCGCTCATGTAAGATGGTGAGGAAGGGGAGTAATCACGATGAAGGTGTGGTGGGGCAGACAGTCGATGACTCTCTCTGCGTGACACCTCGAGGGGGGTCCGTGGAGGAGCATTGCGCAGGAAACTCTTGGGGACGCTAACATCCCCAACAGATCCAGAGGAATACGGACCTGCACCAGACCCCCCAGCCGGTGCTGGCTCCACTAACGGGGGCTCACGGCGAAGAAACGTTGGATGCCGGATAAATGATGGCATCAAATCTGGGACGAACCGGACAACCAAAAAGGGGTAAGTGGATTAAAACATACTGTGCAATATTTACTTTATCAAAAAACGTTCAGGATAAATTCTACCATAAAATTCTATATTCTATTATACAGAGATGAGTAACAGATGCACCAGATGTGCAAAAAATTATAATTACCACAATTCTTTTTCATTTTAAGAAATGTTTTTAAAATAAAAAATAGTATTAATAATAATATTATGTATTAAAATCATTCCAATAAATATAAATATAAAAGTGACAATAAATTGTATTTCTACATTTCTGCAAAAATATATTATACAAAATATATTTGATGTCTAATTTGCATTTTTTGTGATTACTTTGACTTACCGTCCACTCAATTATACCTTAACTTAAAATAAAAGAAACAAGCAACATTAAATGGGCATACCGTTAATACGGGGTTAAAAGATTAAAATCAATGTTAGTCACATAATTACAAAAAACTATTTTAAATTGCTCTGTTACAGCTGTCCCAATCCTTTTATGGACGTTTAAATCACATTTTATTAATCATTTTAAAATGAGAAATCAATTTCTAAAATAAGGTTAAGTGTACCAAAATATACCTAAGTATAACCAAGTATGACATTTTAAGAAGTGGCCAAATATTTATAAATATTTATATAAAACGACATTTGAATTCAAGTTTCAAGTAAAAATAAATATATGAAACATTATCTTTTTGTCAAAAAGGTTTTCACTGGTTTATAATATAAAGCGTGTGACAGTATATTTGTTCAGTTGTTCAGGTGAAGAAGCTCTACTTGTATTGACATGTACCTAAATAAATGACACACGTACATAAATTAGGCTTTATTTTCAAAAGTTTTATACTCCAAAATGCGCCGAATGACTAAATGATATAAAAATGCATATTTTTTAATGGCTTCTTTTCTATTTTGTGAGTTCTGTTCGGCATATTGACTAAAGTTACTCACTTCTCAGCAGCGGGGACGTTTCTTTCTTCACATATTTGCCCTGAACTTCTGCTGGCTTGGACGCTTCGTTTTTACTCTTCTTTCTAGAGAGCATCGTTAATCCGAATCGACTCTGGACCGATTAGACTTCGGTTTCATCCTGAAATCCGGATCAAGGCTCGCGCTGACACTCAAAACCGAGTCCATTTCGGAGCGTTTAGCCCAAAGGCTAGTTAGGAGTCATCATGGCTACAGACTGAAAACATAAACACACGGTGGATTAGTCCGCATTTAGCGAGCGTGTCGTTGTTTTCCGGGATTAGTCGAACATTACGAACAGTTCTCGATGATTAATTAGCGCTCGCCCTGAGCACTGTCCAAATTACTCCCAGGGAAAAGCGCAAGAAAACTTTACCAGCTGAATATGTCCAACCCAACCCAGCCCTCAATGTCCTTCTGATCCTAGATCAGCCCTCCCTGATCCCTCCTCGCTACCTGATCTCAGATCAGCTGTTTGGATCCATAACTTCCAACTGCCTGATTCCAGACCAGCTTACTTTTTTCACTTATAAAAGTTGTACTAGCATCGCAAAAAAGAGCATCTTATGCAACATGTTTATGAGATTTAAAAAAAGAAGAAGGGTTAGAATTGAACCTCTCCTTCGTCTTGATCCGTGATCAGATCTCTCTGGACCGCTCTCTCCTCACAGCAGCCTGATCCCAGATCAGACCTTCCCTAATCCAGGTCCTCGTACGAGCAAAGCATTGTGGGAAATATTTGACTCTCGAACTTTTTTCCCCTTATCTTTCAGATTTTTTGTGGTTTAGCAGGACAGTTGTGTTGATTCATTTCACACGTTAGGTTTACTATAAAGGACAGAAGTACTTTCCACGAACAGGATACAAAATAGTGCCTGAGGTCAGACTAAATTTAATGTAAGATGTTTTATATAAGCAATTACGTATTTATTTCTGTAGGATTTACTAACGAGAATATACATTGAAAATAGATACATAAATTATTATAATATGAATAAAATTAAACTAAGCTATTCTCTATCTGTCCACACACATACATACACACACACACTGGGTATGGAAAGTATTCAGACCCTCTTAAATGTTTCACTCTTTGTTATATTGCAACCATTTGCTAAAATCATTTAAGTTAATTTTTTCCTCATTAATGTACTCACAGCACTCCATATTGACAGAAAAACACAGAATTGCTGACATTTTTGCAGATTTATTAAAAAAGAAAAACTGAAATATCACATGGTCATAAGTATTCAGACCCTTTGCTCAGTATTTAGTAAAAGCCCCCTTTTGATCGAATACAGCCATGAGTCTTTTTGGGAAAGATGCAAGTTTTTCAAACCTGGATCTGGGGATCCTCTGCCATTCCTCCTCACAGATCCTGTCCAGTTCTGTCAGGTTGGATGGTAAACGTTGGTGGACAGCTATTTTTAGGTCTCTTCAGAGTTTAAGTCAGGGCTCTGGCTGGGTCATTCAAGAACAGACACAGAGTTGTTGTGAAGCCACTCCTTCATTATTTTAGCTGTGCGCTTAGGGTCATTGTCTTGTTGGAAGGTAAACCGTAAACCGTCAGCCCAGATTGAGATCCTGAGCACTCTGGAGAAGGCTTTGGTCCAGGATATCCTTGTACTTGGCCGCATTCATCTTTCCCTGCAGCTAAAAACACCCCCACAGCATGATGCTGCACCACCATGCTCCACTGTTGGGACTGTATTGGACAGGTGATGAGCAGAGCCTGGTTTTCTCCACACATCCTTATTTCTCACCATCTTGGAGTCCTTCAGGTGTTTTTTAGCAAACTTTATGCAGGCTTTCTTGTGTCTTGCGCTGAAAAGAGGCTTCCGTCGAGCCACTCTGCCATAAAGCCCTGACTGGTGGAGGACTGCAGTGACGGCTGATTCTACAACTTTCTCTCATCGCCCTACAGCATCTCTGGAGCTCAGCCACAGTGATCTTTGGGTTCTTCTTTACCTCTCTCACCTCTCTTCTCCTCTGATAGCTCAGTTTGGCCAGACAGCCAGCTCTAAGAAGGGTTCTGGTCTTTCATTTAAGGATTATGGAGGCCACTGTGCTCTTAGGAACCTTAAGTGCAGCAGAAATGTTTTTTGTAACCGTGGCCAGATCTGAGCAAATTCTCATTTGCTCTGACATGCATTGTGAGCTGTAAGGTCTTATATAGACAGGTGTGTGGCTTTCCTAATCAATTCCAATCAGTATATACTGTATATATATATATATATATAGTATAGTATATATCAGTGATATTTCAGTTTTTCTTTTTTTAAATAAATCTGCAAAAATGTCAACAATTCTGTTTTTCTGTCAATATGGGGTGCTGTGTGTACATTAATGAGGGAAAAAAAGAACTTAAATGATTTTAGCAAATGGCTGCAATAATTGCAGTGAAAATTTTAAGGAGGTCTGAATACTTTCTGTACCCACTGTACATATGTGTGTGTGTGTATATATATATATATATATATAAATAAATGAAACCTCATACCCAGTGTTTGCTAGACTACTTTTTTTAATTCTTTTTAACAAAAAATAATGTTTTATGTGTTTTTAAATCTGAACCCAAGTGTTATACAATTAACACTTAAAAGGGTAAAGTTAATGTAATTTTCATAACATTGGTAAAGCATATCTCATACTTCACCTAAGGCTGTGTTACAATACTACAAACATAAGGACACATATTTCAATGCAATTTCAAAATGTATAAATGCCTGTAATTCTGTGCAGTTTTTCCCAAAGCATCAAAGCTTTTAAACTGCACTCGTTGAGATGCCTGAAATGAAACATCATAACCAGCAATTTTGCTCTCCACACACAAATTATACAGTGGTTACGACGAGGCTGACATCTCCAAGCTCTGAGTTTCTTTTATTCCACATAAATATTTTAATAGACTCCCTATTATTCATATTCACAGTGCTCATAATACATGATTACGGTTCATAAATGAAAAATAGGTTCACAAAATAAATACAAAGCACAACGTCCTGCGGCAAATAAAGTAAAATTATGGGATGTTTTTGGTGCACATTCTCAAGTGTAAAGGTTTATATTAACTAAACAATCCCAAAGACATAAAATGCACTATAACAAACAAAATTAAACAGTGAAGAAACACTGTGGCATTTGCCCTTTAATTTCCTTTTCTGAGATGCAGGGAATCACTGACCTTGTTTGCATTTCACTACAACTATGTAATGATAGGCGGCTGTGTGTGTGTGTGTGTGTGTGTGTGTGTGAGTGTGTGGGGCCTCAGCTGTTGGACAAGCTTCTCTAGGTCTAAGGAATTTCACCATTTCCTAAGACCACCTTCTCATTGCAGTTTGAGGTACAGACTCACCAGTAATATTACATTATGGCTTTATCAAAAAACAAAATCTGCTATAAACTTAAATTGATAAAAGCTATAAAAACAATAACTTAAAGGAAAGTTTGACCTAGTAATAAAATAAACGGGAAGGGGATTTGTGGTCTATGACAGAAGGGAAGATCTTCACTACAAAAAGCTTTCATATGGCTTCAGAGAATATGTATAGTGCAAGTCTAATGGACTGTATAAAGAGCAGCTCTCAGAAGAAACTCATACTGGAAAGGTTTGTATGACTAAAATCATGTGTAATACAGTTTAAAATCAGGAGCGTGTGAAGTGGTAGGGTGCAGGAGTCAGTGGGGAAGGGCCAAGGTCACGGACAATCTTGTTGAGGCTGGAAATTTTCTCCTCCAGGAGGAAGTTCTTCTTTTCTGCCACTTTCTGACGCTGCTCCGTCTTCTCCAGGGCTTTGAGCAGTTGAGCATTCTCCACGTAGAGGTCTTTGATCAACACATCCGATTCACTGTTCCTGATCAACTGCAGATGCAGAGAAAAGTTATGCTGGAGGTCTGAGTAAAATACATTCTCCAGAATGTGTGAAAGGTGTTTGTGTATTTCTGTACCTGCTCTTTCAGCTGAGACACTTTCTCCTGTAGCAGCAGTTTGAGGTTTCTGAGCGTGAGCTCCACTTCTCTCATTCTCTCCTCCATCTGTAACAGTGCCACCTCCCGCTCATCCTGCTGGGCATACGGATCAAGATCAGAGGTCATGAAAGATTAAGGTCAACTGGTCTGCTAGAAATCCACTGCCTTATCTACAGTATGTACACTTAGTTGACTGCTCTTAGAATAATGTAATTAACTTTGCGTGGCTTCTGTACCTTCCTCTCTTTATGAATCTAAAAATAACTCCTCTAAAATAGATGATACATGAGCAAAAAAACTAAAATATATTATATAAAAGCAATGGAAATAAATGTATGAAAACACTATATTTTATATATATATATACATACATACACACACATGCACACACACTGTAAATAGTTTAAAATAAGGGACATGTAAATAAGTCACAAACGATTAACGGTACGCATTTTTTAATATTAAAATGACATACACTACACAAATTATTTCACCTAATAGTTTATTTGGACTCAGTTTATACATAAAATACACATTGATAAAGGGACATATCACATTTAAACAAACTAAAACATCCAAAAGATTTTAATAAAATAAATCAATAAATTAAATCAATTAAGAAATAAACACCATTCATTAATTATAAATCAGTGAGGCAAATGTCCAGTAAAACATGTAGAGGTAGATAAAGCAATGAATTGAGGTTTTAATAAATAAAAATAAATGTAAAAACAAAAATGTAAAATTACATTTAAAATGAGATTTTTCCTCATAACAATCATTCATTACTGCTGAAGTGCGGTCACACATCATAACCGTGATGCCATAATAGTGCAAAGTTAAAAACAATACTGCTTATTTAAATGCCTTAAGATCTTAAAATGAATTCCTAATCATAGATTGTACTGCCCTTAATGGCATGAAATGTCAAAATCTTAATTTACTCCATGTGTAGCAGCATCCGAACCAAAGAGTAAACACAACTCACAGCCAAGCACACATGCAGCATGATGCCACCTTGTGGCAGATTCAAGTGATTACCAGCTGCAAAGCTACATTGACCCCCAACAATTAAAAAAAAACAACCAAATCAATCTGGCAGGAAGGGTTTGGTGATTGGACCACACAGACTAAAGGTCAGAGATCAAAGGGGAGATGATGTCACAGGTTGCAATTTTTCTATGTTAGTGAAGATGTCACAGCTCTTACACCTGTAGAAACACATACATACAGCGCTATATGCACACGTCTTTTATCCACACACACAGATACAAACCCCCAAACACTTAATAAAGGCACACCAAGAGGGTCCTCAAACAACATAGGGGTCACTCTAACACTGCTTCTACAGAAAGAACAGACCCAGTGTGTTTTCCAGAATAGAGCAAACCAGCACAGACACCAAATGAGCCCAATTCACCAAAGGACCAGACGCACAGTAAACATTCCCCAGAGAGTGCTGTGCATGCACAGTTACAGAGAGTGCTCCGACCCCAAGAGAAATCTTGTCCCGACTGTGCTGCAAGTGTATTACCTGCATGTTGAAGTCTGGGCCGTCGCTATGGTGCTGTCCTCTCTGTTCCCCCGGCAACTGTAGAGGAGAAGGCGGCAAGACTGCAGCCGGCTGAATCTAAAACCACACAGGAACAGTGTACATAAAAGTGATGCCAAATGTACTAGGGTAGTGAGTCAACTCTTCATTAATTCCAAACATGTTCCTACTACTATATGAAACATAGTTTAAGAATGTTCTTAGAAAAGAAACAACCACACAGAGAGTAAGACTAACAGCTAGGTCATGACTTTGACCAGCACTTAAAAGGGTTAACATTGAGGCAGGGGGAACCTTGTTCCGTGTTGATAGCAGCTGAGCATGCAAAACCTCCATTTCACGTTTCAAGGCTGATTTTTCTTGATCTGCAGTTTTTACAAGTCCTCTGTGTTTCACGCTCAATGCTTCCAGATGGCAGATCTAAAAAAAAAAAAAAAAAAAAAAAAAACACAACAACTTAATCATCAATTGCTTCCTATGGCTGCCAGAAGCGTTTAGTAAACATGCTCTGACCTGCTCCTTTAACGATTGGAGCTCTGAGCTCATCTCGCTTATCTGTCGCTTGAGTTGCTGGTTCTCCTCTGTAAGTGAGGCATGCTCCGCCTCCATCAGCCCTGAAAGCTCCGCCCACACTCTCCTACCTTGTTGCTGACTAGCAGACACAACGGAAACCTCCAACAACTGATATGTAGAAAAAGAGGAGGAAGGAAGAGAAATAGTTGCAGTGGGTGGAGGAGATAAAGTGGTGTTTTTGTTGTCTCCATCTAACAAATGACAGCAGCTCACTATACTCACCTTCTCATTGGCAGCTTGCAATTGTTTGTGCAATGAAATCACTTCCTGTTTAAGGGCATCTCTTTCTTGCTGTGTGATGCGTAGGTCAGATTTGAGACGAGCGTTCTGCTGTGTGACCGTCTGTAAAGATGAATCCAGTGACATGACCTGAAGGAAACCAAGAGACATTTGCTAAAGTACCATAATGCAGAAAAATAAATAAATAAATAAAAACAGAACACAAAAAGTCATGTAAGAGCAAGAGAGTGTGAGCTTTTTGTACCTTTTCTATGCACCGATTGAGTTCTGATCGAAGCAATTCCTTTTCTGTCCTGGAACCAAAATCCTCCCGATCAGACAACTGTAAACAAGTGTGTAAGTTTGCATTGAAAACTTATTTTTGAGGATATTATTATGAAATTGACATTTAACACAATACCCCATTCTTCTCATTGGCTAAGGTGTCATGTTGACGTATCACTTCCTGGAGTGCATGTCGAAGAACATGATCTGCATTCTGCTGTAATAAGAAATTCTCCTCCTCTAGCTGCTGTCCTAGACGGCGAGGCTCAGAGAGCTGAAGAAAAGGAAATAAATCGTCTGTTTGCGTGTAGACAATATGCAAATCATAAAATACAAGCATTTAAACACATATGTACTTTTAAACATAAAAATGGTGTGTAAGTGTATAAAGAACCTTAAATCTGAAGTTCCTCCACCTAAAAAAGTTCAAGTTAACTGTCTAAGCAAAGGAAATAAATCTTACCTGTCTCCTAAGAGCTTGTACCGATCTCTTCCCTTGCTTGATGTGATGTAATCTGGACAAAGATATTCATTACATCATTTACCTGCTCTTACATGAGACCGTTAAGAAGAACTCTCAATGTGCATGTCTTACTGCAGGTCATCCTGGTTCTCTCTCAAGTCCTCCTCCCTTACTGTCGAGATCTTGTGCCTCAGAATGATGTTCTCTTTAGCCAGGCGACAAACTTCACTTCTAAACACAGAGTGCATTGTAAATCGACTTGGTAATACTAAACTGCATACTTGTATTAGGCTTAGTGTAACAGAAGGTTGGGTCAAAACAGATATGCAACAGTTCAGACAACATAGGCAGATCTAGTCACAAACCAACTGCACCATAAAGTTTTAAGTGTGTGTGAGGGATTAATGATGGTGAACGGGGCTCTATTTCTGCGAAGAGGCAGGGTCTACAACAAGGCTCTCACTCAGAAGTGACTTAGCAGAAGGAAGCAAACGGGATGAGCAGAGCGGGATACTGATCTACAGAAGTAGGACACAGGGAACCCTCACATGGTACCTCCGCTCTTCCATTTGTTCGTGGATCCTTACAGATTTGCCCTGAAGATCAGCAAGTGCTCGGCGTAGATGCGAGTTCTGTTTCTCAAACTCCATGCAGAAGAATTCAAGCTCTGTCACCGCAGCAATCTTCTCCTTCAGCTGGGAGTTGTGGAATGAGTTGTGTGAAGAATCGGATGAGTCGGAGTCCCACTGGAGCACCTTATCTTGCTTTTCAAGTTTCTGGACAAGAACCTTCAGTTTGGAATTCTCCATTCGGACTTGAGCAGTCTCTTCCAGCAGCGACGCCAGCTGTTTGTGGAGGTCCTGGACTATATGCATCTTGTCTTCAAGACTGTCGACTCTACTCTCCAGTTTTCTGTTGCAGTCTACGAGGTGCA
This sequence comes from Enteromius unitaeniatus, assembly GCA_032359435.1. Lineage (NCBI taxonomy): Eukaryota > Metazoa > Chordata > Actinopteri > Cypriniformes > Cyprinidae > Enteromius > Enteromius unitaeniatus. Next base: position 16,961,408 of record JAUMHI010000054.1, read on the forward strand.
AGTTCTCTTGGATGCTTTGCTCAAAGCGGACCTTTAACTTAGCAAGTTGCACATCTTTGACTGGGACCGCAGACTGGGGTGTGATATTCTCTGTCACTGGATCCTGCTGTTTAGGGCCCTTCAGCTGAGAGCTACTGCATTCTATAGCTTTGCTGTACTGCATTACGGTTTCTTGAAGGTCCAGGATCTCCCGCATGCACACATCTCTCATATCAGCAACTTTGTCCTGTTCTGTATCAACTATAGTTGGGGTACAAACCTCCTCTACATAAGCCCTGATATCATTCTCCAGACTTGCAATGCTGATACCGTCCTCTGGACTTTCTTCAGTCTCAGCTTCAACTGGTTTGTCATCGTATTCAGCATGGGTGTCATCCTTGCTTGGAGATTCATGGTGTTGCAAGCTCTCTTGGTTATAGGAATCATCGGATCCTGCAGAGAAATTACCTTCTGTTTCTGTGGCATTCAAAATATACTCCTCTGCCAGCTTCAAAGTGTCATCTTTCTGGGTCTCTGTGCTATTGCTCTTAACACTCAGTTCTTCAATTGGTTCTGTATCTTCGTAACTATCCACTCCACGATTACAGAGTTTCTCCTTAGTCTCTTCCTTCTCTTCTTTAGAACAATCAGGAGATTCTGTTCCACTGTTGTTAGATTCTACATCAGCTTTGTCCAATTTATCATCAGCACAAGAGCTTGAAGTTATACCAACCTCTGTGCATCTGTCTAGCTGTAAATTACCAAAGTCTGGGTTTGTAACATCCACTTCCTCTTCTGCGTTTACAGAAGACTCCTCACATTTGACATGCTTCGGACAGACTTCATCAGTAGATTCTGTGCATGTTTCTTTATCGAGTTCATCAAAGGGCTCTATTGTGGATTCTTTACAAGTTTCTTTAAGGTCATCTCCATTGGGTTCTACAGGGATTTCTACAGTGGACTCTATGCAAGGTCCCTTAGAAGGTTCTGCAGAAGATTCTCCATTGGTTCCTGTCAACTGCAACACAATTTCCTCCAACTGTACCACTCTCAATGCCAGTGCATCTCTCTCTGCAAGCAGAGCCTTTCTCTCGTCCTGACAGAGGGGCTCCTCACCTTCCTGGATTCTGCCATGCAGCTCCATGTTGCCAGAAAATGAAATGACTTCCCCTCGCCTGCTCTCTAAAGCAGACAGATTCCTTTGCAGCTCTGCTCGCTCCTGGATAAAGTCATCCACCGCCTGCTTCAGCATCTCTTCCAGCTCAGTGGCTTTGTGCTCTGCTTGTGCCAGAAGCAGGTCTTTGGCCTCCATCCTATCCTGCACATGATTGTGCAGCTCATTGAGTTGGCGGCTCAGATCAATTTCTTTGTTTCTAGCATCACTGGCAAAAGCCTCCAGTTCGGCCTGAAGCTGTAGGTTCTTGTTTGTAAGAGCTTTAATATCTTGTGCATGTGCAACTTCCATGCTTTGATGCTCCTTGTGGAGCTCCTCCCTCTCTAGGTCCAGCGCCTCCCTCAAAAGCTTCCACTGTTGCTCCGCCTCCAAGATAGCTGCTTCTGATTCCTCCTCCCAGTGAGCACGATCTGCAGTGTGCTGTTGGGAAAGTGCTGCAATCTCACTTTGGTAATGTTGCTCAAGTTTATGTACATCCACCTGAAAACGCTCAGACACTGCCTCTTGGTCACCATAGAAACGTACTTCCACTTCTTCAAGTCGCTGAGAGAATTGTTTCTCCAGCTCTCTCCTGTACATGGCCAATCAACATCAACAGCTTATAACATTACCCAATACAAATACGCACCAACTAAATTGCTAGATAGAGGTTTTTGTATGTTTCAACTTGAGTGTTGTTCAATCCAAAAGCATGACACACATGACCAAATTCCCCAAATAACTTAAAGTACAATAGAAGAAAAGTTAAAAACATTCTGTTATATATATATATATATATATATATATATATATATATATATATATACATACACATA
>JAUMHI010000054.1:16970959-16994202 GCA_032359435.1 Enteromius unitaeniatus
TGTGTGAGTGTGTGTTTATATATATATATATATATATATATATATATATATATATATATATATATATTATGTGATCAAATATGGACAGTGTGAACTTCTGGGGTGCAGGGAGCAGATGGAGAATACGTGTATTGGAATTCAGGGGGTGGGGAAGGGTCATTGTTCCTCAATAGAAAGGCCCTCTCCAAACACCCCCCTCAAACATCTGCTGTTTTAAGAGCCGGAGGAGTGTTCACACACCGGACTATCAGAGAAAGCTTTGCGAAGCAGTGTGTATTAAAGTGCACCTGCTGGAAAGCGTGGCCAGGGTCACACACAAAAGCTGGCAAACACAAGCCAGCATGAATTTGATAAAAATCTTTTCAACATGAGACGTCATCGCTTGATGTTTTGCTCTAAAGTGGGGTGTCTCTTCTGAGAGTCTGAAATCTCATCAACTGCTGTCAGAGCAGAGGACAAAGACACACACGCACACACACACACACACACACACACACACACAAACCCCCAGACTGTGTGTTTTGGAGCTAGTTGCAGCTGAATAATTTGGATTGTCTTTAACCTTCATCTTTATCTGTGTATAGAGTTTCAAACGAGAAGAATGTGGCTTAACCTTTACACTTCATTGTCGTTCATGGGAGCGTTAATTACCTCACGTTTCCTGGGTACAGTCCTGTCATCGCTCTCTTGAGCATCTTCATGCTTCTCCTCTTCATCTTCAGCCTGTGTATGCGAATCAGTGTGTGTGTGAATGAACTCCGGAGCAGAGCGGCGGCCATAGCGCTTACTGCCCTTCACAAAACGTGGCTGGACTTCTGGGGAATCTAGGAGAGAGATAAATAACTCTTACAACTTTATAAAAAAAAATCAATGCATTCCTCCACAATAACATTTAACAAGAGCTCAACACTTTTGAAATACTAGCCACTTTTTCACAAAATTTGCACAAGGGATATCTAATAACCACATATCTATTTATAAAATAAGTGAAATAATTGAAGGCACAGAAAACATCCTGCAACAACAAGAAAACAGCGTTTGATTGAGAGAATATATTTATATATACACATTTTTTATATATATATATATATATATACACGTTTGTTTATCGTTCACCTTAGAAACCTGTGATTAATTGAGGCTGAGGGTAACACATACACTGCGCATATAAATGCTGTCTGCCAAGTGTTAAATAGAAATGATTCATGAAGAAATTATGTTTGCCAAGGCAAGCATCACTATTTCTATGGCTTATAATTAGACAAACACCTGTAGCAACCGCACAGCAATTCCCTGGCTACCATCATTAACTGTGAGATGTCATAATTAGAGAAGATCTTGTTTTAAGATAGAATAGACTTCATTTACACTCTCACTGTTCTCAGAATAATCCTCCTTAATCCAGATTTAACCTTACATCCTCCCTCAGCTCAGGCTGGCTGGTTTTTAAAACATTCTCGATTACATCATGATTACTAAATGCTGAGCAGAACAGTTTGATCACAACCTTTGGTGAGTTTTTGTGTGACAGTATGTGTAGATATGAATTGTTTTAAAATAGTAATATCAATATCTAAACAGCATTATATCTCAATAAATTTCTATAAAAAAATTTCTAACAAATAATATTTAATGAGACATTTATAAACTGCTCTTCATAAACAATATTGGTTCCAGCAAGCGAGGTTCAACACACTGTTTAAATCTACAACCTTTTGGTTAACAGTCCAGATCTTATGAGGTTGTTACCTGGTCTTTCAAGACATTCTTCTGTATCATTTGTGTTTGTGCTTGATAACACAAGGATCAGCGCATCCTTAAACTGTTCAAAATCAACCTGAAAATATCAAAACAGAAGCAATAAATCACTTGTCTTTTCATCAGTTTATCAAGAACATACATTTTCTAGTTTTAGATGCTTTAACAGGTACAAAAAACTAAAAATAATGTTTCTTAAATGTAAACCACACTCAAATTCTCCTGAACATTAAAAGTTTTAATGCCTTAGCATTAAAATGAATACACACATTCAAAAAAAAAAGGTAAAAAAATAGAAATAGTCACTTAAGGAAATAAAATCGAAATAAGGCATGTAAGTGGTCTCTCACCCGTGCATGGATCTGGTCCTCCAGCAGTGTGTGTAAGAGTGTGTTTAGTGTGTTTTCCTCCAGCTGAAGAGCCCGGCAGAGATCGGCCAGTTCTTCAGGACTCAGAGAGCCCAAACCACTGCCATCAAAACTCTCAAACACCTCTTTCAATTGTTCCTCATACTGGTCCCTCGCTCCATCCATCAGCCTTTCCTACAGAGACACAGACAGAGTTACACATCCCATCCTGACATTTGGATTATTTACAGACAGTTTACCTCCACTCACAATAACTCCAACATACTCCTGTTCAAAACACAAGGATGCTGAAAGAGCCATCAATAACCAGTGAGCGATAAAACAACAGTAGCAACGAGCTTGAGTGCAAATGCTTGACACACACACACCGGTCACTTTTACCAAGGAGGCAGTATTGGCTGTCAGCCATTAAAGGGCTACTGCTTTCATTACAGCAGAACAACATTAGCACATTAGACTAATGGATTTCCATTATTTTTCATTTGGATAAGGAGTGTATATATATATATATATATATATATTTATTTTTTTTTTTTTTTTTTTTTTTTTTTTTTTATGTGACGTACCAGTTTTATTAATATAAAGTGCACAGTTATTATGTTTATAATGGCTGCCCGACATATCTGTACAGTACAGTATATTGGCCAGTATTAAAGAAAATTTTATCATGTTCAATTACGCATGCCCATTTCTTCTGTTTTTATATGAGATATTTATTATATATGATTTTAATAGATGATTTGATAATAAATATAGATTATATGAATACATTTTTATTTTTAGACAACATTTGCTGTCATTTAACAAACATTACCAACTGATTAAAAGACACTAGCTATATAACTCTAATTTAATAACTAATCAAAACATTTTTACATACTGAACATTATAATGTCAATGTCAAAATTTACTTCCAGAACTAAAAAAAGAAAAGAAAAGAAACAAACAAAAACAGATTGTACTTTACTAATTTATGTAATTATAATAAACTCATTTATCAATAGTCAATTATCAGTCACAACATAATAAAATACCTAGCATTTTTAGGGACATTCCTAATATTTGTTAATGTGCAGACACCTTCAATAAAACGGTCCATGGACATACATTGTTTAACTCAATGCAAACACAAAAAACAACAAAACTCTCTAATTAAAGACATATTTTATGACTAAGTCTTAAATCACATCCTTGAGCTTGGGATTTGTGCTCATGGCTATTAGGAGTATATAAGATTCAAGATGGAACAAAGCTTGAGTCACAAAAATGGAGAGACCTACAGCACTATTTCCGACTCACACAATCCCTCCGCTCAGGAAGAGAAGAGATCTGTGGGCTAAATGCAGAGCAGAGAACAGATGAGGGAGGCCAATGTCAGGACGCACAAGTTATAACATCTGAGATGAACACAATCAAACACACTTGGCTGCAGGTGTCTTTTGTCCCAAGGAGCCCTGACCCCTCTGAAAGCCTTACAAGCATATAAGTGTGTGCATTCATTTATTATTCTTCAGTGGACGGTGCACACACACACTCTCTCTCTCTCTCTCTCTCTCACACACACACACACACACACACACAAAAGGGGAGGGGTTTGGTGTCCATCTGCTCCTTATCAATGACATCACCAGCCCCTTACAAGGATGTCTGAGAGTGGCCAGGTGTCTCTATTCAGGAAGAACTGATTCAGAGTCACTCAGATATTGTGACTATGTGAAATTAATTTTTTCAGACCATAAAGAATACGCAGGGTCATCCATATACTATAGATAGTCCACTACTATTAAATCACATCAATAATCAGAGCAATTTAAAAATACAAAAGTAGCTATAAACGGGTATCCAAACCTTTTAACCAATATATTTCTTGACTTTTCCATTCATTAATTTATCATACTAATTTTAATTTTTTACTTTTTGGTATTATTTCTCTTTCTTTCCTTCATTCATTTAACAGGGACTCACTAATCTACAGTAAAATACTTCAAATAAGCCCAATGGTTAATTTTCATCCATTGCCCCTGGCCTGCCTTTAAATAGACAACCTAAACGTCTAATACAGTAAATTATCACACAGTAAAATGATGTAACAATTACATTCAATAACACTAAGGATAATAGTGGCAGTATCTTACCCATCTTTTTCCCATCATCTCTAATTAGCCTAATACAATTGTTATTCAAAATTAATTGAATATTTTGTATATTATATTGAGATTGGCTCATTTTGTTTGCAAATAAATATTGTTGAACTAAGCATAACAGGAATACATAAATATATAAAAAAGGACATCTTTGTATCTGACTATTTAATTAAAATGAGCTTAATCTTTTTATTCATCAGCCACATTGCATCACTGTGAATTATGATACTTCCACATTTGTATAAATCGCAATTTTAACCGAATATATGCTGGTTTTCTATGATCATGGCAACCGTTTACCATGCAAATAATACACAAGTAAGCACAATACAACAAATGCATTGCCAAAATACATTTTATATTATTATTATTATATTTTATAATGCACAAAATCAAATGATATTAAATCAAATTAGTCAGCATTGTTTGCCAAGATCGAGCAGCACCTATTAAAGCTTTGTTATAGGATCTTATTATGGCAACAGGTCTCATATAGGGCTATAAAGGAAAATCTAAGAAATCTGAATTTGTACTAAATCACTAAAAATAAACAGGGAAAAAAACCCTGCATTTCAGCAATCCAATAAAAATTGCTCGGCAATAATAGTCTAGAGATTTCAGCATCACACAAGTGGCCAGCAGAGAGACACAAACACAAAGAGGACAATGACAGACACACAGCAGACTGACCAGAGTCATTTCAATAAACAGATGGTGTGATCCAGTCTCAGACAGGAGGCTCATTCCATCACTATTAAACAATTAAAGTCATTATAGAAGCAGTGCCTGAACCTGTTGAAAACCTAAAGCACTTCCCTCATCTCACATGGTTACAGTTCTGCAATCTCAGAAGATCGAGGTCATCAGTCCATAACACAGACTCTTAGCAACACATACACAGAGCAACATTAAACACACTTCCTTCTGACTTGGTTTCTCTAATAGGTTTTGCGGTGAAAGACAAGTCTTTCGTTGTTAAAGAAACAAAGTTTTGAACTTTAATATCGCAGCCACAAATGACACAAACTCAAACTATATGCAGGACACTCTATATTGAAGTTGAGTGGCGAATGAAGGCGTGAATCTATCATGACTGTGATAAAGTCCGCTAAACCCGTCAGAAGGAAACTTACCGGGCGGTTTCTGCTTCCGTTATTCTGCTATGAGTCCATTTGTTTGATCCGGAGCTCGCCCTCAAAGCGTGTGTGTTTGGAGCTGAATCTGTGAATGTGCTGTGCTCCTGCTGAGTGCTCGGGTTAGTGTCTGTTATAATGGGGCGGTCAGAGAGATTTTGAAAGGCCCTGCGGGAGGAAGAGGAGGAGACGAGCAGAAACACAGCGCGCAACAGCGACCCCTGCAGGACAGCGGAGGAGAGCGAAAGAAATCGCACCACAGTAGCTGCTTTTACTTTACTTTTAAAAAAAGTTCTTTATTCTGATATATTCCAAGTAACATATATTTTTGTGATACTATTGAAAGTTACAGTAAATAATATATAGTGTTTTTGAACCTATATATTATAGTATTTACAACATTTAATAAATGCTACATCATATAGTCTTAACTATAGTGAACTGATAATTTTTACTAGTTATATATACACCCTATAGTTGTAGAAAACATGTTCATATTACTACAGTTGTTATATTATCACAGCAGCTATAGAATTGCCCCAGCAAATTAATTTAGTGCTCTTTACTATAGTGTGATTCAAAACACTATTCAAAATTCAACACTATTGAAAATGCCCCTCGCCACAAACTCTTCTCTTTGTCCTCTGCCTCTTATTCACTCTGCTTTTTTATTTTTTACAATTTTTTAGATACATTTGACATAAAATCTAAATTAATTAGCTTAGTTTATTTTAGGTTTTTTGCTTGTACAAGGCACTCCTTTGGGAAAAAGGAAAAACTTAAAATGACTTCTTACTAGTTACATAGTTACAGTATGTTAATTATAATCAGTGTAAGAAGTCTTCTCGTGATCCTATGTCTCTGTGCTGTTGTGTTCAGTTCTTGCGCAGGGCACGAGCGGTTTCCTCCAGAGCTTCACGGGGTTCACTGGGCGGAGGAATCTTCAGGTCGGTGGGTTCCACACCCCAGATCTCAGTGGCATACTCTTTAATGGTACGGTCACTGGAGAACTTTCCAGATGCTGCAATGTTCTTTATCACCACCCGAGTCCACTCTCTCTGATCCTGTACAAAACAGAGCAACGTGGGTTTTATTAATTGGACTTTTAGGGTCTCTCTGTACGTTTTTGGAGCTTGACAGCCATATTTACTTTGAACTGTTGCTAAATCATGTAGAAAAGAACTGTGCAATCATTCCTAAGTCTCACGTCTTCTTAAATCATACAATTCTTAAATTAATAACTTCTGTGTTTCACAGACGAAACAGCTTGTAGTTGGAAATGAACAAACTGAGTCAGTTAATGAGTAATCATGATGTGTCACTAAATGTCATTGAATAAAACTAGCTTTGTGAAACTCTGAATCAACTTAATTAATTCTCTAAATGATTCACTGTTACAAACAAACATACAGGCACGATTTACAAACCAATTAGAAAAGTTATTATGAAAGTGTAATTAAATATAATCTACTAATCATTAAATATGAATTTTTTGTGTTTATTTATTAACTTGTGTTTTTAGTTAGACCATTTAGAAGAATAGACTATCACTGTATGTAGTGTATTATACATGCATGTTTATTACACTACATTAAAGTCATCAGAACTGAACCTACATTATAAAACTGTAAAAACCGTTTTTCATAAAGACTTGTTTGCTAAAATCATGTGACCTGGCCAGTTTGATATGGTTTGAATCTCTGGTTGAACAAACGTTTGACAAAGGTTTTAATTCTTCATGAAGCAGGATGAAGGAGAACGATGAACAATAATTTGAATCTCTGATGTGTTCTTAGGCTAAATGTGTTTTTGTTTGTTGATGTTCACCTTATACAGAGCGCTGACTCTGTCTTGACACTTGATGTAAGACTCATAGTCAGCGAAAACTTTAAACCTGGGGAACAGTTATAAAGAGCAGGAAAGAAATTAAGGAAATTAATTTAAAAAGAAAATAAAAAGAATTTAAGGAAAGAAAGTGTGTGCGTTTTACCGATCGTGGTGGAACAGCATGTTGATGATGTCACTGAACATCTCAGGATTTTTTGGTGAAAAATAACCACTTTTGATTTGATTTATGGCTTGTTTCAGCTCCGGAAGACTCTTGTAATGTTCTAATGCATCATAGCTGTACACACACACACACACAAAGGAATGGTTAATGTCTTCAAAGATAGCATAACATTTGCTCAGCATCTATTTCCTTGTATATAGTCTCACTCCCTACCCTTCTTTATCCACCTTAGCCACATCTTCCACCCTCATGCCAAAGATGAAGAGGTTTTCTTCTCCAGCTTCTTCTGCCATCTCCACATTGGCACCATCCATAGTGCCAATGGTCAGTGCCCCGTTCAGCATGAACTTCATGTTTCCTGTTCCGGAGGCTTCTGTACCTGCAGTGGAGATCTGCTCTGACAGGTCTGTGGCTGGAATCACTGCACATAAAACAGATAATCATGCATTCATTCATCCATCAACATGCAAACATTATGTTACACATCAGCCGTGAGTGTGTATGTTACCTTTCTCTGCCAGTGACACTCTGTAGTTCTCCAGGTAAATGACCTTGAGTTTACGGCCGATCACAGGATCATTATTCACAACATCAGCGACGGAGGTGATCAACTTTATGATCATCTTTGCCATGTGATATCCAGGAGCAGCCTGCATAAACATACGTAGTAAAACATACACTATATTCAAATTTGAGGTTAGTAATATTTTTAATGTTGAAGGATATCACAGTTTCCACAAATATTAAGCAGCAAAATACTGATAATAATGAGAAATGCAACAAATCAGCATATTAGAATGATTTCTAAAGAATATTATCACTCTGAAGACTGGCGTACTAATGGCTGCTGAAAATTTACCTCTATAATAAAATATAAAAACAGATTTCACAATATCACTGTTTTTACAGTATTTTGGATCAAAGAAATCCAGCCTTGGTGAGTATAAGAGACTTCTTCCAAAACATTAAAACATCTCTATACTGCCGTGCATGTAAGTGTGTTTCTGAAAAAGGTTGTTTATTTTACCTTTCCACCAATGATCACAGTCCGTGGTACAAATGGTTTAATGGGGCTCCTTTTGATGCCTGTGTGTAAAACAGGTGGAACAGTCTTTGGTATCTTTTTTATGTTGCACAGAAGAAAGTCACAGATAAGTCGGTGATGACAGATTTTATTGTTTACTTAAGCAGTCTCTGCATAGAAGTATTTTGAAAAAGAAAACCATAAAAAATGACAGCTTAATCAATATGTGCGAGTGTGTGTACATATTCTGTACATACGGTTGTACATGGTGATGACATGGAGGCAGTTAAGCAGCTGTCGTTTGTATTCATGGATTCTTTTCACATGGACATCAAATATGGATGCGGGATTTATGTCCACCTTGTACACCTCCTCTAAATAGTGTGCAAACTTCAGCTTGTTATCCTACACACACAAAAATAAACGTGCCAAAAAATTAACTGGAATTTACTTAGAATTAAAATGAACGAATCTTTTCAGTAATTGAGTCAGAAATGCCCACAGAAAACGACCATGGACCACAAAACCAGGGTACATTTTTTGAAATTTTGATTTATACATCTTTGTTAGGTAAGGACAATATTTGGTTCGCGATACACCTATTTTAAAATCTGAAATCTGAGGACGCAAAAAAAATGAGAAAATCTGCCTTTAAAGTTGACCAAATTAAGTCCTTAGCAATGCATATTTCTAATCAAAAATCAAGATTTGATAAATTTACAGTAGTAGTATCTTCATGGAACATCATGGATCTTTACTTAGTATCCCTAGTAAAGAGAAAATTTGATCATTTTGACACATAAAACGTGTTGCTATTGATACAAATATACCCATGCTTCTTACGTTTTGTGGTCCAGGGTCACATATAAAGAGAAGAACAAAAGAAATGAACTCCTATACTACCAAGATCTACAAATTTAATATGAAACCTGTTTGACTTTGGCTACATCTCGAATGAAAGCATCGTCATCAACAAGATCATTCAGTTTCTCCAGCTGAGTCAGATCTTTTACATACTCTTCACCGATAGCCTACAAACAAACACAAATGAAACACATAAAAAACATCAATTGACAAAATGTGTTATAAAATGAGAGAAAAACATGTGTTGGACCTCCGCAATCAGATCAGCGAGTCCTGGGTTGCAGAGGAGCAGCCAGCGTCGTGGTGTTATGCCGTTTGTTTTATTCTGAAATTTCTCTGGTTCCAGCTCACTGAAGTCTCGGAAACTAAATGATCAAATTTGAATTCAGTTAAGAAAATAATCGCTTGAGGGATTGTACGTATGTGAGATAGAGAGGCCTACACATCTCTTTTGATGATGTCGGAGTGAATCTCTGCAACTCCATTGACTTTGTGTGAGCCCACAATGCAGAGATGAGCCATGTTTACTCTCTTTCCCCCTTCCTCCTCTATCAGAGACATCCTGCGAATTCGATCCATATCATCTGGAAACAGAGATGCTATATGCTACAAAGACACACACGCACAAACACACATCCATTATACATACAAAAACATTCAATTGGTGTGCATTTGGGTTTATTTAGCGACACTCTGAGGACAAATTTAAACCGACAAAACTAATTAGAGCTGCCTTCAACTAGAAAATAACCAAGTAAATGCAGTTTTTCTGAGTCTGGGTGTAAGTGTACTCACATCCAGATGTATTTGATTGATCCTGTATATGATCTGCAGGTGTCGGGGTAAAAGCTTCTCCAACAGTTCGACAGGCCAGCGCTCCAGAGCTTCAGGCAGAACCGTGTGGTTGGTGTAGGCAAACGTTTGTTTAGTGATATTCCAGGCCTAGATACACAGAAGAACTCATTTTCAATAATCATATAGCCAAGATGACTATACAAAACAAACCAAAACTAAAGAAAATGCCAACCTCACTACTTCTAATTATTCTTAAATCTTACTGTGTCCCAGTCTAGTTGCTCAATGTCCACAAATATCCTCATCAGTTCAGGGATGGCCATAGCAGGGTGAGTATCATTCAGCTGGATAGCAACCTGACAGACACACATGCACAATCACACTTGAAGGTTCATTACATAATGCAACGCACTGATGTAGTGACTAGCGTGGGCGGTAAGTGCCTGGAGAATTACGGTGTGGAATGCTTGTTTCGGGTCAAGTGAGATGTTTAGTGTAAATGTGTATAGCGAAAACAGACCTTATCAGGGAAGCTATCGAATAACAACGCTCCAGAGCAGTTCCTCTTTGAGGTCTTAAAGCGCCGAATCACATCTTGTAAAGTTGCTGCCACAACAAAATACTCCTGCTTCAACCGCAGCTCTTTTCCTTCAAAGAACTACAACATCCACAAATTGCCATGTCAAAAAACTACAAATGAGTGTGTTTGAGGTCAAATCTCATCTAATATCAGAAGTGAGATTACCTAGCTATTCGATGCACTCACATTGAATAACCTAAACCTAAGTTCTGCAGATTAGTGCAGTTTAAATGCATTAAAGCTATTTAAAACTTACATTGTCATTTGGATAGAGTACACGGGAAATGTTTTCTGCTAAGTTGCGGTCCAAAACGGCCTGAATGTAATCACCAACATTAACTGTGAAGAGAAAAGAAAACATCCATCACTGAATTATTATACACATTATTACATATGATTTCATGTGTTTGATGAAGTTGCAAATGTCAGGGCAACTAAAAATATATTACTCAAAATATTTATTTAATTTAATAAAAATTATTTAATAGTCATTTTAAATTAAATCCATATCAAATTGTTAATACTGGTTAAATTGACTCGTTATTAAATTTAATCATTTAAATTACAATACTAAACCTTACAGTAATTTGTTTCCATTTGGATTTGATAAATAATGGTTTAACTGAAAACAGACAAATAAAGAAAAATTAAGACAAATGCATTTTCTTTGAATACCAAGCACTGATGAATAAAACACAATAAGACCAGGACATTTTGAAGTTACCTTTAGTACAAAGATACTTAATAATGTTTGTCCTGTATTCTCTGTTGTGTGAGTGACTCACAGTCTCGCAGGTTGAAGTCGTTGGGTGCACGTGCAGACCACAAGCGCATAGTGTTTACTGTGTTGTTCATGTATCCAGGGATTGGCGTGTCATACGGCATGGCAAGGACCACCTATAACATTAACATGCATTACAAACCTTGCCAGGGTACTGCTATCCTTTAAGTGTGCATCTGTTCGTGTAATTGTTTTGATACCTGCGTGTCGACCCATTTCGGCTCCTTCCCATCCTCTTCCTCCACACGGCCGTAGAAATGCACAGGCAGCATGAACTCAGGACGGGCTTTCTCCCAGGGGTTACCGTACCTCAGCCAATCATCCGCCTCCTCAACCTAACAGACAATGGTACAGAGATGATGAAAGAGGACCCCAGTGCCGGCCTGCACTGGAGGACATAGGACTCAAATCTAGGGTAGGTTAAAGTTCAACTGTGTTAATTTTTAAAATTAGCATTTTCACTGCACAAACACACCATTATCACTTTTGCAAATAAATCGAGCCGCTGTTTCTTATCAACCTACTACTGCTGGCACGAGATCCCTATTGGTGCAGTATTATCAGCTTTGTGACAAGCTCACATGCACCAGGCCAGTGACCACAAACGCAGTGGACTCCTGGCCCATTTACATTGATTTTTTGCTGACACTGTTCTACAAAGGATGACAAACTGCAGTTTTGTGAAATGCAATATATATGGGTCATAACTACTATAATTAACTGTATTATGACATTAGAAGTTTGCACATGAGAACTTTTTAAATTAATAAATTAAGGAAATCTTTTTGAATTCACCTGCCAGCCATCTTTAATTTTCTGGTTGAAGATTCCATACTCATATCGGATCCCATATCCATAAGCAGCCAGACCCAGAGTCGCCATAGAGTCGAGAAAACAAGCTGTGGATTGTGTACGCACAGTAAATATTGATCATTTATATTAATACAGTAAATTATTTGTATAGTGTATGTGTGTGAGAGAGAAAGAGAGACCTGCTAATCTTCCCAGCCCTCCGTTCCCTAATCCGGCATCTTCTTCCATCTCTTCCAGATCCTCCATATCCAACCCAAGCTAAAAGGAAAGAGAAAGGATTTAAAGAAAGCCAGACGCACAGATGGACAGACAAGTGTTTAGTCCTCTCTCACCTGGTAGATAGCCTCATCACAGGCGTTCTGCAGACCCAGATTAATCATGGTGTTCTGGAGCGCCCTACCCATGTAGAACTCCAGTGACAGGTAATATACACGCTAAAGCACAGAAATATAAACCATTTAGAAATCAAACAGTGTTCTGGGAGTGTATGTTGGGTGTAAATTATGCCAATTTATTTTCCACCACTAAAAAAATTAGATTGATTTTACTTAAGCCATGCTTAACTAAAATATTTACTTATTTAAGAATTTATTAATTTTCAGAACTTTTCCAGGACTGGAAATCACAATAAGTTGCCTAAAATATAATTTTTTATTCTTTTATATATTCAGGTTTACCATGACAGTCTGAATACTGGTAATAATCACAAACAACTGAGCCAAATACATTATTTCAATGCATAAAACTTACTTGTAATGCATTATGTTTCAAAAATGTAAGCATCTGACTTAATTAACCTCATCGACGGCTTCACTACATCCCATTAATCCCATAATAATTAAAAGTGATCAAGCCAATTATCCATAAAAATCATTACCAATATGTTACCGTGAAAATATATTTCTTATATTCCAATAAAATGATGCACTGTTAATGTAATACAAATCAAAATGTCCCAAATGATTTTTTTTTTGATAATTTCTTGATTTCTTCCGAACTCACCTTGGGGTCGGCCTCATAGTAGAACTGCTGGGTTCGGATCCAGCGGCCCACCAGGTGATCACGCACCGTGTGCGCGAGCGCGAAATAATAGTCGCGCGGCGTCGCGACGTTCCTGTCTTTGACCAGCGTGAAGTGCAGGTGCCTGTTGAAGCCTTTCTTCAGCTCTGCCACATTCTCCACACCGGCGATCCCTCTGATGCTGATCTGCTTTCGCTTCTCCTGGTCCGTTAGAGGAGTCGCCATTCTGAAGATTACCGGTTACACCGACCACCGGTGGCACGAGCCCTATATTTTTATAGGAGGCACCGAGGGAGGAGCAGAAAGTCTCTCTCTCTCTCTCTCTCTCATTGGACTTATTGAACTTTTTTACACAATTGTAAACATAGTCAATTACTTCACAAAAAAAAAAAACAGTCACTTGAATACACATCTTCTATGATGAACGTGTTTTCAGTTTTTATTATATATTTTATTATTTTGATGTTTTTTGTAGGGTTTTGTAGGGCTTCAGTCAAATCTCTCTCATTTTTGAAAAATGCAATAGCCTACTTAAATTATTATTGCTTCTTAATAATTCTTATTTAAATTATATAAACCACATTGCTGCAAATATTTAAAACATAAACAATAGCAAAATGATTTGCCATTTCAAATTTGCACAAATTATTTGGGAAGGGAAATGACAGAAGACAGAAGTTTTATATTGCACCTAATCCAGTTTATTGAGCATAGAACTTTACAGATAACAACAATTTAGACACAATAGTAATAATAATACTAATACATTTCTTATATTGGGATTAATTTATGAAAAAATACAATTTACAATGGGTGAAATTTTCCCTCACTGCACCCAAACATTCAATTGTTTGTTAAGCAAAAAGGATCTGCTCAACAAACAGATAAAGTACAGCACCTGCCCCATATTTGAACCCCACCAGTGGGATTTTAAATATTTTTCATAATGCAAAAGTACATCCGTTATGGTAAACTAATAGCCAATGCTTTAAGCAGCTACAATGTATGCTGTCTTGTTTAAAGTTCTCTTGTTTGGATTTGCAGCTCTATTCTTTAATATTGCAATATTTTCTCACATTGAACATAAGCAGCACCAGTTATTTGTTTAGCATTTGCATTAGCTTGAGTGGATTTGAGGCAGCAAAAGAGAAATAAAACAGAGAGAGAGAGCGAGAGAAACAAAAACTTTATTCATTCTCATCTCTCCATAATACGTTACGCAAGGCTGTGAAAATGCCTGTGTGTGTGTGTGTGTGCATGTATTCGTCCCAATTAGTGTTTTCTATTCTGTTCAACAAACAGAAAGCCTCCTCACTGACACACACTCAACTCATTCTGCCATTGTCTAATATGTCCCAGTTTGCTCATCCACTGTGAATGTGGAAGGATGAAAATATCGGGTTTGGGTCAGGGTTTGAGTTTCAAGATAAGATTTAGGATATATAACATTAACCAAGGCGCAATATGCATGAGGAGGTTGTAATATTAGATATTTTACTGTAGTTCCTGTCCCCATCAGCAGATAAAATCATCTTTATATGCAATAGAACATTTCTATGTAATGTAAAATCCATCCTCTAATGTCTAACACATCAGTAACTTATGTCTAAACTTAACTTTACAGAGGATTTTATCATGAAACAACAGACAGACATCTGTTAATATCC
Organism: Enteromius unitaeniatus; assembly: GCA_032359435.1. Taxonomy (NCBI): domain Eukaryota; kingdom Metazoa; phylum Chordata; class Actinopteri; order Cypriniformes; family Cyprinidae; genus Enteromius; species Enteromius unitaeniatus. The sequence goes on from JAUMHI010000054.1 coordinate 16,985,918, forward strand.
AGTAATCTGGGAGTTCACATCCATGAGCACCTTTTCCATAAAAACAACAATGACAACATCAATGATAATAATCATATCTAGAAAAAGTGTAAGAAAGAGAGAAGAAAAATGATTCAAGAATTTCAATATCAATTTACCTCACATACATCAGGGTCAGAGTTAAGATAAGGGTTAAGTTAGGGTTGAGTTAACCCTAACCCTCACATATATCAGGTCCGTTTATGTTTCAGAACTCACAGACCTTCTTAAAATGTATTAATGACCATCAGCAGCAATTCCCCCGTCAAGTACTCACAGCCCAATCCATGTGCACTCGTCTGTGCTTGTGTATACATATGTATATAAGTGTAATGTAATGACACTTCAGCAGACTGATCCTGCAGCTTCAGATTCTCCAGGTGTATAAAAATCAGGAATAGGCAGCCCAGAATGAAGAGTCACCTATGAAACGAAACACACCAAAAATATTGCTCATGAAAACCTTTTGGTTAAAGTTAGCATACAGTAGTTTAAAGCGGATCAAGTAAGTTGATCAAAGTGGTCCTAAGACAAGAACAGGTATTGTTTTGGGTTTAGGGCAGCTTTGCTGAAAGGTTTTGATCCACTTCAAATGTTGACTACTATATTAGTATACTGTATGAAAACGTTTTTAACAATTCTCAGAAATCAAGCTTTTCATTGTGCATTTCAATTAATCTCAAACAAAATGCAGTCGGGTTATTTTGATTAAAATAACTAATAAAACAGCTAACTAACACGCGATAAAAACATTAACCATAAACCGTTTTTGCAAATAAAGACTTGACAAATACTTTATATACACTACCGTTCAAAAGTTTTAGAACAGTAAGATATTTAATGGTTTTTTCTTCTGCTCATCAAGGCTGCATTTTATTAGATTAAAAATCCAGAAAATTGCAATATTGTGAAATATTATTTCAATTTCAGTTTTCTGTGTGACAGTGTCACATGATCCTTTCAGAAATCAATGTTATCAGAGTTATCATTGTTGGAAACAGTTGTGCAGCCAAATATATTTTTTGGAACCTGTGATTTTTTTTTTTCCTCCTCAGGATTCTTTGATGATTAATAAGTAAAAAAACAACATAATTTTTACCAAATACAAAACATTTCTAAAATGTAAATCTATGCTATGATTCTTTTGTTCATTTAATAGATCCTTTGTTAATAAAAGTATTCATTTTATCAAGAAAGAATAAAAATGTACTGATCCCAAACTTTTGAACAGTAGTGAAACAGTAAACTACTGTAACAGTGGTTCTGAACATTATCATCCATTTTAAATAAGTGCTTCTCTTTTTAATATTTTAATGATAAAAGAATCCTAAAAAAAACTATTAAGCAGCTCAACTGTTTACAAAACACTGATAATAAAACATCAGCAAATTAGAATGATTTCTGAAAGGACTGGAGTAATGATTTATTATCAAAATTAGATTTGAAAATATATTCACACAGAAAACAGTTATTTTAAATTGAAATAATATTTCACAATATTTTTCTGGATTTTTAATCTAATAAATGCAGCCTTGATGAGCAGAAGAAACATCTTTAAAAACCATTAAATATCTTACTGTTCGAAAACTTTTGAACGGTAGTGTATATCTTTTTGAAAGTGAAAAGTGTGCTAAAGTGTACTAAAATGCTTGCAGTGAATTAATGAAATGAATGTTATACCTGAACGTTACGGTTGAGGCTGATGGCCGGGTAGTACATGCCCTCCAGCGTGTTGAAGGCAACGGGGCCCTGCTGCTCATCATTTATCAAAAACAACAGAATCCCACGAGAGAAATCCAGCAGCACACCTACAGTCGCTCCTTTACTTATTCCTCCATCCGTACTGAGAGAGGGAGAAAAGAAAGAGAGAAAAAATGAAAGATGATGCACTGACCAAATAGAGTGCAAGACCTATAATACACACTCATGTTTGATTCAGTAAACATATATAAAACTTAAATTTTTTATTTAACACTTGCGTGTTGTGTGAGTATTTCCTTTAGCCTGTTAGCCTCGACCTTTGCATGTGAATAATATAAACCAGCAGCAGGTGGCAGTAATGCATCACATTTTTATTCACTTGTACGCGACGTAGTTTAGCTAATTTCCACCACAAATGAACTACCAGCCCTATCTTTCCATGGTATGTATACAGTGCCCCCTAAACCACATGACAGCAGACATGAACATGCACATTAATAAACAAGCAGAGAGCGTTTCTCATGTGTTTGCCGTTAACAGAGCGTAAGGGCTGTCACTCAGACAGGTGTGATTTCTCAGGACACATATTTCACTGATCTCTCTTAAATAGTATGGACATATTTTGCGTGTTAATCCACACCCATGGCACCTTAGAAATAATGTTCAGATTCTACCACACCATCTGCGCACAGGTGAAGAAGACATGGAAGGTGGGAGAGTATGAAAGACAAAAAGAATGAAAACAATAAAGCATATTGTTTACTGTGACTATGTGGGTGAAGATGTCATTTCTATATTGCCAGCTGATGGTGTGATTTATGAAACTGTAACAACAGTGTTGTATTTGCAATCTCCAGAGAAATGCTTTACTTTTGAAATGTCAGGGGGCGTATTTTGTGTTTTGACAGAAAATCATGTTTGCTGGATTCTTCTGTGTTCACATCTTGTCACAACATTGCCAATAAATTTTGGTTGAAATTTCACAAATATATATTTTAAATGTAGTTTATGAGTCATTACGTGACTAAAGGCTATTACACTGATATACATTTAATGACTAAAATTTATGAAAGACTAAGATATGAATAGCATTCACTTTGTAACCAAGAGCAACAGAACATTTGTTACAAGGTGCTTTATTAGGCCTTTTATCCAAAAATTTATTTCCATAATTTTACATTGTAATATAATATAATATACAGTAGTAAATATTTTGTAACATACAATATATAATACAATATAATGCATTTTTGAATTGAATTGAATTTGAAAAATCAATCTGTAATTTTTATTTCATTGAAGTTGTAAATAAAAGACTATTGGAAAATGATTTATTATAAAATACTATTATATTATTATAACAATAATTATTATTATCTTTCTACTTTAAAATAGCACATTTAATTACTTGTTAAGTACATGTTACTTGCTGTTTCTTTGTAACTGTGAAATGTTTTAGCGGTTTCTGAGTGAAAATTGCTATATAAAATAGTTTTTTCAGAGTGTGTGCTGAATCATATACTCATTGTTCACAAAATTTTGATTTGGCAGTGATTTTGAATAAGTAATATCATGATAATCATTTAATGGAGAAGTTGCAAAACAAACATGCACACAGAGACAAATGTATTCATACCGGTTGGTGTGTGAGTTGTTATGCATGAACCAGGAGCGGTTGTTGTCCACATACATGGCCCAAGCTTTATCGTCCTTCCCCAGCATCACATCCTTCAGGACATCAGCCCGGGCGATTCCAAACGCAGGGTCAGGATGGTTGTCATAGCGATCGATGGTCATCTCCCAGTAGTGCACGCCACGAGAGAAGCCTGTGTTGCCCATCACGACGCGGTCGTCGTAACTGTTACACGTCACCGTGAGGTTGTCGTTGGACAAGATGATGTCAGGGTGGGCCGATGCAGGGTCAAAGGTGAACCAGGCAACTGCAGGAACAACACACACATATGGTCATGAAGGCTGCTTAAGCTTTGATTTACAGTAAGAATTAAAGTCCAGATGAGTTTAAGAATACGGAGACACTGCAAATCAATCTTGCGAACACACACTCAATCTCTCACTCTCAAACACACACACACACACACAAACAAACATATACAAGCAGACAAGAAAGGGTATATGAGGTTAACATAAAATGATGATGTTCAGGCATTCATACCTGCTGCCAGAATTTTACTACCATATGAGGGCAGACTCACTGAAATCAAGAGAAAGAGGGGAAAAGAGCGAGAGAAGGTTGAAGAGATAAAGAAAATTGGAAAAGGCAGAGAAATGCAGAGGACAGAAAATGCAGAGGGGTGGTAGGAGAGAAAAAAAAGAAAGTAACAGAATTGGGTACTGAAAGAGAGGAAGGAAAGCAGCAGATCAGGGAAGCTGGACTTACTCAGCGCTTACAAGTGATAAAATACTATAGAACGTTAGTACAGTTAACAGCACAATGATACTCATTTCTATTAGTAACATACAATAAGACATACAATGGTGTTAAAGACCTCCACAGCAGACTTTCAGTGTGACGTCACTGGCAATTTCCATGAATAGGGTACAAAAAACAGCCTGATTTTTTTTTTTTTGTTACATTAAACGATTAATGGTAAATGCCAAACTAATTTCAAACTAAATATTATAATCTTGATTTTCTATTTATTTTAAACTATGATTTTGTAGCAATGTGTGTAATTTGCATTAAGCTGTAAAGTCTGACACATCAGAAAAATCACATTATAGAATATAGATGAAAATATAATATTATATTATAAATGTAAAAAAAAAATGAAGTATCTTATTTGACACATCAGGCGTTTGTGGCTCATAGTATGATAAAGGAGAATATGGAGCTTCATTTCAATTTTAAACTGAATATTTAGAATATAATATATACGCAGCTGATGATTTTTATATGGAAAAAGGTCAGAATAAAATCTTGCAATACAGCATTGATTTAGAGTTGTATTAAAAAGGGAGCTCAAAGGCCTGATGTATCATTTTTGATACTCACCTTTTAACACAAACATGAACTATATATCAACACAATCTAAAAAAAAACACACATATATATATATATATATATATATATAACTAAATAAACCAGGAAAATTAAATTAGTTTTGTAAAATGTTTAAGAGTAATTTATGCTACCTAAAAAATGTAATCTTATGTTAGAAACTAGTTTAGTTTTAATTCCTTAAAAAGTCAAGTCAAGTAATGTATAATGGTGAGATTAAACACCATTGAGCAATTCAGAGCTCACTTTGAATTGAATATTTGTAACCAAATCGACGATAATTGCTAGAAATTAAGTATCCTCCAGTTAGCAAGCCAGAGGCGACAGTGGCAAGGAACCAAACTTTCCAAGGACACCAAAGTATATCCTACTTGTGGAAACTGCACACCATATTGACAATACTAATAAAAATCTGCTGTATTATTTTGCACTGACATGCTCAAGCTTCCCTGTGCATTAAGAGTGACAGCATTCAGAAGTAAGTGTGTGTGTGTGTGTGTGTGTGTGCAACAGTGAGGTAACATCTCTTACTCTCTGATGTCTGCATGACAAGTGTTTTGCTGTACTGGCCGACTCCACTGGAGTTAAACGCTTTAACGCGAGACTTATAAGTGCTGTTGAAGTGCAGACCATCCACTGTGCAGATCATCTCTATCCCAACATACACTTCCTGCAAAATACACACTTCAGTTAGTAAGCACACATGGTTAACAACCTATGCTCATAATGGATACTTAGCATACTATATGCAATGCATATACTGCATACTATATTTTTAAACAGAATACATAAAACAGAATACATGTTTCTGTTGTAAATGGCATTATGACAAACAAATAAGTCTATGGCTAGAATCAGAATAAAGTACTTTTTACTGTAGTAAAAGTAGTGTGCTAAATCACATTCACATGACTTGCACTTATTTCCATCAAAATGTGGACACATTGTATGTAGAAATAGTATTATGTAGTATTACTGTATTTCTGCAGTATGTAGTAGACACTTTGCATAGAATGCTAATTTTCTAGATGCTGATGAACATCTGGGGAAAAACACAATGTGATACTGCTGCTAAAAATCAAGCCGAAAATGGAGCAAATATGAGAACACATGAACCTGCCTTTCTAAAATAAGAGCTTGGCCTGTTTAGAGGATAGTTGAGTATGTGTGTGTGTGTAGGTTACAATGTGTGTGTCTGAGAGTGTTTTTCAGTGGCAATGTGTACATGTGAATGTGTGTGGCTATATAAGTGCCTTAGATTAATCTCAGGGGATTCATTTTGTGATAACTCAAGAAATAAGTTATAAATTATACATGGTATGTTTTTTAAAGAAAAAAAGTTTGAGCTATTAAAATGTTATGAGCTGAAAAGTACAATATCTGGAGTATGTAAAAAGTAATAAACAAATATAACTGATAAGATATAGACTTATATAGAGACTTATATAGACAGGTAGTCCAAAATAAATTGAACACTAATTATTCTATAAATAGAGAGTGTTGGATTTTCTAGATGATAAATAAATTACAATTTGAAGAAATGTAAATAAAAAGAAGATCTTTGAGATAGTAATAATATTTAACAATATTACGGTTTATTTCAGCATTTCTAATCCAATAAATGAGCGTAAGAAACCTCTTGTAAATCCTTTTATATGCTAGTGTTTGTAAAATCACAAAACTGGTGATGACAAGAGTAAACAGTGAGTGACAGTGTGTGTGTGTGTGTGTGTATGCGTGTGTGATGCTATAAGTGTGTGTTTGTGAGTGCAGTGGTCCTCTAATATATAAATAGACTTCTGCAGCGAAAGGCATGAATCATCTTTAGACTTGGGCATTTTTAGGCAAATGTGAGATGAGACACCATGTTCGTAAACTTGACGTGATTTAATGGAAATACATGCGTGTCTCTTGTAACTCACTCACTGCTCACAGCCAAATGACACATCCATGCTCCACATTAAATATCAAGCTTTTCAAGCCCAACACTTCTCAGAAATGCCCACTTAAGCTCAGAACTGTCTGATATCTGGACAATCTGATCAAAAAGAATATACTAATTCACATTAATCTTAATTGCAATATAGCAACTAGACTGACTGAAGCAGCAGATTAATATTTTTGAAAGAAGTTTCTAATGCTGCTTTTATTCGAGAACCAAATTGAAATTATTTTTCACGAATTCGCACTTCTTCATAAATTTTAATAAGCAAATTTGGCATGCTGTCGGGGGGCGAGCCGGGAGCCCTGCTGATAGTAACCCTAGCGAGGGCAGAGCTCGGAGCGAGGCTTGGTCCCGTTGAAGGTGCGAAAGAAAGGCGGAGGAGGGGAGGAAGGGGGTATGCCTAACTAGATGCTGAGAGGAGGGAGACAATGGTATTTAAGCTGAGGCAGATGAAATGGAATTAGGATAATGATTAATAGGCTGGTGAGCGTTGATACTGATGAGCGTTAATAGGAACCAGCTGTGCTGGGCACTCAGCGCGCTCTTCCCGAAACTATGTTAAAACATTGTAATAATATTTTACATTTTTGACCAAAGAAACCAAGTCTTGGTGAGACTTTTCATGCTTTTTTACCATTCAAAAAAATCTGTGATGCCTATATTATAATCATGAGAATGCAATAGCACAAAAAGGTTCACAGTTTATGTGACACTCACTCTGAACTGGCCTCCACTCCCATCATCCAGTTCTAAAATGTAGCCGTCCACAGCAATAGTAGAGAGAGGTGGCTGTTTCCACGACAGAGTCGCACTGTTGGTTTGAGTACAGCACTCCTCTAACTGAAGAATAGGAGCAGCTGGAACTAAACACACACACAAAGCCACAAACAAAGACGGACAGGGTTATTTTTGGGTAGTGTTCTGTCTTACTGTGTCATTAAGGAAAGCCATACATAAAAATGACACACACACACACACACACACAGACTCACCCTTCATCTGGACGAAGTCTAGCTGGTGTATGGTCTGCAGCAGGGGACCACTGTCCAGCGTCAGGTCAAAGTCACTGCTCATCCGAGGGGTCAGAGAGCCCTTCCCCCACTGATTCTCTGTCATATGGACCCGTCTGATCAGAGCATCTGATATCTACACACACACACACACACACACACACACAGACTGTGATTCAGAATATATTACACGGAATTAAGTCAAATTAATGGAGTGTTGCCATTATGCAAATGTATGACCTTCTGTTAATTTAATAAGATTCCTTGGAGCAAGAAACATTTTGTGATCAGAAAGGTTTTGGAAGGCAAAGTGTCATTAAACAAGAGTGCTTGTATTTGAGGAAAAGTTTTATAGGATCACACACTTTTTAATGAATACATTTCTGAAATTAAAACACTATTTAGCATATATATTAAAAAAAAGATTATTATTTGAATAATAATTCATTTATCATTTACTTTTTACAACTAGAGTATGAAATACAGGACCTTTTCAAAAAATTTGGATATTGTGCTAAAGTTCATTATTTTCTGTAATGTACTGATAAACATTAGACTTTCATTTATTTTAGATTCATTACACACAACTGAA
>JAUMHI010000054.1:16994338-17011065 GCA_032359435.1 Enteromius unitaeniatus
AATATATGAAAGTCTAATGTTTATCAGTACATTACAGAAAATAATGAACTTTATCACAATATGCTAATTTTTTTTAATTGTATTGGCTGATGACTATTATTTTAATAATAATTTTATCAGTGGATTATTTATCATATTATTATTTCATTCTTTTTTCCAATTGCTTGTTTGTCAAATAAAACATTATATACATAAATAAAAATGCTTTTAAAATGTTACGTTCGGCATCACAAAAAAGTCGATTTTTTTAATTACTAGTGTTTTAAATCAATTAATTAAATAAATGCTACCCAAATAAAAGGCACCACAAATAAAATTGTTTTTTTAAATGAGCATGCACAAACTGGCCAATACAGAAAAAATGGTACAACTTTGTTTAACCCCTAATATCTAACCAATGCTATATTTTAGAGCAGAGTAAAGGTTGAGAAAAACACTCTGATGAAGAGAAGCGGTCCAGTCTTTGGAAATCCAATTTGTTTTACATCAAACTGATTTGGACCTTGGTACACCCTTAAAACTGATCTCATGCATTTCAATCCATTAAAAGTTAGTTCTTTCTCTAGTGTCTAAATATTCTAACTTTCCAGCCCATGTCAGCAGATGAGGTTCATTAGTGTGGTATTAAAAGGGTCAAGGACCTGCAAGAAGCCGCTGGGATCATTTTCTTTGATAACTTCCAGACAGTATTCCATTAGTCCTGTGGTCTGCCTCAACTTCACCGTGCAGTGGGATATCTGATCACGAACCACCTGAGATAAAAAGTAGATAAAAAAGGCAGAAAGAAAGAGAAAGAGAATGAATTCACGATAACTGCGCTGTGACTGGGTTGCTAGGCAACAGCAGGACCAATAATCTGCATCCTCTCAGAGCACAAAACACATCACTGACCTTTTACAAAAAACATTTTAAAATCCATTTGCACTTCAGGCCTGCATATTTCAATGGATGAATGTATGTGTCAGTGTGTGCTTCTACTTCTACTTAAACCAAGCGGCTACATCTGGTTTAGTGACGCACAAGTACACACTAATACACACATGTCCTCCAAGAGCATCTAACCTCATTGAATGATTCAAACATAAAACACTCCACATGAGAGCAGTTCAAATCCAAACAGTACGAGACAGAGCCAGACAGAACTGAAGAAATGCAGGCTCATCTCGCAGAGCCTCTGGTCAATACTAGAACCCCGACATCTTTGTAACCATGGGAACAGGCCTGTGGCACCATGGAGACAAGAAGGGAGAATAGACCGATATAAGACGCAAGCCAAAAAAAAAAATAAAAAATCTCACATACTACTAACCGCAGGGGAGACCAGGACATTTTTAACAGTATTACATTTTCCCTTCATAACTCACAGACAAATATACATGTCATCTTTCAATGTAAGAAACATTTATATACGCCAAAGGTAACAGCACCACTAACCGAAAAGTAGAACACAATTAAACTAAAACCTATAACAGAGGAAGCATTAGAGGATTATTATATATTTTGGCCAAAAGCAACAGTTTTAATTTAAAACACATTAAATATGGATTTGTTTCTGACAAGCACACAGTGCTAATGTATAGTATCAAGCTTAGCCTTAGTTCTGGCAGGTCACATGAGCTGACTCTCATCTCAACCCTATCTACCTATAGGAATATGACACGTATCCAAGCATCGATATAAGGTCCCTCAGTACTATCAGCAGTTTTCACATTGCTTAATCGCTAATTACCCTCTTCCATCCCCAACTCCTCCTCTGTCAGTCAGGATCCAGCCGTCTGACTCTCCTTTGAATCAGACTCATTCTAAAGCGTGTATATAAAATGAATGAACTTTAATGATGTCTGGAATACTGCTCTGTTTAACCTCTGGGGTTATCGCAGCTCTCCCTGCTTTCATCCATGCTAGGCTGGATGGATGCACAGGGAGTTCTTGCCCAGAACTGAACCGTACCGCCAATCTAAACTGTGTGCTAACTGTCAATCATTTTGATGGCACTCACTCACTACAGAGGATCCATATGGTGATGTGAAACTAAATGCATCCAAATCTGATCCAATGAAGAAAAAACTTATATCTTGTTTAGCATTTATTTTTTGGGTGAACTTGGCAATGGCAAGCAGTAAAAGCACCACAAAAATCCAACTGAAATTTTACATTTGAATCCATTTTAATCTAGACATGTTATTTGAATTCTCAAGCACACTGATTTGACATTTCTTTACTTGCCATTTTAACTAAAGAGAGCTGCAGCACACTAACTATAGATGAAGCCTGGGATTCAGAGTCTTATTCAAGGACACAATGACTCGAGGTTAAACCTAATATCTCCGTGTTAATAGCCCAGATTTTTAACATTAAGCAGAGTTCCCCACGTGATAGAAAACATTTTCATATACTGCATAGAAGCTTGGGCTACAAACAGGCTGTTTTGACACACCAAGAATGGCTGCTGATTAGCCCCGCTGCCTGAAGCATGAAACTATTCAGAATCCAACTTTGGCAGAAAAGAGATTTAATGAATTTTTAATGGGGAAATAAAAAATATCCTCAGCGCCCAGTCATCTGTTGCCCTAATACAGAAATGTGTGGAGATTTACATGAATATTAGTTAACAAACTAAACACTAAACTTCATAGTTCTATTCTGACAAAACTACTGAAAAACGCAACTTGCAAAAGCTGCAATTAAAAAAAACTGTGTGTTAATCTAATTCATTCATCACTTCTATTAACACATACTAAAAAGCCTTAAGGTGTCAGTTGCTAAACCTCTAATTAAGAAATCTAATTGACTTTGGATAATTAGCACCAGACCCATTTTTTTCCAACCTTTCCTTTACCTCCATAAGAGTAGAGAGCTGTCATTCTGCTTTTGTGTGTTTGTTTTATTAATGAGCTCCTAGAAAAAGGAATGAGGACCAATAACTGAGGTGTGAATGTTAGACAATATCCTGGGAGAATATGACTAGTTTCTTGCCATATATCGGCATACTGTACTTCCACTGGGTTGGCAAGGATGTTTTGTGTGGCTGTGCTTACTGAGAGTTTGTGTTCATGTTCTTTGGTTACTCTGCTGAGAAGCTGAGCTTTCCTGCGGTTGAGAGCTTCAATCAGAGCATCACACTGGGCAACCAAACATGCCTCGAATTCAACTCCATTCTCCTGAAACACAAGGTGAGGAAAGAATTAGATCATTAAAGCTAATACAGCACTGCACAGGTGTGTGTATGAGTGCAGTGTGTGTCACGGCTGTACCTGTATGTGTTGGACCATATTTCTGAGCTGCACCAGGAACTCTTTGGCCTCTGTGGCCCGATCAGACAGAACATTCAGTGCTTGAGAGAGCTGTCCCTGAAAACACAAAGACAGAAGGAGAGAGAGAGATGTGAGAAGATATGGGAACTATATATAAAGAGCAATTGAACTTTACTAACCTAATTTTGCTGAAGCTTTAGTAATGCATGTGTTTAGGTTATGTGTGGAGTCTGTGGACCTTTCTAAAGCTTTTTGGATAAAGCAGTTCCAAAATTCTAACAACAGCAGTGATATTTGGAAAATAATCAATTCCTCTTTCTATTTGAAATATTTTCTAATTAATTTTGTGAGTAAACTTTCTGTAAAACAAAAAACAAACAAACACAATAATAATAATAAATAATAATTATTATTGTTATTATTAATAATTAATAAATGTAGTTTTGTTTTAGTACAATACACCACTATTAAAAAGTTTGAGGTTATTTAAAACAACTTATATATATATTTTAAAGTGTAATTTATTCCTGTGATGACAAATCTGCATTTTCAGCAGCAATCACTCCAGCTTTCAGTGTCACATGATTCTTCAGAAAAAATTCTGATGTGCCGATTTGGTGCTCAAAAAAATATTATTTTTCATTTTTAAAACAGTAGTTCCACTTAATATTTTTGTGGAAATTATGATACTTTTTTCAGGATTTTGTAAGATTTTATAATAAAGTTTAAAAGAATATATATATTTTTTTGTTTACTTTTACCATTTATTGGACTTTTTTGTAAGAAGGCAAAAGTCTTTACTGCTACTTTTGATCAACTGAACGCATTTTAGCTGAACAAAATGATTAATTCTTAAAAAAATAATGATAAAATCTTACTGTCTTCAAACTTTTGTACAGTACTATACTATGTAAATCTTGACATTTTTCAGCATTTTATTTATAAATGGTGTTTTATTAGATTTAAAACATTAAGTAGATATCCAATATTTTATTAAAATTACATTGAGCATTTTTTAATCTTTTCTACACATATAAACCATTTTTCTGTACTCTTAACATTTTGTTTTACACAGTCTAACATTCTGTTGAATCTGCTGCAGCAGGGAATCAGTGATGTACATGAAATGTGTTAATGCTAGAAAGTTGAGTTGAGCGAGGAAGTGACATAATTTGTGAGAGGTGAGTCATTAATTCTGTCATTTAAAGAGTGGGTGAGAGAATAGGAAGAGGAGTGAACGTGCGTATGTGTGTGCGTCAGGCATAGAGAAAGGATGTTGCTTTAGAGTGGGAAAAATATCCCATTATAAATGTTCTCACATTGCTATGACAACCATCCGCCAAGAGACCTCCACTTTCATTTGTGGTCTGTTCTCAAACGAGGAACAAAAATGAGAGAACAAGGAGTGAAACACAGTGCTCCAAATTTTATTCTATGGCCTAAATACTACATCACAGCCATATACACAGCATTACGCTCTAGAACGTTACATACTAGAACCACATGACAGCCTCACACACTACAAGCCAGCGCATTGCACGCTAAAACACTAACATACAGACATACTAGTCCTATGATAAGAACTCAGCAGGTGCAGTGTCACAGAAACATCTTATCTTAAGCATTTGTCGTAATTGAGAGCTGAAATCATGTTAAACAGATAAGACTGGATTCTGGAGTTCAGTTGGTTATGTAATAAGGGCCCAGCTGCTACAAAGTTAGTTAAATTATTATGAAAAGACACCACAGGCTTGTTTTTTCTTTGACTAGTCTATTAGTCTATTATTGCACTTCTATAGCATTTATTATTTCAGACTGGTAGAAAGAAAATATCCAAAACACACACTTAAGAGTTTATAGTATTATATATTGTTTTATTATTTAATTTGATTCGATTCGATTCGATTCGATTCAATTCAATTCAATTCAATTCAATTCAATTCAATTTAATTTAATTTAATTTAATTTAATTTAATTTAATTTAATTTAATATTCAAGTTTTTTAAAAACTTTAACGTCAACGAAATGAAGTAGGAATTTTGAACCTGGTTTCATTAAATGTTCATATTTCCATTCTGGAAACTATATGCAAATAAGCGCATATTTAATTCGATAATTGATCATTTGTATTTAAACATGACAACTGTCAAGTGTGGTGAAATCTATTTGAAATCTGCAGCACTCGCCTGTGCTGTCTTTCCTTAGTCTTGCCAATAAATATAAATTTATAACAAGAGTTTTCTCACCTTAAAAGAGTTAGTCTCTTATCTCATGTTACACACTAGAATACCTCAGCCCAGCATATCACTGCATTACACACTATGCACTATTTGGTCATGCAATAGAAGACAGGTCGGCAGCCGGTGCAACAAGAATATTTAGAAAACATGTTTGGAAACCAAGCACCAAAAACCAAAAGACGGAAATCATCCCAGTCTCATCTTCAAAATCATTCTGTTGCATTTGAACTTTACTATAAATCTTTAGCTATGTGTGTTTTGCACTAGTAAGAATCCAGTTCCAAAATCCAATGACAGTATTTCTGTTTATAATTTAGTAAACTGTTAGTAAATTCTGTCTGTAAAAAAAAATCATGCAAAGTAAGTGAAATGTAAAAAAAAATGCTAAATATTCTATATATGGAGACACCCAGGACTCAGATATAGGCACTGGCCATATCTGTTGACTACTATATTATCAATAAAAATATTAAAATTGGAATATTCAGTGCTGTTTCAAAACGCAGTAATATGCTCCCTTCAAGTAAAAAGACTTTCAGAGCATCAGCACATCACAGGCTACATTTCCTGCTTCCTGTGTAAGTATCTGTGTATGTAGCACAGAAAGATAGATGGAGAAATTAAGAAAAAGAGAAGCATATGGTGCCCTGAGGCTAGCAAAACTACAATCTGTTTAGTGAATGACGAGCAAGTGTCTGCAGTGCGGAAAGAGGCCATTTTCCTCTGATATGAGGCCAGCTCGCCTGTGTTCAGTGAAATAGCTACATATGGGACCACAGTAGAGGACACTGATCCAAGATCTGATCTCAGTGTGTGTGTGTGTCCCAGGTGCTAAAAGGGGGAAGCCGTATTTGGGTCTGCCATGATGCTGCTGCTGTCCCAGTTCAAACTGATAGTAAGCAGCCACAAGATCAGACATGGAGCATTGAACAGAGAGTAATGTAACTGAACACACAAAATGACGCAGCTCAACACATGGAGTAATGCAGTGCTTGAAATGAGGGGGTGGACACTGAGTAGGAATGGTTTCTTAGTGCCAGGTAACTTTTTCTGCTCTCACATCTGTCTGCACATGAAAAAGTCTCCTCGCCTAATACAAAGAGGGGTGACTTAAATTATAGTCGTTTATCAGTCAATATTTGATATGCACAACTGTTCAAAAGTTTAGAGGTCTTTTAGAAGTCTCTAATGCTCATAAAGGCTGCATTTATTATTTAAAAAATACAGTAAAACGAAAATATTACGAAATATCGTTACAATTCCAAAAATTATTTCTATTTTAATGTAAGTCATTTACGCTAGTGAATTCTCAGCATCATTACTCCAGTCTTCAGTGTCACATGATCCTTCAGAAATCATTCTAATATGCTTATTTGGTGCTAAAGAAATATTTAGTATATTATTAATATTAACAATAGTTGTGCTGTATAAGATTTTAAAAACAAAACAGCAGAACTGCTTTACACATCGATCATTTCAGGACTCTTTTATGAAGATAAAGCTCAAAGGAACAGCATCACTCTCATAAAATTAATCTTTTAAAATACCTATAATTTAATAACTCTTTATAATCTCTAGCAAATCTCAAAATGAATGTCCATTTTCATTTTATAGTCGTGGTGTATTAATTTACTTGTAGCATTTAAAAGTGTTTTTGTTTTTAGTCTGTAAATTTAAAAAAATTGGCTATTTATAACTTATTGGCCATAATTATTATCCTATCACATCACCCAGAATATAGAAGCATTACTAGTGGTCTCACGCCAACAATTTTTCTGAACCATACTGATCCACCATCTCCCTTTCTGTTTATTGCTTGTGTTTCTGAATAGATAAAAGTCTTGTTTTGTTTACTGCTAAATGAACTCACAATGTATTAACTCACATATTGCATGCATGTTAGGACGAGGAGAGAGAGAGGGGACTCTCTCTTCATTCTTCACCTCTCCTATGGATACAGTCTTTTCTCTTCCACAGACAGACACAGTAAATCAGCTCACCGCCTCACTGTATCATGTTGCTACAACAACAGGCCACGGTCAATGCAGTTTTACATGTTCCCTGAGGAATCCAGCACACACAGTTAACATGAGCATTCTGTACGGTTGAGTTCCCATCACCAGAAATCTAGAAAGTAACCTAACATCACAGGAACATTTAACCTCTGTCACTTTAAAACAGCACCAAATGTGCACTGCAGTTACGATTATAGACGCCTCAAAACCAACACAAACATGTATTTACCATCAGAAGGTTTGTCTTGAATACCTGGATTTAAATGACTTTGGTTGTTTTTTGTTGAATCTAAGCTGGAGAGCTGGTGCGCAAGTGTTTTTCATTTGGCCTGAATCATGGCTGGTTGTGTCGTGCGCTGTGTTTTAATTAGACCGGTGGTGTCTCACCCGTCACAGTGAACAGTCTTGCTGCACTAGACATTTTACACCAAAACCAGTGCTCAATCCACTGAAAAAAACATTTGAGCTGGTTTTAAAATGGAACAGGGCACTTCTAAGCTGGTAAGGCTGCACACATTTCTAAAAATAAAGGTTCTTTATTGGCATCGATGGTTCCATGAATAAGGTTTAATGGAATCTTTCCACTCACCAAAGGTTCTAAACAGTGGATGCAGATTCTTTACACAATAAGAAATAATGATTCTTTAAAGAATTGTTCAATCAAAGATTCTCTGGGAAACCAAAAATGATTCTTCTATGGCATTACTCCTTCTTTTGGAACCTTTATTTTTAAAAGTGTACCAGACCAGCTAAACCAACTGAAGACCAATTTACCCAGACTGTAAGACATCCAGACTCAGACTAGGTTGTCCATCTGTTAGCCCATCTTAAACCGGGCTAGCTTTAACATGCTTTGTATATTTATCAGTGATTTTTTTAACTGTAAACCACTATCTCAAGCAGTTTCCCCACCTTGTGGAGCTTCCACATGGCCCCCAGCGCTTTGACCTCATGAGTGGAGTGTTTTCCGTCCTCCAGACACTGGTAGCACACAGGGGTCTTACACTGGACGCAGTACATACTCAGGTTCTCTAGCTCGTGCTCGGTGCAGGTGGAGATCTTCCGGGGGCTCGTGCGGCGGCTGATTCTGCCTTGCGCCGGAGGCACGAGCCGGTGTTTGGCCAGCGGACCCCGGGGCGGATGGCACCGGAGGCGGCACGGATCGCAGTAGAACACGTCGCACTGTTCGCACATGACCGTCGCCTCGCGGGGGCTCTTCTCGCACAGCTGACACTTGAGCGCGGCCGCTTTGCTCTGCTGATACCGGTCCACAACCCCCTCGAGCACACGGTTCTTGGGGAAGCCCCGGAGCCCCCGGTCGTCCAGCGTCAGGCTGCGGTGGCACTGCGGGCAGGTGAGGCAGGAGTTCCGCGGGACTGGCGGCAGGATGCCGGTGTGAGGCAGCAGGTGGTGTTGCGCCTGTGGCGGAGGAGGCACGGAAGGGGGGAAAACACGTACCCCGTTGGGGGACTTCTGGCACGGGGTGGTCGGTGCGCTCACGAACCCGCCGTAAGATCCGTATCCGCTGTCCGCCTCGCTGTACAGACTCATCTTATCCAGGTCTAAGTAATCATAATCGGAGACGCCGGAGCCTGACGCGCGGCTGCTCTGCGGGGACTCGGCGTCGGGAGTCTGCACCAGGATGTTTCTGGCGCAGGCCAGGCAGATATTATGCGAGCACGGCAGGATGATCGGCTCGCGGAAAAACGAGCCGCAAACGGGGCATTTTAACTCCTCTTCCATTTCATCCATCTTGTTCGATCCGGGTTCGGAGGCTTCCTGTGAACGAAAACGGAGTATTCCCTCCAAAGGCGGCTCTGTGCGTACGCGTCTCCCTCTCTCCCCGTCCTGTGCCGGAGGATAGAGGAGGGGGGCGGTATAAATCCGGTGGGCGTGGGCTGACTCCAAAACTGATGCGCGAGCGGCAGCAGCTACTGCATAAAATCGCTGTCAGTTTACGTGATGAGCTCCAGGAGTCCAATCAAACCGCTGAAGGAAAGTGTGGCAGAAGTGCTCGATGAATTTGAGACACGGCCAATGTTTGTGTCAGTGCACCTGCTCTAACAGCGCTGAAGGTGTGTTTATGTAGGCTACATCACAAGCCACTCTTCAGCTCAAAAGCGTCGAAGCGTTCTCTCCTCATTGCTAGGTGCTGATCATTTCTCTAGGCAGAATGTCTATGGTAACCATAAAGAGAGCAAATAGATCAAAAATAATACCAAAAAGAGGTTTTTTGTCGATCCCGTCCGATATAGACGATGAGCCATTAGTTGTTGCTATGGTTACCTCCCAACAAAAACGATGTCTGCTCAAACAAACTTGTTTGAAAACGCAGTATATCTAACTATTTGAAGAAAATGTGTAGATAATACAGCTTTTTAGACATACTAGGTGAGCAGTTGTTATTTTTTACCTCCTAACGCAGAAGCACAATTTTATGATAACTACACACATTTTTAAATAGGTACAGTTTTTTTTTTCCAATAGCCATTTGGTAGTAGGTTATGTTTTGTTTTTATTTCTCTGTGCTAAAAAAGGTGGATGCTAAAGGTAGCTTATTGTAAAATGTCCACAGTTTTATAGCTGTCATGATACTGATGTTTAATTTTGCTTATATGATTTTCTCAGGATCACTGGCAGTAAGGTTCTGGGTTTTAGAGGAATCTGCATGATGTTTGCCAGCTGCTATTGATTTGACCAAATTTTTGACCTCTTGTGTCATGTGTTTTTAGACACGTGTGAGCATCTGAAACGTGAGTGCTAGTAGAGGAGTGCAGGAGAGTGTGTGTGGGTTTATTGAGGTTGTTGTAGAGTGTGTGTGTGTGTGTGTGTTAGAAGGCCTGTGATTGAGTGCCATGTGAATTTTGTCCATGTGCCACTCTTGTGAGTATCTGTGTGAGAGAGACTTAGTGAGGGGGGGGAATTAATTGTTTAATCATTTTTATTCTTATGACAGTAATTGGGTCACAGAGCAGGCTCTAAACTGGGGCCAGTAGTTATTGAGGTTCTCGGAGCAGAGAGTCCGCCGTATTTGCGTGACAGTCTTCAAGGAGATGCTAAAATCTTGACTTTCATAACACAAATTGATACAGCAATATTGAGTCAATGGCAAAAGTATGCAAAGCCAACTGAAGTATATGACACAATGCCACCAACCTCAGTGCACTGCACACATAAAAATATATATTTCATTTTATTAATTAAATCACTTTTTTTTCTTTCACTTGCCATTTGTTATGTAAATTATTTGTCGATAAAATGCTTATATATTTAATACTCCTAGCTTCAGAGCAAATAGGAGAAACTTGTACTGAATTAAAAACCCACACAAAAAAAAAAACTCTATTGACCTCTGACCAAACTGGGCTTTTCCTCCAGCTGCTGATCTCTAAATACCTGCAGGGAGAGTGATTGTGCTCGCAGCTGCACAGTAAACCTTCAACAGCTCTGCAATCGGTCTCTCTGGCTCTCCGCTTCAGTCTGTCCATCTGGAGCTGCTCTTGCTGAAGGAGGTGATGCTGAATCTCTTGAAAGATTTCAGAAACCTAAAATCTCCAGGCAGAAGGAGAAGGCGTCCAAAACTTAGTCTATAAATTGGCTTGGTTTCATACCCTAGAGTACTCATTCGCCATCCTGGCTGCAGAGATTTTGCATCAGATAGGAATCAATCAGACTACGCTGTGTGTGGATTTAGTGTTAAGTTCATTTTTTTTCCTTCTGTCTGTGTGCACAAGCTGTTCATCATCCACAGTTATATAAAAGCTGTAATGCAATCTAATGAAGACAACCTGTATCTATAATAGCGTTTTTATGAGTATGCCTGTCCATTAGCATATGTGTGTGGCAGTAGTTCACCGAATGGAATTTATTTTTGGTAGGTCTGAAAATGAACCCGCTCTTTCTATGATGCTGAGAGTAGGCAGCCCCTTGCATAACAGGTAAAAGCCAGTTCCAGATTGAGGATGAGAGGGAGAGGATGAAAAATAGAGGGGAAAGTAGATTTCTCTATCCACCTACTCCTATTCATGCTGTCTCCGGCGTTTTCTCTCCTCCCACGTGCATCCTGTCGTGTGTGTGTGTGTGCGCGCAGACGTCAGGGAGAACTGTCCCTGCTTAACACTCCATACAAGGTGATAACCGGATGGAATGCTAGGATATTAAGAGAGATGGAAAGAGAGTTTTTTTAATTACATATAAAATTAATTCATTTGAGATTTTTCCTGCCCAGCTAAGTAGGTGTTAAGAACATTTTTCTAACCAGGGTTGGGGGTAATGCATTATGACATGGGTTACGTAATCAGATTAATCTTTCAAGTAGGTTTAGGTTAAATTGTAAAGTAGTGCGCTACCTTTTGATTTAGAAAGGCTAGTAGCCTACCTTTGTTTTTCCCAATTATTGACTGACAGAGTGAAATCAGGAGGAAGTGCAGAGGTGTTATGTGCACTGTAAACATGATGAACACTAAATATGAACATGCATTTACTTGTCTCACACAAAAATACAGCAAGTATTATTCAAAAATTAAAACAATGAAATGCAAACTCAGAATTTGATACACATCTTCAATATTAAGACAATACATCTCTGTCTGTCGGTCCAGAATTGAACTATATTTGTACTATTCTTCACGCAATCCAACTGAAAGGTGTTTGAGATGCGCCCTCTACTGTAAAGACGTGAATTTACACTTTCTTAAGCCTGAGGCTTATTCGTTTCACTTTTAACTTTTTTGGACCTTTTACATTTCCCCCAAAATGTACTTTTTATTTTAAAATCAAACAAGCGAGCCCAGCCTAGATTTAAAAAGTAACACAAAGATAACCTAACGTCCCACAGAAATAACTAACACGGTTTATACTGTACTGGAAGCAATTATTGTTTTTGCAGTAATGTTCTCCCTACATCTCTAACAACATTAAAGACCAGAATATTTATGTTAATAATGTCTCTGGAAGATTTTTTTTAACTTGTCAAGACAAAGTATTAGTTTAACAGCTTTTTTTTGGGTTTGTATGTTTTTTTGTTTTTGGAAAATGTATCTCAGATGTTTGTCTTTTTTATTAATAGCAATTAATATATCTTGTCACAATGCCTTATTTCCACTTATAAAGTTTTTTGTTGTTGTTGTGTTTTTGGTTACCAAGGAAACAAAATTATCAGTGAGGAGCATGCTTGAGATAAAATATGAGACATGATGTGTGAGGACACTTGACAATGTGCGAATGGAATATTTTTATTGCACGTAATTTCCAAAGAGCTGTTATTTTGTCAAATTATGCAAGTGTGAAGATATGCATCATGAACGTGGGATGCATAAAATGCTAGCAATGGATGCTAGCTAGCAAGAAGAAGTCCAAAATGTTTCAACATAATTTTCACCACTTTTATGTCCATCGAAGGACATTTATTTTTTCCCATTGATTTCATATTTTTTAGCTATGTTAAAGTCAGTTTATTTTTCTTGACTGCATAGGCTACAGAAATTCCAGATGAACAAGAACATAACCCTTTCCACATTAAAGCAGTCTAAAAAATCACATCACACTCACAAACACAATTTACATGATCACTGTGGCACAGCAATTATCACATCAGGGCTGTCATTAGCACTCATTTAGTGTCAGCAGAGAGAAGAACAACAATCCTCTGAGGGGGTGTGTGCATCATTGTGTTTCTTTAGCAAACTGCCAAGCAGTCTCTTTTTTGTTCTGTGCAAGCATGCACACACACAACATTTGAAAGTTAAATAGTAAACATCTATTAGTATGATGATTAAAAACCCTGGCTTGTAAAAAGATGATTAACACAGCATAATGACCTCCAGGTTGCTTCAGGAAATTAGCAAATGAACCAAGTAGATGTGTCAGATACATATATTTGGCTATAACAAATATTTTATAAGCACATTTTCTCTACTTAAACAGCTTTATTTATTTATTTATTAATTTTATCGTAAACTGTCATTTCTATACTTACATCGTGATTTTTATACTCTTCTAACGGATTCATAAGTTTTTTCAATGCAAAACTCATTTTTCAATGTAAAACTGTTCAGTAAAATTGTATTTGCTTTTGAATAAGAGCTGATAGCGCCACCATGTGGTGTTTCCCCCCAAAATTGCAAATATGTCAGTAAATATGTATTAAAAAACTTTCTTCGTTAATTATAAATCTGAGGCGGGTGTTATTTGCTGCAACTTCTGCTAACTTCAATACAGTCATATTTAAATATAAATCAAATACCCTTTATATATAGCAGATAAAACAGGGCAAAGGGGAATAATGTACTAAAATACAATGGCCCACAAAATCATTGATTACATGTTGCTATAATATTCGCTAAAATAATAAGCTTCTGCCAATGAAAATGAAGCTTTCTTTTTAAACTCCGTCAACCGTTATACGCAATGACGTCAACGAAGCAGCTCCGCCCATCCGCGGTACGTCAGAGTCGAGGCGGAAGCGGAAGACGAGCAGTGGGCGCAAAAACATGGCGTGCGCATACACAGGCACAGGCAGGATGACAGCCGGCGCGTGTGTGTTTTCCGCGCTTATCGCAACATGTGTGATGCTGCAGCCCGCGTCGGCCAAGCTGGACAATCTAAGAGTAATCACAGACGGAAACTGGGAGGAAATCCTGACGGGAGAGTGGATGATCGAGTTGTGAGTTGTTCAATTGAGTTAACAACAAAAAAAGTCTCGAGTTTATTTATGTTTATCAATGCGTGCTAGTTAAAAAAATATGCAGTTTAAGATTATTGCGTTACTTCTGATCGCAGTGTTCTTGTGCTGGGCTCAGGATAGAGGAAGTTCAGTGCTCTGAGGTTAAAGGCAATGATTTCATCAGTTACTCCCCCAAATATTGATTCAAGACCTCATGACTTCTTGCTCGGAGCACAAAAGGACATGTTAGGAAGAATAACAGCCTCGGTTGATGCTTGTTGCACCTGCATCTAATTGGTGGCTGTCATTCTGCCTAACATCTGTAACATCATGACAGGGATCTCCTGATCTTCACTGTCCGTCTCTCTAGAAATGTTTAAGCGCTGTTTCCCCTGCATGCTTCCTCCAGCTGGAGCAATCCAACAAGAGGATTGCAGTTAAATGGATCCAATGGGAAACAAATGAGGCTCGGTGTCTTTGTGTCTCCTCTGGCTGGGATTGTGTTATTGGATTAAAAGGTTTGCCTGTCTGCTGCAGCTTTGCTCCGTGGTGTCCAGCCTGCCAGCAGCTCCAGCCTGTGTGGAATGAGTTTGCAGAATGGGGAGAAGATTTGGGAGTGAATATTGCCAAAGTGGACGTCACCGAGCAGCCAGGTGGGACTCTTATCGGCACACATCTGGATTCTCTGCTTTCCTAAAGGCTTGTCTTTCTGATTCTCTCTCTATGTGCTGCAGGTTTAAGCGGGAGGTTCATCATCACAGCGCTCCCTACTATATACCAGTGGGTTTCATTCCTTCTCGATACGGTTAACCCTTTCTTTAGAAGTTAGTGAGCTGGTGATAGATTCGAGCAAATCAAAAAAGTAAACACATTTGCTAACTATTGAAGTTTTATTCATTTAATGCATTCTGAGCTTAATGAAAATATTAGTTGTCTCTTTTTTTGTTTTTAGATAGATAGACACCAGCAGTTGTCTTGTTCACGTCTGTGTGGTGTGAAGGCAGTTAGAAATGGTTAAACGTGGCTGTTCGTGTGTGTGTGTGTGTTGCAGCTGTAAAGATGGTGTGTTTCGGCGGTATCAAGGAGCGCGCTCTAAAGATGACTTCCTGAGCTTCGTTGATGAGAAGAAGTGGCAGAGCATAGAGCCGGTCTCTTCCTGGTTCGGCCCCTCATCCTTCCTGTGAGTACATGTTGTGGGTGTGTGCCGGGGTGCTTTCAAATTGTATAATAATGCAATAGCTCTGGGCAATAGCTCCAGAAAAAGGAGTTTAGAGAATCTAGAGCAGGTTGTTAATGCTGATTCGGCTCACTTTTAAAAAAATACTAGCAGACTCTTTTTACATTTGATTTCATACAATTTCTGGGACGGACTGATTTATTTATTTTTTTATTGCCATTTTATTTTAGGATGAACGCAATGTCAGCCCTCTTCAAGTTGTCCATGTTCATCAGGGTGAGTGTTTATGCCTATTATTATTTAACTTCATAATTCAAGTTTGAAAGTATCAACACTCTATTCCTAGCGATACTTTGAATAATTTAGAGTTATAGCTTACAGGCAAGTTAATGTTGAAGGAGACAGCAGATAATATAGTCAGCCGGTCAATAATGCGAAATAAACCTGACCTGGCTAAAGCAGAGGCCAAGGTATCATTATTCTGCATATGACACAGCATAATTTAAAGCCAGAAGATATGTGTTTAATGATTCAATGCAAAGAAATATATTTAATTGTGTACGTCTGACCTGATACTGATGTGTTTATGGATATTTTCATGCAATAATTTAAATGTTTTTCTTTTTTACTGTGTGTTTCAGCATTGCCATAATTACTTAACGGAGCAGTTGGGCATTCCAGTTTGGGGCTCGTATGGGATATTTGCTCTAGCAACACTCCTCTCAGGATTGGTCCTTGGACTGGTAAGAAGACATACAAAACAAACTAATATTCAAAAGTTTAATGTTGTATGATTTGTGCTCACCATAACTGCACAAGAAATGCAGCAAGAACAGGTTGTGAAATAACTCTTATATTTTAATCTACTGGATTGTCATTTATTTTAGAATATTTAGCAGCCGTTACTCCAGTATTAGTGTCTTACAATCCTTTAGAAAAAAAGTGTTAATATGATTATTTGGGAAAAGAACATTTCCTGTTTTTTATCAATGTTGACAAGAATTGCTTGATAATGTTTGGAAACAGTGATACCAGTGCTGTTAAATGATTAATTGTGATTAATTGTTAAAATAATATATGAGTGTGTACTGTGTATATTTATTATGTATTTTTATATGTTAACAAAAACTTTTATTTTGAATGCAATTAATAGCACTAAGTGATACATTACATTTACATTTATTAGATGCTTTTATCCAAAGCGGCTTACAGGTGGGAAAACAGCAAGCAATTAGTCCTAAAGAGGCAAAAACAACTTAGGAAGTGCTCATAATACTGTATACCAGGCTATGTTCAGATAAGTGCAGGCTCGAAAGGGAAAGAAAGAGTAGGTTAAGAGGTTTTTTTTAATGATGTCAAATAGTGTTGAAAGAGATG
>JAUMHI010000054.1:17017408-17053000 GCA_032359435.1 Enteromius unitaeniatus
AAATTCTTAAATGTCCTAAATTAGCAAAGGTCTAGTCCTGGCTTAATCTAATCCCTATCCGGGAAACCGGCCCATAATAGAGTCAGGAATTTAAACCTGTCCAACGGATGCTTATTAATGTCAAAGTAAGAAACAAAACATGATTGTAATTTGTAACTATAATTAACTTTTTCCTCACAATTCTCAAAAAAGGGGAAAAAATGAATAATAGAATTGTGAGATCTAAGTATAATTATATAGAAAATGAACAGGAGAGATAGTCTGAATTGTGAGATTTAGATTTAGGGAATGGAAGTTGCAATGACCTTTTTCATTTTTTATTTAATTGCAGAAAAATTAACAGTATAAACGCACTCAGAATTGTGAGAAAATGTTTTTATTGATATGAATTCAGAAGTGCTGTTAGCTGAGAGGCAAGCTATTCTTTGTGAATGGATCTGCTCCATACCAGGACTAGGTCATGTCATGGATTCTTTCATATACACCTTATATCATTATGTGATACCTCTGTATTTGACCTTATACCATTTCAAGTCTTAGAATAAACAGCAAGCATTGCTCTCTAGACTGTTTACCATTATAGAGCTGTAGAGACATTGTGCTTTTCACTGCCCAATTTAGAACTTTTTCTGTCTCTCCAACCCCATATTACCACCCCACCCAAACCCATTTCCTGAGGAGGCCTCACAATACACACACACACGCGCTCACACATAAATATACAAACACACACACTCATAATTTTCACTTAGAAAAGAAAGTTTGAAATGAAAGAACCACTAAAATGCAGTGATTTTCTTCTGACTGCGGCATTGCATATGCTAGGGAACATATAATTACAGAGGAAAATACAATAGACAAACAAACATATTGCTTGAGCATTCTTCTGCACTACACATTTGCATTTTTGCAAGTCACATGTGTTTTTTTGGATTATAAGAATGCATTGCTTAACTTTACTGGCATTGATGGTTACATGAAGAATCTGTAAAGTTTGTGGAATTTATATTTTAATCTATTTTTTCATAGATTATTTAAATTCTCTTCACAATAAGAGAAGGGTTCTTTCGAGACAAGCACATGCACAGAAAGACATTTTGGGGGGAACCAAAAATGGTTCTTCTATGGCATAACTGCACAAAACCTCTTTTGAAACTTTTTAACAATATGCTAACAGCATCCTGCTGAGATAAAGCTGTGAAGGTTATTCTATAAAGTTTGAGTTTTGTCCCTGCATGTTATGGGCCTGAGTGATCTGTTTAGGTCCAGTGGTCTCCAGTTACAAACGGCATGAACATCTGGATGTATTTAGCTGTTTGCTCTGCCCGGCTAGAGTACATTCTGCTCAGAGGGACTGAAAATGGAGTTATTTTGTTCCTGAAATATCATTCTCTACAAAAAGATTATTTATCTGTTAAATAAAACCTTTTTGGTCAGATTGTTTACACCAGTGTTTTTGTACTTAAACGGCTGTGATTTCATCTTAAAGCACTGTGGAACAGAAATGGAGGAAATGCTGGGAAAGGAAGTGATTTCCTTAGAGTTTCCTGTGCCTAGGCTTGATTCTTTACCCCACTGGGATTTTGTCCTGGTCTTGTTTTGACAAATCAGCAGTGTCATGGTGGCGGTAAGGACATTTTCACGTTGCTGTGGGCTGCTGGGATACTAGAAGGTCAAGCACGGACCAACACTAAACATGAGAAGTGTTCTGCACTGATCTTGTTTGTGAATAAGTAAACTGTTGTGGGCCCTAAAAGTCTTGATTGTTTAAGAGAAAACAATGCTGCTTTCCTCTCTGAGCTTTCACTGTTCTTCCTGAGAATCGAACCACTGGAGGAGAGAGCAGCACCAGTTTGTGTCAGCACGCTGTGTCATCTCATACACATTCATGAATGCATGATTGTAGCAGAAGGAACTGATCTTGTGACAGTTTGGAGAAAGTTTCAAACAGAAGCATAACATGATACTGGAGTCTTTGTCCAACACTAGAATATTTTAAATATGGCTCCAGTATGATTTCAAATCTCTTCCTGATGGGATTTCTCGACATGACTATCTTTGCTCAGCCGATCTGAAGGAATGCCTGTAGCCATGTAATGATTGTTTTCTAGAATTTATATTATTTTTAGGCCTGAAGTTGGCGTTAAAGAAGATTCACCCTGTTCTAAACGCATGTTGTAAATCTTACTGTAAACAGTGCGTCTGTTGCACATAGTTGTTAATAGAAAAAAAGAAATGTATAGATTTATTGATATTGATCTATCATTATATTTTGTATATTCCAATAACAATATAATAATAATTTAAAAATAGCTTTTTGTGCAAGCTTAATGCTTAAAAAGCTTAATGTATAAGATTTCTGGTGTGATCCGCTTCCGATTATTTCGGCTGAACAAAAACAGCCTGTTATGCTGCTTGATGTTACAAATTGATGTTATCATATACTTTTAATTCATCATAGTAAAACTGGTTTGTAGCACAAATGTTTTACCATTTACTGCACGCTATATTTTTCTTGTTATTTACCCTTCAGCTAATGAATCGGAAATGGATGGTACAATATTTCAAACACACTTTTCGTCAATGGGGTACATCATGCTAACTCATTAAAAGGCTTGTAATATATTGATATAAGCCTATTACACATACAAAATTATATCAACAATTTTCCTTTGTAGCTAGTCTTGTCAGGAATTTTTCTGTAGCCTACAGTACATAACCTTCTTGCGTCAAAATTAACAAGTTCAACTTCTTAAAAACGCGTTTCTAACGTTAGCTTGTTCCCCCTCCTGTCACATCGTCACACTCACCTGTCCCTGGATCAGCACCCACAGAAGACACGCATCACCTGTTACTCGCTCCCAATCACCTAATTACTAAACACCTGTCCGTCATCAGCCACTCTCTTTAAAAGGTCAAGGTTAATATGCTCATTCCTACCTGAACCCGTTCACTAACTTGGTTGTACGCTAATCGGAATCCTTGGAACGAAGGACTGTGGCTTGAAACACCTCATACTGAGACTATTGAAAGACTGAGTATACTTACCTGTTGAAGTACTTACCTGAACTCTCGCTTGTGGAATGACTTACCGGAATACTAACCAGCAGAGCACAGTTTGAGTTATGAGACTGTTTTGCAGCACATCACGTATATATTATCTGCTAAGGTGAACTCTATGTTTGAGCACCAATAAACACACCTGTTAACTTGATCCCTCTTGTCTGTCTTCACTGAGCGTGACACCTCCCCATTCTTCTTTACACTTACTGTGTTTAAAAACAAAACGTTTTGTAAAGAGAAACGTTCTGTGGTCAAACATTTTTGCTTAAAGCTGCAGTCTGTAATTGTTTTGTGTTCAGAATTTACAAAATGTATATAATAACCAAAGGCACAATTAATCAAAATTTTCAACCCGTTTTTGGCTTCTCATGACTCACCACGGTATAAGTGTTTATATTCGGACTATGTACACTGGTTCAGCTACTGCCGTGAGTAGCCCAGTAAATTTCCTGCGTGATTTGCCATAGACGAGTGGCTTCGGCTACAGTGTTCTTCAATGTCTCTTCCATGTGCTCTTACTCTTATCACTCTTATTTTGTAGTTGCTGTTGATGTTACAGGCCTTTTCCAGATAAAATCTTTCAGATTTTCTCAGTGTAGTTCTAAAGTGTCCAGTAGGAAATGTGTGTGCTGCGGACCTTTCTGACTGACTGCAAGTGCATTTGTATGCGGCTTAGTATTTAAAATATTCAGCAAATTTAAATGGGTGCAAACTGCCACACAGCAAATGCTTTCTGCAATAAAATGTGCAAGTGCTTTAAAAGGATTGCTGACAGAATTAGAGTTTTTGAGGGGGGAAAAAAAGCATCTAAAGATATATTCAGGACAACGGGCACTGTCTTACTTTCTATTCTGAACACAGCAGAGGTTTTATGAAAGAGGTTTTGGCTTCTTTTATGAAAGATGTGTACAAGAGTTGTAGGATAAAATTGATTTTGTTAATTCTAAAACCCAAATAGCAGCTATTATGATAAAAACAGCATAACAGTAATTCACAACACATTGGATTTGCACAGGGAAGTATAATTTTCTTCAGAAAGCTATTATTATTACTATTACTGACAGAACAAAAATCATTATTGATTTATAGCCTGAAAAGACATTTCTGTTGACACATTATTGTTGGCAAATCATTCATAATTATGAAGGATATATGCATTTGTATTCTTTAATTTGGAAATATGTAAGAATAAAGCCACTTCTGTCCATACACACTGGTACAAATATGAGTCGCTCTCCCTAAAGAGCAGAAGCCTGCTTTTATCCAGCTCATCAGGGATGATACAAACGCACAGGAATTCAGGTCACACATAAACACAGCGCTTAATGTTATACGGTAGGCAGACGATGGGTATCTTTAAGCAGGTTAGGGGTAGCATAAAAATAAAAAAGCTGTTTTGTGTATTACAGAAAAGCTGATCTACTTAATCTTTACCAACAACAGCATGACTTTGGATTATGGATATTACAGGGGGGAAATTATAAAAAGAGCATTACACCTGCACAGGCAGACAGTGGAAATTATAGATGTACATTATTAATGGTGACACTAGATAGGCAAATCTGTTTATTTTGAAAATATTAATGCACGTGGCCAAAACCAAACACATGTTGTAGCAGGTTTTTGACCTTCACGTGTGACTATGCTTTGTCTTCAGTGAAACTAAAAAGGAAGCATGTGTGTCTGGACTCTGGACTGTCCACAGAAACCCAAACAGGACCAAATATTTACTTAAATCTTTTCTATTTCCCCCTCCAACATAAACTACAAAATCAACCCACTCTTCCCATTATACCTGATTTTGTGTTTCCCAGGCCAAGCTCTTGACTCTTTAAAAATAGAATTCAAAATCCCATTAAACTGAGACACATAAACCAGAAGTTCCTTCACATCAGATCTATTTAACAGCAGAACACGATGATGATGAACAGTCCTAATTATATGTTGCAAAAATCAGTATGCAGTATCAGTATATCAGTATATCAAAACAAAGGATGTTATTTATTATGTAAGTTAAAGACAAATAATTTTGATTAGCAATTTTAATTTTTCTGTTTTCAGCGATTCACTCACAATAATAGTCTGTGGAGAAAAGTATTGGGCAGAGGATAAAATAAGTCTCTGTTTAAAGTTATACTTGTTTATCTGAGACAAGAATGATTATATCATTTTTAATCTTGTCTGTGTAAAGTAAAGTCCGATTTGAACTCCTGTCTTGACCTTGTAAAGGCAGCTATAGTGTGGTAACTCTTGTACACACATGTACAACGATGCTATAAAGGGACTGTCTATGGTGAGAAAAACCACCGGAACTATTCTGTAACTCATATTCAGACATTAATCCAAGCAAAACAGTAGACACACTGTTAAAAGATATTTTAAGTCAACTTACACACATTTTTCCACAGAAAAATTATGTTAACACTTTAATAAAATGTGAGCAGCACATTTCTGCTTTAAGCGCTTTGGAATGGCTTGCCTTTATAAGAAATCTGTCAGATGTTGACTTTTACTTGCATCATGACACAGTTTCTTTATTAATATATAATATTTAATTTACTTCAGGTTTAGTTTTACAATAATTTTGTACAACTTTAACCTTTGTGATTTCAATGCATTTTTTAAAAGTAATGATTTATTTTATTTTAGCTATGATAGATTTTTTTTTTTTTTTTTTTTTACAGTTTTAAGGCTTTAGTTTAAACTAAAAATTATCCTTCTTGTACTTTTCTGTTACTTAAGTGCAGTGCCCTGGGTGATTGTGTTAACATCAAGGACTCATCATGAGGAATCTCATAACAACACGTTTGGGCCTCACATTCACACAGCTAGAATGAGGACAAACACTTACTCCATCAATGAGTCTGTGTGTTCTCACACTCCTGAAAATCTCACACAGGGTCATGACCTGAAACCGTCTCAATTTGTTCTCTTCAATATGTTTCCCCTTCACACCTTCTCACTTAGCAAAAGTGTATATTAACTCCAGTGTAAACGATAAACCAGCCAATCCCAAAACAAACAGCAAGCCTTAACCCTAATTCCTCCATCCTAAACTATGCTCACAACCTTTGTGTCATGATTCTAATCCTCCTAAACTAAACACTGACAAATTCACGTTTTGTACACTGAAAAAAAAATCAGTGATTAAATTTATTTGCAGTTGCCAGAATAAATTTGTAAAAAAAATACTGAAAAACTATAAACACGTTTACGGCCAAAAACTGTCAATCTTACACAATACAACTGTAATGTACAAACACGATAATTTGAATGTGATCCGGTAATTTTAACAATGCACACTGATATTAAGATCTGATTTGTAAATTTAACACACATAAAGAAAACCATATCAATACTCAAAGCTGAACACATGTAATTTCACTATAAGCAGATGTATATACTGTACATATAGAAGATGTAAAGAAGGTGCACAGAGTCATTCATCCAAACACAAAACACCATAATGGTACACATGACACTTAAACAATGCAATAAACATTTATTAAACAACAGAAGATATAACATAAAGCTCAAGAGTACACAACTGATAACAAAAATGAATAAAAAACATGATTATTTAAGCCAAATACTTTCAAATGCAGAGTGTCACAAAGGGAATTGTGGGAATTACAGTGTTTTACTGTAAATTATGATTTGTTTTATTTAACGTTACATCTAAAAACTGTACAATTAACAACTACTATAAACTATTACTATAAAAATTACATTAAATGTCTGTTTAGATGTTTTACAGTTTCCCCCTATATAGTACAGAAATGTACTGTTAACCTATTTACAGTATTTTGTCTGTAGCATTTTTTTTTACAGCATTCAACAGTTAAAATGACATTTATTTATTTTTTACAGCGTAGGCAAGCCTATATTTTTCTCTTTTAGAAAAACTGAACCAAATTATTGATGATGGCTCATCCTGCTCTAGAGAGTCCAGTTCCTCAGCAATTTTATAAGTGTTTCTTAATTGTTTCAGCACATTTTAGCCATTTTTAAGACAAAAAAAATACAAAGAGTAACGACAGAAGTTGAGAAAAGACAAGTATGTTTTATGTCAATGTGTTTGACGTCTATGTGGATGATTTGGCAACGCTGCCTGCGCGGTTATTTCAGTCCACTCCCGCCTCAGCTACAGCGTTCTCAATTTGCTGTAGGCTAACTCGCATGCGCCAAACAGCTCCGGTTCTCAGCAGCCTACTAGGGCGAGGGCTCGGCTAATGAATATTAACCACGTAACGTTACGTCTTCCTAATACGCAAATGTGATTGGATGCAACGCAAAGGGCGCTAGAACGATGACGAATCGGGCAAAAGGCTTGGTTCATGAATATTAATTCAGCTACGTGACTGGACGCGGCAGGAGGGTTACTAGGCAACGTCTAGAGGCCTTCATCAATATTCATAACGCAATCCCTGGCTTTAGTATCGGGATTCATCGGTTCTCCTGCAGGCCGAGGGAAAGGTATGCTGAGCAGCCGTGGACACTACCAACGTCAGCTGCAGAGGGGTGCTCTTCAGTCCACGCTTGGTTAAAGGTAAACACCTCGACCGCACGAAGACAGCACAGCCGCTGCTTTGCTTTTAGGAAGCGAGGGAAAGAGGCGCCGTGGAGCAGACGCGTTTCCGGACGATTCCTTTGGAGTTCGTCACCCCTCCTACAGATGGTTGGGAAATTCCCTCCACATGTATAGTGATTTGTGTGAGTTGGGGAGCCCGATGGGGTTGAGTTCGCAGCTCGGGATTATGTGCTAGACTGGCGAGCGCAGGAACGCTGGAGCAATCAAAGCCAGAGTTACATGGAAGAAGGTGGTGATTCGGGGATACTTTGGGAATACGCGGCAACAAAAAGGTGAGTTTTGGTGTCTTAACTTTAGTATTTCGTCTGTAGGGGTGCCAGGTTTTTGTGGAGAGTGAAATCTCCTTGCGTATTCCCAATAACTTATTCTACGTGGCAGCGCTTGGCCCGCAAAATCACGCTATCCGATGCTGCTTGACCAAAACACAGCAGGGTGTTTGTTTTCTGCCTGGCAAACTTACCATGGTAACGATTATTTCCAGCAGGAAGCCAGCTGCTACAGTTAATTTTACTGTAGTAAAACTTTGGCCACTTGGTATTAGTCATCACATTATGTGACTTTTCACAACGAAGTGGAAAGACTCGGAAAGCCTCTAACATTGTTTCATCCTGGTGTATTACCCATATTTGGTGGAAACTTTTTTTTTTACAGTGGTAGGTTTCTACTGCTTAAATCAACGTTTAGGTCGTAAAAATACTTTTACACCTTAATATGGCATTCCCTGGCTATTTTTGGGGTAATGTGTTGGTTTATTGCACCCAGTTAGCTCAATGGCCTACATGACCCTGGGAGTTATGTGGGGTTTGTCCAAGTTAAGGTCTGCTGTAATTAGAGCCATTGGATATCTCAGAACCTGATGTGCTGGCCATCTAGACAGAATTTTAGAGCATCAACTTCTTTATGGGGCCTTAGATACTCAGAGACCATTTTTAGCATCTCAGAGACCATTTTTAATATTATAATATTGTGCACTGATGTTGAATTTTGTGAGAACTGATATAAACATAAATGTTATGTTTGGTGAAACATGCTTCACAACACTGCTATGACAATGTTATGCAAGTTCGAGATGGGGAAACCGTTTTTTGAGTATATTTAATATATATATTTTCTAAAATTGGATAAAACTGACTCCCAAATAAATAGTAGGTTTACTAGTAATTTCAAAATTCACTCTTTATTTTTATATGCGCAACATAGGGAACCCAAACCTTCAGGAAGGGATTTCAGTCTCAACAGAACATGCAGATTAATTGCTTCACAACATGACACATATCGGAAAAGATTCATTCTCATTCTCTCCCTCTGTCTCTTATGGTCTCTTTTGGATTCAGGAATGTTCACAATTTCCTCTTTGCGGTCAGGGCGGGTTTAATATTAGCCCAGTGCAACTCTACACCGACCTGTGTTTAAGGGGCTCACGTTTATCCTCTCTTGTGTTACAGTGATTTTCTCTAAGCACCGAAAATCTTTAATGCCTAAGGTCTCTGGCGCAGTTTATGCCGTCTTTCTGTTTGTTACCAGCAGGGGGATAGTTTCATCGGCCCCTCAATAATAACATGTTAGGAGAGCAAATACATTTTTAACAGTTGTTAGTCAGTTGTATTTTCTGACTTTTAGTTTAGTTTTGCTCTCTTAACAACCTCAAATCTGGACTGGAATAAATCTCTCATAATAAGTTGTTTGTTTAATTTTATCATTTGAATCTCAGAGTGTTTGTGGTTTTACCCAGAGTGGAATTCCATCCTTCCAGTCATACGTGTCAAATCGACTTCGTCATTTAAGATTTTTCAGTGCGTTTGCTTTGATGCAGGTTTGCCTGAGTAGATCTGTAGTCACATCCTGTGTGTGTTCTCATGTCATGCCTGAAGTATAATGAGGTCTAGTTTTGCTGGGCATAGTGTTAAATTTGCTTTGTGTGTTTGTTTGGGGTGATTTGGTGCCAGGAAGCGTTTTCTGCTCTCCTTTTGTTTCCATTCCTTTTCTTTTTTTAACCTCAGGATGTTTTCTTTGCTGAGCTGCTCTTGGTGTGTATGTGTGCGTGTTTGTGGGTGTGTTTGTGAAGTCTTATTTGCCTGAAGGCAGCTAGAATAGATGTTCAAAAAAAGATTTCTCCCGAGAGGGTAAAGATTTCTCTGCCATCTCTGGTCTAACCTGTCTGTGTGATTCTGGGGCAAGAGGCTCATCTGATTCTGCTAACTTGGAAAAGTCCCTAAAAGAATGTTTCACGATTACGTATCTGGACTGTTAAGGTAGCAGGTTGCCTAATTAATGCTGTTGAGAAAGACATTAAAATCCACCTTTTACTAATGATTTTAGTGTGTGTGACCTTCTCTGATCGTCCTTTTTCCAAACTGGCAGTTGTCACCTTTATTTGTAAAGCTTTTTTTTTCAAAACAGTACAAATAACGATAAATGATGCAAATGTTATCAATTATGAGACAAATATATTGAACTTGTGCACCTTCACGATCTCACTTCTCATGAACCTACTGCATCTTAAAAGAAACCGTATCTCTCACATGACATGTATTTTTTTTTGTGTAACATTTTAAAAGAAAGCTTGTGTTCTGATTGGCCGTCTTGATTGGCAGTGTAGGAGTGGTAGAGATGGATTAGTTTACCGGCTCGCTTGGGTAGGTTAAGCTGACACTGCTATTGTTTGTAGGTTTGTTGTTATTGCGTGTGCAGAGCCCAAGTCCTTTTAATGTGGTTTGTATGAAGTTCTTTGTGTTGCCTTTATTATTTGCCTCTTCAACAGCTGTGTTATAGTGATCCTTGTGCATTAGTATGTCAGAGTTTGTTGCCAGTTATATAGAATGGATGGAAGTAAAATATTTGAGAGATTTGGCCTCTGTGAAAAGTTGACTTGATTATTAAATTCGGGTAGCTTAGAATAACAGTGAAGATGCTGTATAAATAATGTTTAATTGTACAGTAAATTACTTTGGGTTCAATATCTTGAACATATCTGGTACAGATTCAGCTAGCAGCCCTTGTGTTAACAATCTGAATGCGCAATCATTAATAATCCTATTAAAGATGTTTATAAATCAAAGTAATCTTATGATGCGTATACTCCGATTTAATTCATCACACAGCGTTGTGTGCACGTGGCATAGACTTTTTTTATTTATTTATTTTTTTTAAAGCAATTAATCAAATAAAATTATAATGTGTTAATTTGCAGAATGGTTGCTCAAGATTAGAGATCTCAAAAGTTTGGCATTGGTAAGACTATTACAAATGTTTTTGAAAGGGTTTTTAAATGTTTAGAGGTAAACCTAAAATGTAACATTTTAAATAACTTAAAGAAATAATTTTTTGATGTTAAAGCTGAATTTTTACATGATGTTGACCGTAATGCATGATTTCTGAATAAAAGTATTAATTTCCTTCAAAATCTTACCTCATACATTTGTTTTGTACATGACCGAGATAGATTTGTCATCTGCTTTTGTATCTGACAGATTAATTATGTTCCCTATAATAATCATCTAATCGTATACTAAGTCTTTTTTTTCCAGTTGAATTAAAAATAATCTTAACACTTCAAAGCAAAAGTTCAAAGACAATTAGACTCTATGATCTTTTTAGTAATTATTCATACAGGTGTGGTTAAAATGGTTTAACATGAAATTAGGTCATTGAAATTGGTCTATGTGTTTACTTCATCCTGGCCACCGCTGATATGCCCAAACTCATACGTGTTTACTGCTGACATTATGAGCATATCACGTCCTTCTGATGTCCTTTTGTATAGGTTTGTGTGTTTTTGTTTTATAAATATGTGTTATATATATTCAAACAATATTTAGACTCCCTATTCTTTCTTATTTTTCGGCTTTAGTGACGAGATGCGCATGAATATATTTTGTGTAGTATTTAGGCTGGGCAGTATATTGCCCAGCCCACCTTCTGGTTTCTTTTCTTTATATTTGCCTTGAATGTAATTAAAAAAACATTATTATAAAACATATTGCCAGGAGATTTTACCTGATGTTTGCTTCTAAAAAACACTACTACTACTGATAAGCTGTATTATAGCTGGTGGAAAATTTAAGCGTATCAAATGACCTCTTGCTGAACTCTTTATACCTGTTACACCTCCAGATTCCTCATTTTTCATTTTTCATTACATTCTTTTATTTTGGACTTAAACCCTCCTTTGCCAAAGGCTATTCTGTATCTTTTGTTTCAGGAGAACATATCTGCTTTCTAAGAAGAACTTATTACAATGGCTTTAATAACAGGTGTACTGATGTGTTCAGATGACCTGCTCCTCTAGTTGTGTCTTCAACTGCGGCATAAAGAAACAGTTCAGTGCATGTGAAAAGGGGAATGTATCTGGGATTACAATCACACTAAATAACTGTGGACCAACAGTGTCTGAGCAGGTCTGGACATGCAGATTCCACCTATCAGTGGCATTTCCTTACCTCTCATACTTCCATGTTTGCTTACTGGCTTTTTTAACTGGAACTTTCTTCGCACATTTTCCTCAACTTTGCTGGAAGGCTTTTCTGTCTGCATGGATTCTGAGAGGTAAAAGCGCATGTGGATGATGTAAGACGGCTCGTAAAAACTAAACCCCAGCACTTCAGCAGTCGTCTTTTCAGATAAGGTAAGATTTGAGCCCTTAAGGCAAAGTGAGGCGGTAGCAGGATGACAGGCATAACATACTGTAGCAGATGATAACTGTCTGTGACTGCGACTTTATGTGGGTGTGGGTTGTTTTATCTCAAAAATGATCCAGGAAGTTTCTCCATCTTTTCAGCAAAGAAATGCCACAAATGACGTCACGCATAACGTCACACACTCTGCTGAATGTGGGTTCATGCAATCCTTTTATCGGTTCTGTTTTCAACCTGATCAGCATTTCCAGCTTAAAATGGCTTCAGAAAGTAACTTTAATCATTCGCGTAATAGATTATATGATTTTAGGGCTGTTATTGAGCCCTTTAAGGCCGTTTGCCTGATTTCCTTTTAACTGATGATGGGAATGTTTCTAGAATCCTTAAAGTCAATCCCTTGTGAACTCCTAACCAGAACATGAAAAGCCAAAATGCATGTCATTGTCATCTGATGTATGCATCTGGACGTCACACATCTGTAATACGTGTGTGTGTGTGTGTGTGAGAATCAAAGGCCTCTATTGTTGGAATGAGAAGCAGATGTTGGGGAGGAATTCTCCTGACTGCTGCACATTTTCCCTCGCTCATGCAAGGTTTTCTTACTACTCCATTTTGCATTGGCTTGACATTTTTTTTCCAATGTATACTTGCTTAAATTATTTATCTTAATGTTACAATAGAACAAGCTTTAGCAAAGACCAGCCGAGCGAACTAAGAAAATAACATAGCAGTGATCCACAACACAAGGAATATTTTATTATCAATTAATAGAGCCAAATGGCAGTAAGGAAAAATTAGGTTTTGAGGAAAATAGTACTGTGGTTAACTTTGTTTTACTAAAACTGAAGTCAATTCATTGTGTATATATAGCAGCTGAATGTTATGGGGAAAGACACATGATTATGATATTTTGAGCTTACATTCAAACATACAACTTGCAACTTAATCATATTAGGCCTTATTATGTTTCTGCATATGCATTTCATGTTAGTTTGATATACACGGAAGAAGTTGTCTGGCAAGATCATTTGTTTGGATGGTACATGCTTGTGGTGCATAAAGTTTAGGTTGAAAATAACCTGGAATATTCCTTGAAAATTAAGAGAGAACTTTTGATGTTTGTGTATTGGATATGTCATATTTGTAGTTATTTGAGATTCGTTTATGATAAGAGATCAATGACATACATCATGGTAATGTTTTATTGTAATTTTCTTTCTCACTTTGTCAGCTCTGCAGTTTCTGTAGGCCTGTGCTCATATCACAGTTACTGATAGAAGCTCAGTCTGTTAGTGTTTTTTTAATGTCTGTGCAAGCAGATGTTGTGTCCCAAAAATATCTAGAATCACAGAGAAAATGTTTAATACTGACATGAGGTTTTGGGCTTCGCCTGCAGTTGAGTGAGAGGATTTAAAACATGCTTTTCGATGGTGTTATTTAACTCCTCGCAGATGAATAATATTTCAATTAGTTTTGTTGTCGTGTTATGCAGAATGTTTTCAGTATTGTTATTAAGCTGCTTTTTATTAGTAGATGCTAAACATTAATTTAACAAATATATTAATTCTATTGAAGAACACATAGAAAGTGCTGTAGCTTACATACATTTTTCAAGTCATTGTTAATAACCAGCCTTGTAGTAAGCATTATGCATTATTGTGGATAATAAGTGTACAGAATAACGGTAATGTTTGTATAAGCTGTATTTTGCAATAACAACTGGCTGAAGGTACATTATCATATTAACATATTATACATTAACATATGCCAGAAATAAGTGATCAATTAGTAGTGCGTATAATTTCAACATAAATACAAAAGCAGAGTGCAGAATGTGTGTTTGTGGTGCTCTCCTTGTTTTTAACTATTGTCCTGTGGATAAGAAATCCAGTTCTCGTGTTCCCTACAACATTCAGTGGATTATACTTGTCCAACAGGAATGTTTTCCAGTTGTTTTCGTCAAATTCATTAATTTCTGTCTTTCTGTCTTCTTTTTCAGAACCTGGCGCTCGGGCTGCGGTGTGATTGTGTGTTGATCCAGGAGAAACTGCTGGTTTGAAACAGTCAGGTTAAGTTTCTCCTATCGTAGGGGCTAAAAGTGTGTGTGTATGTGTTTTTTATGTGTGTGAGTTATCTGATCCCATCGTGATTGGGAGGTACTCAGGGGTGGAGCTCCAGTGAGGGGCACAAATCTACAGGCTCCAGCCTCTCAAACATGAGCAAACTGACCTTCCACAATAACAAGACGATGCAGGACCGCCGGTGTGTGTGTGTGTTCCTCCCAAATGATGAAACACTCAACGTAATAGTCAGTGTGAGTAATGCTCCATGCACTTAAAGTGGTGATGGCTTTAAGACAGCGCAGCTTCCTGTGATTTAAAAATAAATGGAAAAAATGCTATTATCTTTATCTTTTTGTATCATATACAATTATTGTTGTTGATATTCTAAATATGCCATTTTGGATCCTGCTTGGATGTTGGGGGTTTGCATTGGAATGATAATGTATTGTAAAATTATAGCTCGAATATTTCATCTTGGTAAGAGTTTGAGGAGCAGCTTTTTAGGGCTAATATTGCAGAGAGCTAAATAATTTCCATTGATAAGTGAAAGCCGTTTCCTGTTCCCCACTGCTGAAACATGCACGTATGTCCTTTCTTACCATAATACATCTGTTCTTTTCTCTCAGGTTAAGACTGTGTGTCAGGAGTTGTTGGTGCAGGTCTGTGATCTGCTCAGGTTGAAGGACTGCCACCTGTTTGGCCTCAGTGTTATTCAGAGTAAGGCACAAAAACACTGCCACACATACAAATGGGCTAAAACTACTTTTTACACACTGGAACAACATGACATCCTTTACATGGCTTGATTCTGATTTGTCAGTTCTGTGTTAACATATTTTAATAATAAGGATGCACACTTTATTGATTATTCCAGTCATCCAATGTCTTGGATGCACATATCCAAGTTGAAATCTTGAAAATAGAAAAGACCCATTTCTTAACTGAACCATTAAATAACCAGTCTGCTGGTTATTATTGTATTTTTTATTTTATTGTCCTCCATGTCATGGTGTTATTTGCTGTAATTTCCTGAACCTTTCTCTCAATTGTGCTTTTTCTCCTAGACAATGAACACATTTACATGGAACTGGGACAGAAACTGTCTAAATATTGTCCAAAAGAGTGGAAACGGGAAGCCAGCAAGGTATCGTGTGCACAGAGTAAAATGTTTTTTGAAAACGGTTTTGTTGCACATTTTGACTGAATTTTTGCCAACTGCAGGGAATTGACCAGTTTGGACCTCCTATGATTGTTCACTTCAGAGCACAGTATTATGTTGAAAATGGCAGACTAATCAGGTGAGACACCCGCATATCTACACTTCCATTTAAATGTTTTGGGTCTGTAAGATGAAATGCATTTAATTGATCAAAAATCCAAAAATGTTCTGAAAAAGTACCAATGTTTCCATAAAGATATTATGCAGCAGTTTTTAACACTGAGAATAATAAAAATGTTTCCTGAGCACCAAATCAACATTTTAGAATGATTTCTGAAAGATCGTGTGACTGAATTAATGACTGAATTAATTTTCAATTAATGCTGAAAATTGGCAACACAATCAAATGAATTTTTAATTCTAATGATATTTCGAAGTAGTATTTTTTTTTAAAATAATTTAAGAATAATGCCTGAATATGTTCTTTGTTTGTCTTTTAGTGATCGCGTGGCACGGTATTATTACTATTGGCACTTGCGGAAGCAGGTACTGCAGTCTCAGTGCATCCAGAGAGAAGAGGCTTATTTCCTTATGGCTGCATTTGCGCTGCAGGCTGACCTGGGAAACTTCAAACGGAACAAACACTTTGGTGCCTATTTCCAGCCGGAAGCGTATTTTCCCTCCTGGGTAAGTCTGCTCAGCACCCCATTAAACAGCTTCCTGACGAATCATTATGCTGATCAAACCTATTAAATGTGCGTATGCTTCAACCGGCCTCTGTGTGTGGCTTATGGGCCTCGCTGTGCTGTCCCTGAATTTAACAGAACCCATTGTAAAAAGACGCTTTGTTCATCAGTGCCTGTAGGGGATTGAGTTTAAAAATAGTCAAAAGCTTTTAAAAGGAATCTTGGGTGCATTAGCTTTTATGCTTGCTGAGCTGTGCTCTCATCTGGATTCACATGGTGTGAGACGCTGCTTTACTGCAGGATGCTGCAGTCAGAGATAGACTGCGCTGTCGAACTCTGAGAGATTACAGAGAGTCCTGACAGCACTGTGATGATGATTTTTGTGTTTTTATGAATGTTAAGTGTTCAGGGACATCACAAGAGCCAAGGCTGACAACTTGAATTATATCTGAATATGTTACTCTGTTTTTCCCAGTTTTAGTTGCTAACAACTAACAAAAAACGACAAAGCAGTGGTTTAACATTAGCACTTTTAACCTACACCTGTGTGCTGGGAAAATATATCACTAAACCTTTAAATATTATTACAATTAAAAATAATATTTTTGGAACCTGTGATACTTTTTCCCCCTTGATTAAGAAAAGCATTTATTCCAAATATTATTATTTGTTTTTTTTTCTTAAACAATCTTAATGTACTATCACTTTTTATCAGTTGAAATATCCTTGCTTAATAAAAGTATTAAATTCTTTAAAATAAAAAAAAACAAAACTTTTTAATGGTTGTGTATATTGTTACAAAATATTTCAATTTTTAAAAAAATGCTGTTCTTTTTAACTTATAATTAATTTTAATTATCAAGAATAATTAAGAATAGCTGGTCATCTAAATATATCAGTCAAAAGGTGTGTTTTATTATTGTTCTGGTTCTTTCTTTTCTAGGTAATTGCAAAGAGGGGATGTGACTATATTCTTCGTCATATCCCAAACATGCACAAAGAGCAGTTTGCTCTTACGGCATCAGAGGCCCAGCTGAAATACATAAAGGAAGCAGCACTCTTGGATGACGTGGCTGTTCATTATTACCGCCTTTACAAGGTCATAGAAGAGCTATTGACTGTGTATGTGTGTGCATGCGTACAGACTGATTTTTCAATGTGAGGTTTTTTGTTTTTTTTGTGTTAGGATAAGAAAGAGCTGGATGCTTCTTTAACTCTGGGACTGACTTTACGTGGGATTCAGATTTTTCAGGTATGCTGTTTGAACACTTTCTGAGGTTACAAAGCTCTTATAAAGTGTATCTTTATGTAACGCTTTTTTATAATGTTTTTCAGAACGTGGGAACTGTTAGGCAACTCCTGTATGATTTTCCCTGGACCAATGTGGGGAAA
Organism: Enteromius unitaeniatus; assembly: GCA_032359435.1. Classification (NCBI taxonomy): domain Eukaryota; kingdom Metazoa; phylum Chordata; class Actinopteri; order Cypriniformes; family Cyprinidae; genus Enteromius; species Enteromius unitaeniatus. The sequence continues at coordinate 17,034,997 of JAUMHI010000054.1, forward strand.
CTGGTGTTTGTGGTCAGTATTACAGTGCTTTATTAGTTTGATTTAAAGGGGTAGCACATAATTCTCTCTCTTTAGGGTCATAGTGTTTACACTTTTCAGAGGAACCAACCATTGACTCATTTCCTGTCCACAGGGGAAGAGGTTTGAGATTCTTCCAGATGGTTTACCTTCAGCCAGGAAGCTCATCTACTACACAGGCTGTCCTCTGCGCTCACGACACCTCCTGCAACTGCTCAGCAACAGCCACCGATTGTATATGAACCTACAACCTGTGCTGAAACAGGTTCGACGACTGGAGGAAAATGAAGGTACCTTGTACTAGTAATTCTTAGTGAAAATAGCTTCTACACCATTTTTGTTTAGTGTGTAATTCAGTATAGGTAATATTAACAATTAAATTAAACATTTATATGCTCAACAGAATACCCCCCCCCCCCTCTCTTTTTTTTCCTTTAGCTGTGTTGTTATGGAAGTGTTATTGTTTTGTATTACAAAGGACCCAGAGCATATGGTTGACATTATTAAACTGTGTGTGTTCTCAGAAAAGAAGCAGTACAGGGAGTCATATATCAGCGATGCTCTGGAGGCGGACATGGACCATTTGGAGCAGCGTTCACGTGCCAGCGGCAGCAGTGCAGGCAGCACGTCACGACCCAATCCCTTTTCACGACACTCCACTACGAGTCATGGCAGCTCTCGCACATCCGGCGTCGACACTGACAGTTTCCGAACACCTACCAACACACCCCACCGACCGCTGAGAACACACTCGTCTTCCAACACCAGTCATGCCAGCACACACACGTCTGGCATCGAGAGCAGCAGCAAGGAGCACTGCCTGGATGAAGATGGTACGGGAGACACACACTGATGATTATGACATTTTTCATTACATTAGAGATAACAGTATTAATAATAAATGCTGTGTGATAAAATGGGTGCACTGAACAAATTTCATTTGTAGTAATTTTAGTACTGAAGCAGTAGGAGTTTTAGCACTCAGAGTCTCTGTGTGTTTGTGTTTCTTCAGAGATTGAGATGTTGGTTGACGATCCAAAAAGTTGTGAAGATCTTCATGATTTGGATCTCAACCAAGAACTGTGTATTCACATCACAGAGGACATGCTGTCAGCACAGAACAACGGATGTTCCGGTATATACAAACATATTACATTACATTACCATTCTGAAGAAGTTTAAGAAATCAATACTTCCAGCAGGGATGCATTAAACTGACCAATAGTGATGGTAAAGACATTTACAGTGAGGCAAAAAAGTATTTAGTCGGCCACCAATTGTGCATGTTTTCTCACTTAAAATGAAGAGAGAGACCTGTAGTTTTCATTATAGATATACCTCAACTAGGAGACAAAATGAGAAAAAAAAATCCAGAAAATCACATTGTAGGATTTTTAAATTCCCAAAAGCCATGGCAGTTTGTGCTCTGCTTGAAAACATTGTATTGACTGGAAATTGGTCTTTTTGGGTGTTGTATAAAATAGTTAAAAATCTATATCCATTATTAATGGAAAGAGTCAAAGAAATAATAACTGGAAGTCACTAAAGAATCTGTTCGTTTTAACTGAAGGTAGTGGAGTTTGAATTGTTGACCCCAGTGAGGTTCAAATGTCTGATGAAAGAAAATGATTGTTAATGAGCATGTGTGTTGTCTGTGTTTGTGCATTTCAGGGTTAGTGGTGAAGGAAGTCAGTTCATCCACATCCAGCTCATCAGAGACCGTCGTGAGAATGAGGGGCCAGAGTATCGAATGTCTTCCCCAGGTGCACCTATACACACACACACAACACGTTACAGCTGTTAAATGACACTGTCTCAGCCGCTGAAGTCAAACCGAGGACATCCACTCTGCATTTTGAGCTGTTGAGTAATTCTGTAATCTCTTTTAACAGTGCTGGTAACCCCACTCCCTCTTAACAGTATTTGTTTAGGGCAGCCTTTCCCTACACCCAACAGTACTGTCGTTTCTCATCTGTGAATTCATGTGAGTGTACAGCTAACCGCTCTCTGAGATTTTAGGGTTAGTTGAGAGTTAGAGTAGTCTGTGATTTCGGTGTTTTTATGTAGCTTTCAGTTCCCTAAGTGATGATGTGAGTTTTATTGTCTTTGTTTTATTAGACGGCGATGGGCAGGAAGGGCCAGAGTTCCGCAGACCGCCACAGCCAATCACTGGATGATGTTCGACTTTTCCAGAGGAACTGTCAAGAGTGGGCAGAGCTTTGCCAGGACACAGCACATAGCTATACGTTTGGTTGTGAGCCAGACCTCGAGGACACGGTCGGCTGTGGGTACCAGGGACTTGCAGATCAGTGCTCCGGCATCCGGAATAACCAGCATGCGTTTCCCATCAAGAGAACCAGCAAGTATTTTTCTCTGGATCTGGACAGAGAAGATCTGACCACAGAACACTTGACCACCGAAGCAGAACCAGAGTTTGTGGTTTAATCCAGAGAGTATTGACAAGAGCCTCAGAACTAATTAAAAGGATAGTAAACGGGAAAACAGAAATTCTGTTGTTTAAAAAAAACTAAATTGTGATAGCTATGCTGGTTGCACTTTTCCATGCTGGTACAATAAAAAGTGTCATAAAAGTTTTCATTGATCTGTGCTATAGACCTTAGTCAGGGTAGTGACACATTTTATTTTGGTTGAAATGTACACGAGGTTGCAAGGGATGAAAGTACAGTGTGTTCAATGGACTGTACGTAAGACACTTAAAGGTTGTGAATTCCACATGATCTAGTAACTTTATACAGTGTGTGCCATTATCAAGACTGTAAGCCTATAACTTAATGCCTCATTTTCAACCATGGCTACTCAAAAAAGAAAATGCTGTGGTCATCACACTAATGTTGTGGCATTTTTATTTTTTTCTTCTGCTGAATATATTGTGAAGAATACTGACAAGCAAACGGTTCTGATTTCCGTTGTATTTTGTTTTGACCATATAATGGAAGACAATAGCAATTAAAACTGTTTGGTTGTCATCATTCTTTAAAATATCTTCTTTTGTGTTCCAGTCGTACATTTTTGAAAATACATTAAAATGATGACCACATTAACATTTTTTGGGTGAACTATCCATTTCAGTTCAATATGGCATCTACCCTGGCTAAGGTCTATATGTCAAATCTAAAGGCATACTATCGCTTTTATGTTGCTTTTTGTCATTTTTAGAAGACCGAGCAGCGTGAACAATCTGCTAAGCATCTTCTTTTGTGTTCCATAGAATAGAAAAGAAATCGGACTTAAGTAAATGACAGAATTTCTCACTTTTATGTGAACTATCCCTTTAAGGTCATTTAGTACGTGTATGCGTATCCAAAACAAGCAAGAGAATATCCTAATGCCAAAATACTAAAATGTAGAAAATATCTGCCTTGCCAAAGTATCCAAACGTTTGTTTCTGTGCTGCCCTAAGTAAACCCTCAGTGCCTTTAATTCACTATGCAGGTTCTCAGAACATAAAACTAAAGTTTCTGCACACCCGTTTACTTCCACCCTCATCTCCAAGGAAGCGCCCCAGTCTTGACTCCAAGAATAACACTAAACCTAATGAGCTTTTTGGGATTGTGGTAACTGAATCATGTGAGCATCATAATCAGAGGGCTCAGTGCCGGGTGTGCCGCCCCGCGGTATGAACGGCTGATGGGATTTCAGGCCGCCGAGGCTCTTGATTTAAAGACTTTTGCACACAGCCAATACTGTTGCTGATTAAGGGGGGGGGAAATTAGTCTTCCATAGACTTTTCTTTACAGCTTCCCATTTTCTTTATACAGCTGATTTGTTTATAGGTCAAACTGGAAGTTCATTTCTTTATGTAGTTTTGTAAAGAGAGACTGCTATGTGTTTGTGTTTGTGTGTGTGTTGCCTGTCAGTATTAAGCTGTTAATGGGAGACAGTATTAGAAACCTTATGTAAAGGTTGCAACATGCAATTCTTCCATTTAAACAAAACGAGAGTGTATGGACACTCATTTCAAAGGAAGGTAGACACTAAATATGAAGAATCAGTGCAGATAAATCCACTATTTAAAGCTCCTCTTTTTTTGCATGGGGGGTTTGGATGAACAGCACTTTAAAGCTCATGTGCATGTGGACCTCCGTGTCATGACTTTGTGCATTCTGCTGAGCTTTAGTGCAGTACCTATAGAGACCCTCATCCGTCTTCACATTTACCTTTCCGCCCCTTTAAAAAGCAGCAATAAATTTGAGCTGGCCAAGCCATCTTGTAGTAATTTTGGTTGCTGTTGGAGTTCATGGCGACTGAACACTTGTGTGTCTGCAGCTAGACTTTGTCCTTTCTGTGAAAGGAATTCCCTATGTGAAAATAATTTTCCCAGTTCTTTTGCAGACCCATTCGACTCATTTGCTCACTCATGACAGTGTATTCTGTGCCTTGCAGTTGCCAAAGTCCTCAAATGTTTGCAATAAAAGGTACCCTTATTTGTAATTAAATCCGTCTCATGCTGTTTTTGTCTAGTGTACTTTAAAGAAATGTACTATATAAGTGCTTTACATATTCCCATGAGTCATTCTTTGCTGTTGTTCATGAATAACAGTAATTAATATAGGTTACAACAGTTTTAAGGTTCTCCATTTTTTTAAACAATCCTTGTAAATCATGTTTAATTACCCTAATAAACAATTGTATTTTAAATTATTTTTAAAAGTTTTTTTTTAACTGGATTTTACCTTACCTTGAACTTTTTTGTGGTGATGCACATTTTTTTGTATAGTAATTTTGATAAAATACAATTTAATAGAACAATTTAAAAAAACTCTTAGTTAAATAAATGCATTATATTTTTTTATTATATGTACTTTTTTTTTTATATAAAATTGTATACAGTAACATTTATATTACATATGCATATTACAATAGTAACACAATGTTCACTGATAGACTTGAAAATGTTTACAATGAAAATGTTCCAGAAATGTTTAGAAATATTCTTTTGTTTAAAAACAAAACAAAACTAAGCAATAAAATGCCGTGAACACGCACCCGAAGCAGTGGGCAGCCATGTCATGCCGCTTTCATCTGTGGTGTCTTTTTGGAGCCGTCACATCTCCCTGGTTGTAAAATTTGATAAAGAGAGACAAAAAACAACATTAGTCTTCACTTTGTCAAGGTTGTGAATGGCTCATCAAGGCCCTTCTGTTCTGGACACACAAAACACTTGGGCAGATTATCATTCCAACCTTGAGGAGGAGGCAGAGAAACAATATATTTTAAACAAGGTAACAATAATAGATTTCAAAATGCTACTAAAATTGACATAAAAATATACTATCTATAAATAATTTTCAGAGGAATTTAATTCACTTTTTTTTCGTGTCAGCAGAGGGCGACATAAGTACATCATGTGAGTCATTTTTAAAACGAATCCCAAGCAGTTTCATGTTAATGTCAACATGAAATATTAGCATATTGCCTACCCACTTGTTTCACGCGCTTACCTGGGAAAATTTGATTTGGCCAAAAAATTTAAATTGATTCTTTCCACTGGGTGCCAGCCTTAAAAGCCCACAAACACTGCTTTAAAGGAGTCATACAAAGCCAATATGATTCTTTAGGGTCTTAATGGATAGTTTGCAGCTCTTTAGAAATCACTCTGTTCTGTGTACTTCCCCTTTAAATCTTCACGAGCTCCATTGACCCCGCCCCTCTTTTCTGAGGCACTCTCAGAGGATCTTTTTAGCAGTATTCATTGTAAAACTTACTAATTAGCACATTATTAGGAAAGACCATTTGCAAAAATTCATTAAAGACATTATCCTCACTGCATAGGTGAGGCATTTCGGTTGATCAAGGGTGCGTTTCCCTTCAGAACCAAACATGTCGAGTAAATCTCTACTGCTCTGTTCATCAATACATTCAACAACAAAACACCTCAATCTCTGAGTCCTGCTTGTCTCTGTGTCTCGGTCTGATGACGCCTCACTCAGGGCGGGGCTGAGGAAGGACACCGGTTCAGTCTGTGTGACACCCTGCTGTCAATCAACTGTTGTGGGCGTGGCCTCTGTCAGTGTGACGCCACCACATGCATTTGAGAATGGCTTGATTTCAGAAGGGGCAACTTATTTTTATTTAATTAAATTGTGTGCTACTAAATTTATTGCTACTAAATAGTTTCTATGTACCCTGTTAAAAAGAAGTCAAGAGGATTTTATAATGCTTTTTAAAAAGTATCTTATGGTAAAAATTTTCATTACGGTTTAAAATGATAAATAATCAAATGACATATAATAAATGATATATAATACTAATATATTTTAAAATATGAATTATTCGTATAACAGTAAAGCTGTTTTTTTTAGCAGCCATTACTCCATTTTACTTCATTATACTGATTTGGTGCTCAAGAAGCAATAAAAAATGTAATTCAAATGTATAAATACATAGGCTTCAAATGCATCAAAATAAAAAGATGTAATGACCCCAAACTTTAGAACAGAATGGCAACTTGTTATTTTTAACTACAAGTTGACACAAATGTAATGAAATAAAAAAGGTTAAATATCAGCGTAACTTTTTTTTTTAATGTCTTCTCTTTGTTTTGGGAATGCAAACATATTTCTGATAATGACTTTTTATTTTGGCAGATTCTGGGGCTTAAATGCTATTTGCGTATGCATTATTAAATCTGAATAATGTCAAACCATGTAATTAGCAGCAGGAATATGAAGCAATTTTATTTAACAAAGAATTCACTCTCATATTGTTTCAATTATTCTGGTGTTATGACAGAGTTATTGAAAACGAAAGTTCTAAAGTTAATTTTAAGTTTCAAAAGAATTGTGTTTCCTTTGCAAACATATTGAATCATTTTCAGATCATTTTTTATATAATAATATTTTCTCATACTGATATTTGATCATTAAAGGGCACCCGTGTGTGTTCTACCTGCACATGCTTTTCTTCTTCTTTCTTTCTGTTAATCTGTTTGTGAGCGTTAATGGACGAGTGGTTCTGGAAGCTACACGCTCTTTGAATGTTCAGAAATCTCAGCAGTGATGTTCTCTGCTGATTTGATGCCCTGCTTGCTGTGCTCCAGTAGGTGGCGCTGGTGTTCCGTTCTGAGACTCTTCCTGACGAGGGTTGACACGCACACAAAGTTTTTGTTCATCTTTGTGTGTTAAAGGTAAAGTTACTCTCCTGCTAGTATATGAAAAGATGACATTTCTGTCTGAAGGTTTAGTGTGTTTGTCTCGGTGGGTTTCTCTCTTAGTATCTAAACTATCTAAACTCTAAAGAAACCTTTTATTTCAGCAGTCATGTGGAATTTGCTAAATTTGCCATATAAAGTTCATTCCCTGAAATTTCCTAATTTGTTGCTTAGAAAAGAGAAGAAGCTCCGGCATTCAACAGCCTTTCCCCCCTCCAGCCTTCAAGAAAATTTACGATTTTGTCCCAGATAATTTCCACAACATCTGGACTCAGAAAAGCTCAGAAAGTCCTGCAAAGTTTGCATTCAGTGAGAGTTTAAAAACCTCTTTAAAAACCTCTGAAACATCTTGCCAAAACAATAGAAGCTCATCCCAGTATCTCACATATCTGAATGGTTTTCCCTGTATTTTGTGAGGCTGAATCCAAACACAGCTGCACTGAATGAAGTACAAGAGAAGAAAAAGATGCAATTTTTGTGCATTACAGTGTCAGACCTATTCCAACAGAGGAGAGAGAGAAGAAAAAGTTATTTCTCTCACTGCCTTCTCTCCATTCTTTTTTGTCCCCCTTTCACATACGTTTTTTGTTCCCACATCTAAGTGAATCTTCAGAGGTTTCATAGTAAACATAGGGGTTTGATTATGAATATGCATGTTCTTTCAGCAGTTCTTCACATGTGGATGTATTGAACAGTGCAGACCTTTTATTATGTTACACAAAATGTCACACAGATGCTGTATTATTCCCTTTCTATTTATCTACTGGCTGCTTAAAATTCAGCTTTATCATCAGAATCTAATCTAAATCTAAAATACATTAAAACAGAAGAGGGTTATTTCAAACTAAAATAATATTACTGTTCTTACTGTATTTTGATCAAGTTCTTTCAGAAACACTTAAAAAATCTGACAGACCAAACACTTGAACAACAGTGTTAGTCTAAATTAAATCTGGTTTTACTGTAATTAGTAGCCATGTGATATCTTATGTTGTGTTGTTTTGTTCACAGGTGATTGTTTTTGTGAGGGGTTAAGAACACCTTACGTCAATAAGCTGCATGATTCAAGGTATCCTTCATGTCACTTGCACAAAAAAGATAAGTTATGTGGCAAATTGTAATACTTATAAGGGTTTCTATAGCTATAGTAATAGAGAAGGTGGTTCAGCATGTCGCTGAATTTCATTTCAACTAAGAATTACTTTGAAGTAACTTTGCAATCATTTTAAACTTGTCAACGGTAATTAACCACATTAAGTAATGATAACATTAAATCCTGTACTAACTTTTCTTTCTTTTTTATTTTAATTTGCTCACACCAAGGTTTACTGCACACTCCAGCATCTTTTTTATTGCTGTATAATGACGTCTTCTTCAAACAGCCCAGGTTTGGGAAACTAGCTGCATGTTGCCATGGCAGCACAGTCGGTCCTTCTTCTAACAGAGGGTTGGTGGAAAAATCTTCATTGTGTTCAGAATGTACATGGTTTAAGGTAGAAGTATCAGTCTCTCCTTAGCCAGGTTTCTGTTGCCAGGATCACTTGCGACAAAAGTCAGCCACAGACTCTTCACAACATTCATCTCCATCACATAGCTAACTATGGATTACAAAGCCCTTATTCCATCATCACAGCCAGAAAAAACTGCACAAACGGGAACACATCTACATGTTTTTACCAACAACATTTTAGTTCTTGTGATGTAAAAAGGCGTGTTAAAATCAGGATGAAATCCATGTTATTTATCATATTGTAAACAATTCATCACTGCATAGCCTACTGTTTAATAATAAAAAATAGACTTTTGTCAGTACAACAGACTTCTTCCTTTTTGGGTTGGTTAAGTACTTGCAGAAGTTGTGGGTTTTCAATTGCTTCTTAAAAGCTGGGATGGTCTCAGCAGTTCAGGTGAAGGTTAGCAGATCACACCACCAGAGAGGAACAGAAAGGGTTAAGGTTTTGAAAAACTGACTTTTTCCTTTTGAGGAACAAAGGAACTATTCCAATGTAATATTCCATAAATTATACGTTTTGATTTCATGACTTTAGCATGCTGACTTTTAACCACAGAACATGTCATCAAATGCCAGGGAATCAAACAACTCAAAACTAGATTGTTTCCATTAAAATCAACAAACCTCACATTGCAATGTGTAAGAATAAATGAAAGTAAGAATAAACAAAATTGTAAACAAACATAGTGATTTGCATATTGCTCATTCTTTCTAGAGAGACTGATTTCTCCAATGTTCCTCTCTTTAACCATCTTATAACCTCTAAATATCTTCAACATGTTCTTTCTCTAGCATTCATCAACTCAGTGCTTCCTAGTATCTTTCCCCATAGTATTTAAGTGGACTCAGATAACAGCTCTGCTCAAGAAACTTAATCCTACTAGTGCAGTAAAACATAGAACTGTCCCACGCCGGAGCATTGGGGCAAAAAAACATGCTCACTTGCTCTCTTTGATGATGATGATGATGATTCTCCACCTCCACCTGGTGCTGAAATCTCACAATCTTCAAGACTCAAGACACACCGCTTGTGTATTGCCAGATGTATAATTTGTGTGTATTTTATTGGAATTTTACTATTTCACTCCCATTTCCCTTAATAAATCTGTTTTGCACTAAACAAAATTGTTCCTCTCAGGACCTTTTGGACAGAAATGTCCCTTTAAAAACTCATTGCAGTGCCATTTAACTGTAAAATGATGCAATTTGGATTTCTTTTGTTTATTGCCTTCATTCTGTTTGCAAAGCTTTACAATTACATTTTTTTTTACAGTTTTATTATTATTATTTATTTTTTACCGGAATGGTGCCATATTTATTTTTCTCTTTTGGCCTTTAAATCAAATACTCTTTTTATTTCTGCTTTGTCATATTACAGACCCAACTGGATAAATAATGCAGCTATAATTGTCTGAGTGTGCTGGATGGATGTCAGAATGTGATTTATGTGTGTGCGTAAGAAAAACTGCATATCACAAATCCAACCACCTTATGCACTGGCAGAGTTTTGCTGGCACCTGAAAAAAAAAAAAATCTTACTAAAAGCTATTTTTAGCTTTTAGTTAACCTCAAATCTGTATCAAAAATTGTTTAGATTCATGGCTTTGATTTTCTAGCAGGTATATAACATGTTTTATGACAGATTTTTACATGGACATTTTTGTCCTATGTTTATCTTTTTTTGGTTGATGCACAAGGGTTATAAACAAAGCCCTAAATACACCTGCCTACTTTGGTTTAATCTTGAAATCTGGTGTTAAGGTACTGCTAATGCTAAATAATATTAGATTTTGTACGATAAATTGTTTGTGCTTGTACTGGAAGTAGATGCAATAGAAGTGAGAGGATCAGCATTACAAAGAAACAGAAAAGAGAAGATTGACTTCTGGCTTTGCTAAAAGGCTGCTTTTCTCCAAAAGAGAGTGTGTTGCTCTTTTATAGAGACAGAAGGGTTAAGTGCAGTCTATTATTCAGACAGGAGAAGGTCTTTAACAAGCCGGTTCACGGACACGGCAACCTTAAAACAAGTCCTTTTTTTACGGGCTCACTTGATGAATACAAGTCTTTGAACTGAAAAGTTGCATAAAAATGTATTGAGGAAAACACTTTAATCTCCTGGAAACTCTGATTGAGATCAGTGTTTAATAATCAAGAATCTGTATCTTGATCACTACTTGTGTGCAAATTCACATAAATCTGAGCCTTAAAATAATGTGCAACAGACTTTGGCAAAACCTTTATAGGAAAACGATTCTATTCTTCATTTGTGCAGAATTAGGCATCAGGGCATCATAAAAACTCCATTAGGACATGGAACCAAATCCCAGACCCTGTTTGACGGCTTCCCATTGCTGGTAGTCATTTGTCAATGTCTAAAACTCTTATCACATTTTCCAATTTCCTTTTCTCTTTTTCTTTTCTATACTTCTGTACACCTCACATATAATGTTAAGATCAGACCTAACTGGTTTAAATGAAGAGCTGGGATGTAATACTGGGGTACCCAGTTATCTATTGAAATATCTGCCCTAAGCCATTAACTGAACCAACCAATAGATCCATTTTGGAAAATGAATGCCAGCTCATTTTTCCACCGTCAGTCTATTACAGGAGATAATGGACTCTCCTAAAACCCAGCTCTGCCTACTCCACCTGGCATTTGCCATTACTGCTACCGTATGGAAAGCAGTTGGAGAAATAACTGTAATTCAGAAATAATTACGAATGGCATTCTGCTAAATTAAACCTTGCTTGCCGAGAAGCCGTATAAGCAGCATATGACGGAACGAGAAATTCAACTCGTTGCCCTCCCTTTCTCTCACGCGCTCTCTCTCCACTCAGTTCCCCAGCATGTAAGAGTGTGGAGAGGTCTTGAAAAGGAACACACGGTTCTTTAATTTGTCTCCCGTTCCAGCTTGTGTTTCACTGTTGCCTTGAATTGGAGCAGACCAGCCTTATTGGACAGTGAAGAAATAACAAGATTTGCAGATTAGGCTACTCTACTATTCTGTTATGTAAAAAAAAAAATCCAAACAAAACAAAAAAACATGAATTAGATCACGTGCTTAAAAGTCAGTGAGGTGAGGGAGGATGCTGTGAATTGAAGGAAGTTCAATTATGTTGCAGAAATGCATTTGGATCATGACTGCTTGAAAGTTACTGCACCTGTTGGGCCAACATTCATGTTTCTCATTCCCACAGCTTGGTAAAGGAAAACTTGTAAATGATTCAAGTGCCAGAACAAAAAGAATGTATTTAACAGTGCATGCCAATATAGTTATGCACCTTTTATGGTCTTCTCTCTTACTAACTTGCATATAGCAGGTGGCGTGAGAAGGTACCCACAGATCCAGAAGAATATTATCTAGGAAGTACTTTCCTAATTTATTTATTGCGCATTTATTACGTTCAAATCTGATTTTTTAAAGTTGTAAAGTCACGTGGCGTTTAATGGCGAACTGTTCCAGGCCTGCACTGCAGCGTTAAAATGTAACAACGGAATTGCATCATAGTCAGTGTTTCTGGAATAAAATGCAATACCAATGAATAAAAGTTACAATCGTTTTAAATGTGGTAAAAACCCACACCAACGAAATACTAGTTGCTGTGAACTTTGCCCATGGATATGGTGAAGTGTGGTTTAGGCTGTGGTAATTTCCTCTACTCTTGTTGTTTGTCATAACTTGTAAATCTTAGTCTCAGTTCATGTAGGGGCGGCTCGGGAGGGCGCGGCTGCCGGTGACGTGCGTTTCTAATCTTTATATCCAAAGACACATTTTTGCCAAAGTACAATCAGGCAAAGTGTGCTATTCAGACGCCACTGTCTCCTTCTCTCTTGGCTCTCTGTGTGCTCTCTTGCGTGTGTTAACTTCAGTGCTCTTCTTTGTCTTTGAGCGCGCAGTAAATCAGATCTGATCAAACAGGTCTCTGCTCTCCAGCGCACATCACCTGCTGCCCGCCTGCTGTCGGTAAGTGCCGTTTTACAGCCACTACCGTCAAACACTACTAAAACGGTAACCATAGTTTCCTGTTAAATTGGTGCTAGTTGCCACTGTCTTCAAAATGCAAACTGAGCAAAACGAAAAAGATACTTTAAGCGTCTTGCATTGTTTGAAAGATTAACCTATTGCGATTTTACGCGAGTGAGAGTAACTACTCAGGTATTTTGCCGGAAGCTATGGTTGCCATTGCAGTTTTTGTAAATAAAATCAAATGAAAATACGATTTAGTGTTCATCCGAGACAAAAGGTTTAGTAAACGCGATGTTGTTAAACTTTAAACACCTCTGAAATGGATAACGAGTGCGCTTATGTTGCCTAAGGATTCCTTCGGTATACTCTGCTGAATAGATTCTGAGGGAAAATGACTTTACGAAACGTGTTGCAGTGGATGAATGAATTGAATGATGTTTTTTTTAGTGATAAACCAAGTGTGCTTCGGTATAACCTTGCCCGGGAACCCCAAAAGAGCCACAAGGGGGTGCTAGAAAATATTACACATTAAAAGTATTTTTAAGTTAGAAAATGACAATGTGTTTTTTATCCTGCTTTTTGTGCATGAAAAGAAAACAAAACACCATATGGTTTAAATTTTAGGACGGGAGGTCATCTAAAGGTGTGTCAAAACATTCCTTATGTAGTTTAATCCAGTGATAAAAATATGTAATAACTTTTATAATGACAGTTTAATACAAAAGTCTGTGCCATTTCATGTGTGGACTAATTTATAGTGATTATTATCTTCCTGCTGGTGTCATGTTCTAGACTTTTTGCAGACAGTGTTTGTTGGCTCTGGACAAACAAGTCTATTACTCAATGTTGATTGTGATAAGATTATACTGACATTAGGGATGAGCTGGGCATGAGTTCAATGACAGAAGAAAAATCATAAAACGGGGTGTTCAGACAGTGACAGGATAGTGGATTGCCACCTGAACAGGGTATTTTATTACAAAAGAGAGCGTTTCAAATAACATATTCATTAAGTATGGTGTTAACACAACCATCTGTTGGGGTTTTGTATTCCTTTTGCTTTTTGCATCACAGAGGCCAAGTGCAAAACTTCCAAAATATCTGTTCTGTGGCTACATCATCCAAAACCACAACCCCTTGTAACTAAAACAAGGAACTGCAGCTACAATATTCAGTTGTAGTTGTTCAGAAGTAGCATAAAAAGGAATGTTTTATTCAAACACTTTCAGTTTTTTAGCAACAGTTGTTTGTCATCTATGCTTTTTGTGAACCTATGTGCATATTCTCTGAGCTACATCTATATACACATGCCAAAAGTGAAGAAATCTATATTTCTAAATAAATTTTCTAAAGGTTTTTTTCTTAAATTTATTTAATTAAGTTAGTTTATTTAGCAGATAAAGACAAAATGTTTCCATGTATGAGTGCCTTTTCACTGGTAACATTCTACTTGGTAAAAGATGGTGAAAGTGCAAAATGTAACTCAGTCAGTATGTGTGTGTGTGTGTATATTCAAGAAGACCAACACAGGTAATCAAACAAAGGTACAGTAAGTTGTATTTTCACTTCAACATAGGAGGACTTCAACAGAGTACAGATGTTCTTAAACTCAAACTTCAAATCAGTCAAACAGTCTTATTCGAGTAGATGGTATAGAGATCTCTGGAAGAGAACAGCAGAACTGCAGGGAAGAGGCAAACGGGTAGGTAACCAGCGTAATGGTGTGTAACCTTGAGATCGGACAAAGAGTGATTGAGAAGAGTGACTTTATATGGAGAGCAGGTAAGTGAGAACAGGTGACAGTGATTAATAATCAGGTGATTGGGAGAGTGCATAGGGGGCGATCCGGCTAGTGAGGTAGGTGACTGCAGGACATTAGAGATGGATTTAGGATATCGTCCTTGTCAGCCCATGATCTCTCCTCTGGACCGTATCCCTTTGAGTATACCAGTTATTGAAGTCTGCTGCCCCGCCGCCAGGAGTCGAGGATCTCTTTAACCCGGTCGATGGTCTTGCTGGGCTCAACTTCGGGTGGAGTAGGGCATACTTCAGGTTCTGTGGAGGGATGGAGAAGAGGGTTAGTGAATGGGTTCTTGGCCAAGGGAGTTTTGTGCATAATCTGCGTATTTGTGCGTATTCAGCTCCAGCTGTCTTGATGTTCATGACAGTAGGCCCCGCAATTTCATCCTAACTTTTGGATTTTACGTGCAGTCTGACCATTGGTCTGAGGATGGTACCTGAAGGACAAGCTGACTGACACTCCCAGGAGATGGAACAATCCTCTCCAGACCCTAGAGAGGAACTGAGGACTTCTGTCGGGGACTATATCCTCAGGCAGTCTGAAATTTCTGAATATGTGCTGGAACAAGGCCTCTGCAGTTTCACCTGGGGCGGTAGGTAAACCCCGTATGGGAATTAACTTGCAGGACTTTGAGAAGACTACCAGGATAGTTGTATATCCATTAGAAGGAGGTAGGTCTGTGGCAAAATCCACTCCAATGTGGGACCATGGTCGGCAAGGAATAGGTAGGGGTACCAGCTTGCCCTCAGTCAGATGTAGAGGTGTAATTGTAATGGCTCAGACTGAGCATTCTCTGACGTACCGGCCGACATTCCGTGCCATATGGGGCCACCAATAACAATTTCGGGTGAGCGAGAGGTTTTGGTGGCTGCCCAGATCCCGGAGAGGTGTGGACTGAGTCCAGAAGGAATAGACGGAGAGCTGATGGCCAGCAGCTTGCGATTACCCACATCTTAATTTTGCTCAGTTGTGGACAGTTCCTTCGAAAAGCCTGCAAAAGGATGGAGTACTGGAGGTACCAGCTTGCCCTCAGTTCACCCTTCTACTGGGAGAGCGTCACACCTACTCCCGGGGTTGTGTGTGTCTGGGTTGAGGAAACTTGACTGTTATAGGAGATGAATCAATGGTAAAAGTTTGCAAAGCCAAGAAATCTCTGTAATTCCCTTACAGTGGTGGGTCTTAGCCGTTTTTTCACAGCAGTGACTTTCTTGGGGTCTTTTTGGATGCCGATAGGCTTAAATATGTAACCCAAGAACTGAATGGTGGTTAGATGGAATTCCTGTTTATCTGCTTTTAGATAGAGATGGTACTGATTTAGAAGGTCTAAGACCTGGATGACGTGATGGCGGTGTTCAGCGGGACTGGATGAGTATATGAGTATGCCCGTATCTTCTCAGAGGGCTTCTAAGGATGCTGGGACAAGAGTAAATGGATAGGCAAACTTTACCGTTTGATCGTTGAGGGCACGATAATCAATACAGGGCTCTAATCCTCCATCCTTCTTGGCAACAAAAAAAATCTAGATGCAGCAGGTGAGGTAGATTGAATGCACCACTGTTGGTGGTTCCATGGTGGTTCTCTCCGGGATTGACAAGGGATAGAAATGTCCTTTAGGGAGTTTGGCCCCAGGCAGCAGGTCAATGGCCCAATCCCATGGTTGGTGAGGAGGTAGGTGTGGGGCAGCGGCTTTGCTGAACATATCAAGGTAGGCGTGATATTCAGGCATTATGGGTGCTGGTGAAGTGTCTGGGCTTTCAACAGTGGTGGAACAGAGTTATACTCAGGGTGATAATGATGTGGGTTGGATGGAAAGACATTCCTGTTTGCACTTGTCACTTTCACTGCAAAACTTCTCCTGAACTCCAGTTGATAACTGGTTGGTGGTGAACTAGCCAGGGTTGTCCCACGACACATCCACAGTAGACTTCTCAAGCACCAACAGGGTAAGGCTTTCGGTATGGAGACATCCAATGCGAACTTGAATTTCAAAGTCGGAGAAGGTTGATCAAATTCCAGGAAGCTCCAGAATCCACCAGCACTTTAACTGGGAAAGAGTGGTTTTGTTAATTAGAAGAGCATCGATGTGAGAAATTTTGGCCACTAGTGGAATGAGATGGAGGGTACTTACCGCTGGGTGTGATGGGTGAACGGGACAGGTATGAAGCTGATGTTCGTCAGAACCACAGTACAGACAGAGCCCGTTCCGGATCCTATGGAAGCGTTCTTGGTCTGAGATATGGTACATATATTATGTAAAAAAAAAAATAAATAAAAATAAATAAATAAATATATATATATATTGAATGCGATTAATTTAGATTAATTGTTTGACAGCACTATTTCTTTTACAGTGAGGACCACTTGTACATCCATTTTCATCCTACTCTGTATCCAACTTTATATTTTCATCATAGCTTCTTTCATTGTCTACTTTTTAAAATCCTTTTAAAAAGTGCCATGTAGAACATATCGACAATTTATGGGATATATTACCTTTTCAGTTCATGTGTCTCAGGGAGACACCCAAAAAATGTGAAGGAGGGGAAGAAACTCTGTTTATCATTTTAGACAGAGGCCCTTGTCCTCTTGAGCAATGAATGAGAACTCATACTGAACATGATGTAATGGCCTGTTATCATTACAATCAGTGGTATTTCTGCTGAAGACATCATTTTAAAAACACTAGACTATTATTAAATATACACAAATAAACCATTTACTGTGTTTACTTATAACTAGTGTTGTCAAAAGACCCGGTACTTCGGTAACAAGATGGTACTAAAAAATATAAAATGTTACGGTACCAGGTTTTCTGAAGTACCGGTAGTACCGAGCAACGGGTAAACCCGGTTCTTGCTGCGCTACCCAAAAGGTGCACAGTTGCGTCTTCTTCATAAAAGCACCAAGAGATATGGCGACCGGCAGTGCTATTGATGAGGCGGCTCTGAATCTTTCGTTGAAAAGAAAGGAGGAAAGAGCCACGTGTGGAAGTATTTTTTTTTGAGGCTGATGACAAGCGCAACATTATTGATCACCACAAACCCATCTGCAAGCGGTGTCATCGAAGTTTTATGTTAAAAGGCGGAAATACATCGAACCTTATAAAACACCTCAAACATTGCTTAAAATTTGCTTAGTTCATTGTTACTGTGCGTTCACACCGCCGCCGACAAGAGCAACAAAATTCGCCCTGGCTGCCCTGCCAACGACGATGTACAGAGATTTTTGGACTCTCTTGACGCTCTGACATAGATTGAATACTTGTCTATAAAATATAAATAATATTTTATTGTAAATAAAACAAGCTTGTGCGGACTGACCACACGGAAGGTATAAGTTAACCTTGTGAAATATATTGATTGTGAAAGTAAGAAATTGATCGACTTTTTTGTAGTGCATGTTTTCTTTCAATTAAAAGCCATTTGCTGCAGCTCTCTACAACACATATTTTCTGTTTAATCCCATATGTTTTGATATGTCAGAATATTCTGCAGCAGTAACAGCTTTGCATGCTCTGGCGCTAAATTCAA
>JAUMHI010000054.1:17056971-17068303 GCA_032359435.1 Enteromius unitaeniatus
ACACACACACATGTAAAAAACCAAAACAAATATTATGAGTTATGAAGCCAAATAGTGTATGAACTGCTTTTTCAGAATAAAGTATTTAAATAAAAAAAAGTTAAATTACCTTTTCAGTAGCGATAACAGCAGATAAAGATAAAGAATGAGGCAACATCTCTTCTGCCTCCTTTGAACTCATTTTATTCTCAGAGAGATCTTAAATAGTTGAATCAATTGAATGGCAAATTGCAATAAAACACAGACAGCATTTTGGAGTGACTTGAATGATAGTGCACCTTCTCTAGACAGGTGCCTATGTGGGATGTTCAAGTTCACATTATAGACATTTTTAAAACCCATAGACCAAGAATGAGCATTTTTCATTTTTTTTAACAATTCTCCTTTAGTACCATAAACAGCTGGAAAAGTCATAGAAAATCACTGGTTGGAAAGTTTGGGAACCCAGTGTTGTGTACTGCTGTCATACACCCTAAATGCTGTACTTTTGCATTGTTAAAAAAGAAGAAAATCATTAAAAAACATAATATAATATAATATTATACTCTGCAAGCTAATGTAATTTTTTTTCAGCAAGGATGCATTAAATTAGTCAAAAATAAAGTCACAAATGATATCTATTTCAAACAGGCTAAACGCTGTTCTTTGAGCTTTCTATTTATCAAAGAATCCACAAAAATAAAATAATACAAATACTAATAAATAGTAGTTGGGTTGATGTTTTCTGACTGGAGTAATGGCTCCTGACAATTCAGCTTTGCCATCATTGAAAACAAATATTATTGTTATTATTATTTTAAAATTCAAATTTGAAAAACAAAACGTTATTTTAAATTATATAAATTCACAAGCATGCAAGATTTTTTTTACTACTTATTATTAAATGAGTTTCTTTTTTGCTAAATGTTTTATATTGAATCTGTTGTCAACAAACAAATAAAAAACCCTAAACCCAGACAGTGGACTTTGCCTTCTCATTGCTGTCTATCACGTGCTGGCGGTGTGTTGATCAAGGCTGGTTTATTGTATGTGTTCTTTTTACACAGTGTTCTTTATCATGTCCGTTTTTTAAAGAGAATGTTCAGCATAATGTTTCCAGGTATATTCTTTACGGACATGTGTTCTTCTCTCAGATAGAACACGGTGTTTCAGGAGTTGTCTCAGTAATAAGGTTGACGCAGCTACGTCTCACCTTTATTTTTTGTGTTTACTGAGGCAGCGGGCCAGATCTCTGACCCAAGACCCACAGATGCCCTTTAGCCTAGAGAACAGGGAACTCTGGGTATTAAAGCTTGTAGTTTTATGTGTTTATTTGAAGTGTTAAAAAATAATTTGACATAATCTCAAATATAATTCATAGTAATGTTCATAAACATGCCACTGGGGTTAGAAAAATAAAGGGGAAAACAAGATTATTTTCTGACCCCATTTGCTGTTATTTTTTTAAGCAAGCATGTACTTCATATTGATAAATATTTCAGAACCAAGACATTCTTAAAGTCAGTTACTTTTAGAATGTTTGGATATTTGTGAATAGAAACAAGGTAAGCTTACTAAGTAAGAAAATAACTTTTTTAGTCATAAGCCACAGTAAATTCAAGAGTGTCCTTTGCTTCTGATTTAATATAGAAAAAGATTATGGACAGAGAAAGACATAAATGCACAGCTTTCTCTGGTTTTGGAGTAGGGAAGGTTTCATTTTCACCACAGGGAGTAGGAGGTTTTGGGTGGATGGCTTTGTGTATGCTTCTAGCACAAAGAGAAGAAGCATTTACAGCTTTTTTAACTTCAACCCTAAAAAAACTACACAATTAAATACATAATATAAAATACTATTAAAACCTGTAAAAAATGAGTATTGAAAATGAGTTGGTGGCATTGCATTCTCATGCTTTCCTCTTTCTAACTGCTGTGATTTATTGTTTTGCCATATTTTTTAGTTTTACTATAAAAAACAGCCCTTTATTTGACACATAGTTTGTAGAGTGATTCTGTGTTATTATTCAGTGACACTTCATTCTTTGGATGCTGACTTGCATTATTTTAATGATCCTGGATTGTAGTCACATACTAACACATACACCCACATGCACACACACACACACACACACACACACATACTGCCTTGCTGTTTATTCTGGCTCTTTTGAGAATTATCATAGTATATTTGTTCGTCTCTGGTTTCAGTGTTACATGAAGCACATTGGACTCTGGACCTTTCTGGACCAAACTGTTTGAAAGAACTTTCTCCTCTGCATCTCTTACTAAATAAACAGTTGAATTAAAAACCAATGCTGAACTGATATGACTCTACTGTATGCTCCATTAACTGGCTTTCTACAGGTTATGGTTACTCCTCTAAATGTTCTGAAAGTGATAGATCATTCTTATAGTTAGTACTGATATCCAAACCAAAAGAAATCTTGACTTGAAATGCTTTACAGCATTTTGGTACAGTTACCAGTAGAATATTCTAACATCAATCACAAGTAAAGTATTGACAGGCTACCGCATTTCCTGGACTAGAACCTTTCAATATCTCATCTGCAATCAAAAAAATACAATAAAATAAAATAAAGCAGTTACCCTGTCTGGTTCGGTGTGATAAATCTCCCAGAAGAGAGCAGTGTAACCTGCTGCAGAGGCTATTTACCTCCCTCGACAATTCTCACTTTGCATCATGTATTTTGGACAGATTTTGAAATAATTATATTAAAATATGTGTCAGGTTTCTCTGTGAAACATTTCTATTTTTCTAGTCCCTTTTTAATCTGCTAATAAAACTGCAAACAATTTGTTCAACTTTTTTTTTTTTAAACCCCTCTGATTTAATTTAAAGCAGTGTTGGTGAGCTTTTAAAACTCCACTGGCTTAGAATGAATTTATGTTAATGTTTCATTTTCACGTCAACATGAAACAGCATGAGACTCGTTTAAAAAACAACTCGTTTCAATGATTCAAAGTCAGATCTTTATTTTGAGAGACAATAACTTCAGACACGGTGCACTTTCAGATTTAAAACTTTGCAGGATGTTGTCATTCAGTTAGAGCTGTGTTACACCTCATGAAATCTCTTTTCAAAAATCCATAATGTGGGACTAAATGCAGGCAGCACTTATATGACACTTGCAGGAAATATTAAAGATCTGTGCAGTATGAACATTACAGTTCAAAGGTTTGGAGTTGGTAGTTGGTAGTATATTTGTGTTTTTTAAGTATATTTTGTAGTGATATTTTAGTTATTCATGTGATGGCAAAGCAGATTTTTGCAGCTTCTATTCCAGTCTTCAGTGTCACATGATCTGTTCAGAAGTTTGAGGTCAGTATGGATAAGTTTTTTTTCTTTTTTTTGTTGAAAGAAAAAAAAATCCAATTAAAAAGACAGTAAGGATATTACATTTTCACAATTTTAAATGAATGATTTGCTTTCAAACTTATTTTTTTCTCCTAAAATCCTGAAAAAATTAGCTCTTTAAAAAAAGTAAGAACAAAAAAGATTGACCCCAAACTTTTGTACAGGACTTTATGCTTAACCTGAAGGGGGTGTAAGTGTTACTCTTCCTTTAATGTCCTTCAGCAAGCACTTCCTCTGACACTGTTGGGCCTACAATGCAGTAGTTTGTCAAGCCAGGACCTCGCTTGAATTCTCCAGAATGAGCTCCTCCCCTGGTCCTACCCCTGCCTCAGCCACCACTGCCCTGGACTCTGGCAAGGCCAGTCGAGGGAACTCGCCTAACACCTTATCCCATCTGTACACGTCCCAGCTCGGCATGGACAGCCAAACCATCTGCATTCCTTCTCCGTATGTGGAAGCGTATCAGGATTATTCACCACCACACGGGGGAGAGATCAGCCACGGAGCCTTAACGCTCTACAGCCCCGTGTCCTCCACAGTTCTGGGGTACACACATCCCCCCGTGTCCGAAAGCCTGGTCCCTTTAAGTTCGACATTCTTCTGGCCTCCCCACACCACACACTCTACGCTGTCTCTGCATTGCCCGCCTCCACCGGTCTACAGCGAAACACACGCACACAACTCCTGGGAGGACACCAAGAAACACACCGTTAACCAGGGCAGGTGAGAAAACAGCAGATTACATGCATTGTCTTTGTAATTGTTATATGCCTTTAATCTCCAAGTAGCAGTTGTAAAATGGATAGCTCAGTTGCCATAGAGTCTATAACAGCCCCGTGACACTAGAAAATGTTTTATTTTGCTTTTCATTTTTTTCGAGGTGCTTGCTATAATATATTGAATCATGCATCTGTTTGAGGAGATACGTGATATTTATTTTCTAATCTGACTTTTTACAGGGCAGACAATAAAACAGTTGTGTTCATGTCTCTTCTGATAGGATCACGGACAGCGGGGGAAGAAATCATTCTAAAAGCACATAAGAAAATGTACACATAATTGTGCATATAGCTCAGCAAAATAAATAGACTATTATGTAAAATATAATAAAAATGGTTAAAAAAAATTTAAAAAGTTATTAAAAAATCTAGTTTCATGTAGAAAGTATATATATTCTAAATAATATTTATATATATATATATTATTTAGAATATATATATTAAAAAAAAATCTTCTTGCTCTTTTTTACTTTATCTGTACCTTCATCTTTTATAGTTCTGTCCTTACTCATGCAAAGCTGTTAGGGCAGCAACAGGATGGTGATGATGGCTTAAATCCTTCGCCAGGCATTTTGGGTAAAGGAGACACACACTTCTGTGCGGTGTGTCATGACTACGCCTCTGGGTATCACTATGGTGTCTGGTCATGTGAAGGGTGCAAGGCTTTCTTCAAACGGAGCATTCAAGGTAACACTGGTTAAGGTAACCATTTAACATAACAAATACTTGATCCCTAGATGTGTTGTTTTTCCTGAAATGCCATGTTAATAAATGTTCTTGATAAGGTCAATGTGTGTGATTAATTAATATAATTGTGTTTTTATTATTACTTTGGAATTTTAGCATCAACTAATATGATATAATATTTTGGATATATACATTTACACAAATATACATAAATTACTCCTATAATGGAAAAGCAGAATTGTCTGTCTGGTTTTTAGTGTCACATGATTATTCAGAAATCATGCAACATCCCTTTTTCTTCTTATTTTCAATTTTAATTGCAGTTTTGCTCCTTAATATTTTTGTGGAAACGGTATACATTTTTCATGATCCTTTAATTAAGTTCAAAAGAACAGCATTTATTTTAAATATACACCTTTTGTAACATTGTCACATTTTAAAATTCATTTTATAACAGTATACATGCACCCTTGCTAAATAAAAGTTTTAATTTCTTTTAAGCTTTTAAATAGCAGCATGTATATTTAATTATATTGAGTAAACAAATTCAAACATTGGTAACATGTCAAACATTGATTATTAATATATGCTCATGTTTCTCGCAGTTAATCCCATACAAAAATAAGTACAGTTTTGAAACAATTTTCAATCAGACATCGCTGTTAAATTTGATTAAATATGACAAAAAAGTAGCTAGGAATCCAAAAATGATTTTTTACAGTGTAGTGCTAAAATATTTTAATCAGTTGACAGCCCTTATAACGTCTTAGACAGTACAATGAGATGAATTAAAGAAAAGCACACGTGGAGGTGAGTTCAATTAAAATAATTCTCCCAATTTTCTTTAGGACACAATGACTATATTTGTCCAGCCACCAACCAGTGCACCATTGACAAGAGCCGACGTAAGAGCTGCCAGGCCTGTCGACTCCGCAAGTGCTATGAAGTGGGCATGATGAAGTGTGGTAGGCAGCCGCCTCTTCCTTTTCTGTGTGTAGCCCGTTATTATTTACTCGGGGGATATGTCAAACTTAATATATTTATGGTCACCAATTCTCACTATGTATCACTATTAGCTACAACTTTTGCATTAATTGCATTAACTCCTAATTTGCTGTTTAGTAATAGTTAGTAAAGTAGCTTTTAAGTTCAGGTCAGTTTAAATGATCTAAAATATGGTAATACAGGATAATTTATTAAAGGCAGAGTAAGCGAGGGTCAATCTGTGATCGGACACCGAGGTTGGTTTGGTTTCTCTCAATAGGTGAGTAACACTGTGTCTACACCAGACGCTGCACCTCGACAGCTAAAGTCTGCCTACACTAGAAGTGATAAAGCAACTGTTAAAAATCATTTGAAATTTGTGTCAGCACATATGTTTAGGGCAGAGCTATCAAAATAGGGGCCAGTCCCTTTTGGGGCATCAACAATATCAACAATAGCTTCCAGAAATCACTTACCCTGCTTTCAGTTTGGGGTTGGAGTAACTTGAATAAATGTGTGTGCTTTAGAAGTGCTAATAAACAGCCAATATTCTAGCTAATAAGCAACTAGTTAATAGTGAGAACTGGTCCCTAAACTAAGGTATTATCATATGTGTGCTGTGCTGAGTGTGCACTTTTGATGCGTGTGTTTAATTGTGTGTGTGAACAGGTGTGAGGCGGGAACGCTGCAATTACCGAAGTGCTCGTCATCGTCGCAACCCTCAGATCCGAGACAGCTCAGGCGGGACGTTAGGGGTCAGAGTTCGTTCCCGGCCTCATTTAGAATTTCCCCTCAGTCCCACTCATCCACTCTTCTCTTTGGGGGAAAGAGCTGAGGGGTGTGGCCTCTCACCGGAGCAGTTGGTCAACTGTATTCTGGAGGCGGAGCCTCCTCATATTTACCTGAGAGAGCCCATAATGAAGCCGTACACAGAGGCCAGCATGATGATGTCACTAACCAACCTCGCTGACAAGGAACTGGTGTTCATGATCAACTGGGCGAAGAAGATACCAGGTGTGTGCTTACTGTATATAATTACCTGAAATACTATAATTCCTATTTTGGCTGTTTTAAATGTAATATATGACTTGTATTTTTCTTTTTCTTTTTTTGAGCGTGATATTGCTATATATGTTTTCTTTTACATAGAGTGAGATGAAGATAAGAATTTATAACATACTGTGAGGTCAATAAGTATTTAATCACCCTTAGTTCTCTTACTGTCGCAAATGAGTATTTGATCACTTGCTTATCAGCCAGATTTCTGACCCTCAAAGACCCGTTCTTTTGCTTTTATATAGTCCAGCTACACTCTGAGCTGTCAAAAGACACAAGAGACAAAATTGTAGGCCTTCAGAAAGTTGGAAAGGGAAAAAAGAACAACTGTAAATATACAATCATATTACATCTACAGATGCTATACATTTATTTTGTTTTAGTTTAAAGTTATTTTATAAAATTCTTAAGTCAAGGATTTGTTACAAATAAATGCTTTCTTGTAAAGGTTAATGAGATTCAGCTATCATTTAATCACCCTCATGTTCCAAAACAAAACGATTTTAGTTTTTTTTAGCAGAATGTTGCTTATCCATTCAGTGACAGTGAATGGTATGGAGGAGCTGTAATGCTCCAGAAATGACAATATGCATTAAAAAAGCATCATTTTGTACACGGCACATAGCCTTGAAGGGCAAGCAGCTGTGTAAGAATGTGTTCTAGAAGACATTTATCTGTTTGTAACTCCTCTCACAGGTTTCGTGGGGCTGACTTTGTCAGATCAGGTGCATCTGTTGGAATGCTGCTGGCTGGATATATTGATGTTGGGACTAATGTGGAGATCCGTGGATCATCCCGGGAAGCTCATCTTCTCACCCGACTTCAAACTCAACAGGTAAAATCCAACTGACACTGGAAAATGGCTTCTTACACACAGCAGATGACACACTGAAGAGGATGTGTTGCAGACACACCTTCATGGCCCCGATAGGCTCAAAGCAAAGTTTTCATTCTTTGCTTAGGGGTAAAAGGACGTTTGAAATTCTTTTGCCATGGTATACTGATGCTCATGTTGTTGGGAGAACATATTATTTTTAAAGGAGGGGCTCTCAACTCCTTGATATCCACTTTCCTGCAGATTGTAGCAATAACCTTGATGAAACTCACCTTCCTGCTACTTTTTAGTAATCTTGAAGACCTTGTTTAGCTTGTTTATGTGTGCATTATTAGGGTTGGAGCAAAACTCTGCAGGAAAGTAGACCTTGAGGACCAGAGATGAGAAACTCTGCTTTAAAGCATGACAAAACAGTGTCAGCGTTTCTTTCAATTAGAACTACAACTTAAATCCTCAAAGCAGCTCTCCAGTCTGTTCATGCTTGTACTTGCGTCTGTCCTCGTTGGACTGAACATAAGAAATTAACTGGAGAAGATTTCCACATCAAAGAAGGTGGAACTGCAGAGCACACCTACTGATTTATTTTGAGCCATTATTATTCATGAGCCATATTTACTCACTGTCTTTACTAATTGGTTGCTTTAATGATCACACAGCATTCAGCAATATGCCACTGAATGTGATCTGTGTTTTTTTGTGTTCAGAAGACAAAATATAAAATTATAAAACCGCTTTTACCAGATATGCCAAAAACACATTTGTGCTGTCAATATGTAGAATTTTTTAGATTAGAATTGTTTGAAAGCTGAAGGCGTCTTCCATGAGTGGGAGAGTTTGCCTTATATCTTGCTTGATGGTGACATTTGAAAAACACTGATGTTTAATGAATGTATTTATTGACCTTCAGATAATCTTCTGGTGTGTGTCCAGTGCAGTCAGTGATTATTTCCACATCTCACAGTGCGTGTGTGCACACACGTTTTTGAAGAAAACATCAGTTTTTGCTCTCTTTTGTGTATGCATGACTGGTGTGTGTGTGTGTGTGTGTGTGCGGGTTTATGTCGACACAAATGCCATGGGTATGACATAGGTATTACAATATGTAGGTGATTTATGAGGACATTTTCAGTGTCCCCATAATTCAAAAGGCTTAAAAAACATACTAAATGGTGTTTTTTGGGAAATCTAGCAATGCACACAGTTTCTTGTAAACAGGGAAGGTTTAGGTGTAGGGTCAGTGTAAGGCAATACCACATACAGTATAAAAACCATTACTATGGACAGTCCTCATAAATCACAAAAACCAACGTGTGTGTGCGTGTACCTGTTTATTAATTTGTGTGGAATTAAATATTCCTCTTCCTTGGTGATTATCTCTAGGGTCTTAACAAACCTTGGTGTGTTCTCATAACACCAGCTTAGTTTGCACTACTGATTTCTCACACAGGAGTGTGTGCGTGTGTGTGTGTGTGAATGAGAAAGTGTGTGAGACAGCATGTACTTCCTTTGTCTTTCACCTGACAATTTAAGGCCAACCTTATTCATTCAAAATGAGCTGTGTATGTTAGGAAGTGTTATCTTCACATAGTTTTTCTATGTTCTAAGTTTTTGTACATATATTTTACTTATATACTTTTTTCAGTACAGTGTCCTGCCATTAGACTGTTTGTACTAGGTGTATACACATTTGCATTTTATTATTGTCATTGATATATTGCATGTATAATGAAATAATAAAATAAAAAAGGCTGTAATGGCTTAATTGATTTTTCCCTATTTCTCTGTTTCATACCCTTTCTTTATTTTTTCTCTCCAATTATTTCAGGGAAGAAGGGAACTGTGTTGAAGGCATCATGGAGATCTTTGACATGCTGCTGGCCACCACTTCCAGATTTAGAGAGCTGAAGCTTCAGAGAGAGGAATATGTCTGCCTCAAAGCCATGATCCTTCTCAACTCCAGTATGATACTACTCTGATTGTGTGTGTGTATTTTAATGTGCGAGATTAAAATGCAATCTTGTTTTCTTCCTCTACTGTACATAACTGTAGGGCATGCTAATTACAACATGCAAACTATATTTACATAATCTTTAATAAAGTTAATATAAGAATAACTTATATGGTAAGAAATATTTTTTGATAAGCTTCTGAGTAAATAGGAGGTGAAATTCTCACAATATCACATGAGCCATGAGAGCCTGCGTATCAAAGATGATACAAAACATATTCCACATAAGCCGAAATTTACTTAATATATCAGGCACAACAGGGTTAAAACTGCAGTGTGATTGCTGACTGATGCAATTATCTTTGCAATCATCTTTGTTCAGTCACGTTATCACATCAGATGTTGTAAGTCATTTCTGTTGTGTGCTTATTGACAGATAACTGTTCAAGCTTGCCACAGACTCCTGAAGATACGGAGAGCCGTGGGAAAGTTCTGAGGCTGCTGGACTC
Source organism: Enteromius unitaeniatus (assembly GCA_032359435.1). Lineage (NCBI taxonomy): Eukaryota > Metazoa > Chordata > Actinopteri > Cypriniformes > Cyprinidae > Enteromius > Enteromius unitaeniatus. The sequence goes on from JAUMHI010000054.1 coordinate 17,067,125, forward strand.
TGTGACTGATGCTCTAGTTTGGACCATCTCAAGAGCAGGCTTGTCCTCACAGCAGCAGTCCGTCCGGCTCGCCCATCTTCTGATGCTGCTCTCACATATTCGACACCTCAGGTTCCACAGCAGACTCTGACGACTTTCACATTCTAGACTTCACTCTTCACAGCGTTTCATGTTTTAATTTTCACTGGCTCACTGCTTCTTTCGTCTGTCGCCCATAGCAACAAAGGCATTGAGCATCTGTCAACCATGAAGAGAAAAAACGTGGTGCTTCTGTATGACCTTCTGCTAGAGATGCTGGATGCCAACACATCTCAGAGCAGTCGGATGCTGGCGGCTCACACAGAGGCCTCTCTCCAGTCGGACACACAACAAACCACAGAGATCCTCCACACATCCAGACCTGTGCTGAAAGAGAGCAACCTGGAGACCCGGCACAGTCCGCAGTGAGTGTATATGGTAATACAGAAACCATAGTTTGTGAAAAATCCCCCCACATTTTTATCAAATGATAACAAGAAGATAACCAAATAATAATTGAGCTTATGGGTAACACCAATAAGGTTTCATTTGTTAACATTAGTTGATGTATTAACTAACATGAACGGACAATGACCAATGCATTTATTACAGTATTTATTCAACTTTATAAACATTAGTTAAAAAATAATTAGTTAATACAATCATTAGTATTAACTAAGAAGAATAAATGCTGTAGTATTCTTCATTCTTAGTTCATGTTAACTAATGAACCTTATTATAAAGTGTTACCAGTTTATGTGACTGGTTGCGATTCAAAAGCTAAATTTGAGCCGGAAAATGGCAGATTTTTAAAGTTCGTTTTTAAAGATCCGGCATTAGCAAGGCATTAAAGCCTTGTTGCTTAACCCACTCTCTCTAAATGTTCCACTGCTTGCAAAACAACAATTAATGAATCATTATATATTCCTTAAAATGTCACTTTGAACACGTTTTGTATCTGTCTCTCTAGAGCTGAAGAGACAGTGGATAAGACATTACATTGTAGTCTGCGTCGAGTGGAAATGGACACAGACTGACAGTATCCCTTCTGTGGTGTAAAAATCTCCACAACTAAAAACAACTTAGACCAACGACAACCTGACAACGACAACAGGGCTTTCAGTTGGCACTCAGTCTTGCTTCAACACAATGCAGTTTGAA
>JAUMHI010000054.1:17075716-17098753 GCA_032359435.1 Enteromius unitaeniatus
GGTTTCAGATCGGTAATCTACTGCTTTTCCTGCAGTTCCCGGATGTGTGCTCTGTTGTATTTGAACCACTGAATTTTGTGAGGTGAATATTGATTACTGTATTTTAACTATAAAAATGTTTGTGAAATGTTTCAGTTTAAAATATTTACTTAGTAAATATACAACCGTTTTAAAATGCAGTGCATAAAAATGCAAACCATGAAAATCCGTGGAATTCAACAAGCTTTTTATTTCAAATACTTTAGGCAGGTTTTTGTTCCATACAAAAAATACAGGAAAAAAAGTGTATTATTGTGAAATTATTATAATTTAAATGAACCGTTTTCTATTCTAATATACTTAAAAAAATAACTTATTCCTGTGATGCAAAGCTGAATTTTCATCATCATTACTCCAGTCTTTAGTGTTGCATTCAAAATTCCTTCTAATATGCCGATTTATTATCGATATTAAACAATATAGTGTTGCGTTACTTAATATTTTTTGGAACCTTCAATACTTTTTTATTCCTATGATCTGGTTTGCATCTTTATTTTTATATTTTAGATTTATATTTTTAGATATTCACATAGAAAACATTTAAAATAACAATAATGTTTCGCAATATTGCTGTTTTCTTTTTTTTTTTATAAAATACTGCTTTGATGATCAGAAAAAACTTATTTTAAACATTTTTTAAATACTACTGATCCCAAACTTTTGAATAGCAGTGTATATTTAAAATATAGAAATATAAAAATGCACTCTCTCTAGTGTGTTGTTATTAACCTTGTTTGTGTACAATTCTATCACTCTCTAAACGTGTCTGTGAGTAAGTACCTTTAGTTTGTGGATATTGCTCTCTGTGTCTCTGATGGTGATTTTTTGCTCTAGCGTTTGAAGCTTCTCTAGCTCAGGCATCACAGCGTCCAGCCATGCCGTGACATCAGTGAGGTCAGAGTTGAGTTTGTGCCACTGTTGAAGATCCTGTGGCACGCTGCACGACTGCACCTGCAGGAGCTCCCATCGTTCGATCACACCTGAAGCCACCGATCAGAGGTCAAAGGTCAGTTATCACCTTGTGTGTGAACATTTCTGTAAAAGTATTACAAAGAGCAATACCTGTCTTATCAGCCGCAGAGAACACCGTCAAACCATGACCGTCCAGTTGCTCTTCCTCGCTCAGAATCAGTTTCACTCGCTTTATACTGTCAATACTGCCAGCGCACTCAGACATGAGTTTATCCTGAAACAGGAAATGCAACATAAAGTGTGTTTATATGTGTGTGTGCCAATGTTCGTGTGTGTTTAGTGAGTGTGAGAGGACTCACATAGGCCTGTGGGTGGTACTGAGCGCTGGTGTCAGGGGGTGAAGATGTCAGACTGCGTATGATCTCTCTGTTGGCTCGCTTCCTGTCTGGCGCATCAGGAGAGTGCCACGGCTCCACCAATGATCTTCCTCCTAAGCAAGAGACAGAGAAATATATTTTAACTCTATATATTACTTACAGCTAGCATGCAGGAAGTCGCACAACATGCTACAGAACAAACAAACAAACAAAGAAATGCAATTGGTTGCCAAATCGACGTGCGTTATAAAAAAATTCTGTTTCAACATACTGCCACACATGCAGAAGAGGGTTCTTGGGAAAACATAAAAACAAGCATCATGGGATTTCAAGAACATGGGCAGCTGGTTAAGAGAGGAAGTTGTTAAGCAATCAGACAGTGAGCACAAGGCATACAATGTTATTATATTGAGAGATGAGTGAAGCATATGCTAAAGCACGCATGTAATGTGCAGTGACAGTGCTGACAGCATGCAGCAGGCTGATGCCTACCGGACGCAGCCTTCAGAGCTTTAGCTGTAGCTTTAATAAATGACTGAGAGCTCTCAGTGACTTCTACATCTGCAACAGAAGAGCGGCAGACAGACAGTGATCCAGAGACAGAAACAGACTGAATAGTCTATACTAATAGAGAGTCATAGAACAGATCGATACAGTATAACAGAGAGGCGGAAGAAGATGCAGAGCAGAAACTCTACTGAAATACTGAATAAGAGCTCTAGACGCATCAATCTAATTCATCATATGGATCATTTGATAACTAGGGGTACTTTTCACAGCAACGAAAAAAGCAAAAACAACATGCTTTTTCATATATTTCATTAGTGTAACATATGCTACTTGCCAAGCTTAATCAGTAAAAACGTCACTTTAAAATAACACTGAAATAGATTTTTACAAATAAAAATTATAGTAGTTTTTTTGTTACTGTTTTGAAATACATTTACTATAATTCAGTGTGTTAATGTCCATTTATTTTTAATTGTTTGTCAAATTTACTAGCAAAATGTAAGTGTAAAGCTTTTTTTTTAAAACACCTTTTTTTTCTGCTGGGTGTATGGTTTTGAGTAAAACACTCAAAATAGAGAATCCAATAACAGACAGAGATCTAGGTTTTCTCTGTCTTTTCTTTTTAAACAAGCAGCAAAAAGAGCTTGACACTGACCTAAACGGGCAGTAGATAACAGATAAAGAAATCAACAGAGCGGCAGATTACTGTGATAGATATAGGCCTGGTTTCACAGACAGGGCTTAAGTTAAGCCAGGAGTAGACAATAGTTCAATTAAAATATTAAAGTAGTTTTTCTAAACACGTCTTAGACAAAACAATACTGGTGTGCATATTTTAAGATCAGTCAGTGCAAGTTTCTGTCAGTTAAAACAACAGACTTAAGCCTTGTTTGTGAAACCATGGGATATTCTAACAGAGCTAACTATCTCTAGCTATCTGGGCACAGAGTGTCATGTAAGAGGCAAAGAAATCTATACAGGCCCAGATAGCAGAGAACAGACACATATAAATACAATTTAATAGAGCTGCAGAGACCAATCTGTAAAAAGTTACCTGACAGGGCGCTGTAGAATGTCATCTCCTCATCATCCTCTGGAGATGAAGATCCACCCACATCTACGGTGTGGTCCCACTCCAGTGGTATTGAATCTACACTGACCGGGGTCTCACGCCCTGAGCACTCCAGAGCAGGTGGTATCAGCTGGGACACGGCCTGACGTACTGTCAGAGAAACATCAGAACTCATCACAGCCTCCTCTTCCTCCTCCTCCCTTTCTCTCTCCCAGATCCCACTGAAATCAGCCGAGTCCTCTGGATCTGTGTCTCTGTCTGAGAACTCTCGGTCCTCCTCACGCACCTTTGAGAAAAAACAAATTGTGAAGGGTTAAAGTCAATACTCATTCATGACAGTATCGTTCGGTGTTTGTAAGATAAGTGTTTTCAAACTGACCGGGCGTCTGCTGATAAGACGGTGGTGGAATCGGGCGACTCTGCCAAACACTTCCTGACAGTATGAGTGTAGCTCCTCTAGTTCATCTTCGATGAGTACGGCGTCCAGTGGAGCACTCTTCTGGATCAGATTCTCTCCAAATACAATCAGAGCATCGATTTTATCTGTGTTAAGAGTGATCTCCTGCTGAAAGGCCTAGAGGAAGTCAAATCACAAATTATGTCCCATTCTGATTGTGTAACCAATCTTTAATACATAAAATCAGAGCGTACTTACATTTAGTTGACGCATCTTTTCATGAATATCGCTCTCTGAAAAATGCTCCACATTGGTGAGCTGAAGGTCCATTTCAGTCAGCCAGACCAGAATCCCCTCCCGCGTTCCTTCAAAGTCTTCCCGCTGGGATGTGAAGTGCTGCACAAGAACCATTTAGAGTTCAGTAACATTTTAGAAAATTGAGGTTTGCCCAAAAAAGGTACACTTTGTTATCATGGAAACGAAGAATTGAAGGTCAGAGATGCAATTAATTTTAACATTTTCACAAGTTTTTAGGTTTGCCATCTCCAAACCAGTCAGCATTTGAGAATTTAATATTTAATAAAAAGTAATGTTCACTGTAATATGTTTTTAAAGTCTCTCCAAGGCTCACCAAGGCTGCAGTCATTTGATTAAAAACATAGTAAAAAGTTTCATAATTTGAAATAACTATTTTAAATAGTTAAACTATAAACATTCTGGCTTTAATGTCACATGATCCTTCAAAATTGTAATGTGTTGATTTTCTGCTCATGCAACATTTATTGATATAAACAGTTGTGCGGCTCGATATTTTCATTTAAACTTTCATATATATTTTCAGGATTATTTAATTAATAGAAAGTTAAAAAAAACAGCATTTAATTGAAATAGAATTCTTTTGTAACCTTACAAATGTTGTATTGTATATATGACTTAAATAAGAAGAATGTATGAATTAAGTCTAACCTTTAACCTGCGGAGCACTGCAGCCACTCTCTTCTGTAACATATCCCAGCGCTGGTTTCCCTCATGCACCATTATCTTCAGCTTACTGGCACCATCTGTCCGGTTCTCTCGTGCCAGACGACGGTATTGTTTGTTCACCAGCTCCAGCTGTGTCAGGCGCTCATGGACCTGGCGCTGGAACGCCTGCAAGCACATGTTTAAAAACAGTAGTCCAATGGATTACATCTAGACAATCACAAATTTTAAATCCAATACGCACTTAAAAAAAGTTTATTTATTGCCATTTATAATTCCATAAAGAACTCAATACAACATCCATGGAACATTTTCATTGCACAAAAGGTTCTTTATACTTGAAAAAGGTTCTTTAGATGATTAAAATGTTCTTTACACTAACAGCTGGAATGTTTGTTTACTTTGGCGCCACAGTAAAAACTCTAGTGTATTTCAGTATTCATTTTAATCTGTATGAGCATTATGGTGCTATTACTCATATGATAAACAGATTCAGACCTCAAACTTCTTGAGTTCCTCTTTAGCACAAGTGTAGAGTACATCTTTGGTGGCAGGATTGGCTGCTGTACGTTCTGCCGTGTTCAGCCACTCTTCAAAGCGTGAATAGTCATCTAGGAACTTGCTCCACAGGCGCCATGTCTCCTCGATCCTGCAGAGGACAGTATAGAGCACAGTGGTCAGAAAGAAAACAAACAAATGTGTATCATTATGCAACCAAAAATGCTGATTTGGGTGTTTGTATTGACCTCATTCTCCTCTCCATAGACATGGCACATATGTTCCTCCAGCGGCGGTCCAGGCTGAGCGTGGTCTGCTGAATGGAGTCATTCTCTCCATCACTACCACAAGCGTCCGCATCATGCAGTAAAACATCACACAGGGTCAAAACAGATGCTACACCCTCTGTGTGCTGTTCGATGTCTCTCTGCAAGTCCTAGTGGAGAACAACAATATCACACTCTACAGGGCTGCTCACACCAAGGACAGGAACTTTAATGATAACTATAACGTTTTAATAATTGTCCTTATTTTATGAGAAGAGCAAAGTCCATAACGCACTGTGCACTTTAAACATATCTATTAGTTATTGCGGTTGTGTTAATGAATGCACTGATTACCTGGTGCTCTGCTAGTTTGCGCTGTATCTCATCACTGTGACACGCGCTGTAAATGATGGGCTTGGCCAGTTCACCTTCAACACGGGAAAGCCAGGAACGGAGATTACTCATGTTCTTGTCCAGCTGCTGCACTGTCACCAGCGTCTCCTTCAGCTTCCTCACCCTGAAATTCAATCAGCCAGTCTTTCAATACCTTCATTTTTTTCCCCGCTGGTATTCAGTAGAACAGTGTTAGAGACAGGAAGCAGTAAGAGGGGAGACAGGATGAGAATTGGGAAAATATCTTAAACTCGAGTCTTTTGTGTATCACATTGTGTGTATTACTTAAGTAGATAAGTTTTAATTGGTTGGACATTGATATGGTTTGCTGTAAAATGGTAGTCAGTCATCATGTATGCTACAGAATGCAACAGTTGGTCCACTTTTCTAGTGTCCTTTCTTCCAGTTTTCCTATTTTTTTGCCCCGTAGGGTTTTAAAGAATTCTGCAGTTTAAAAAAATGTTATTATAAAGAAAAAATAGCTGAAATGTAATTATGATACACAGTTTGTCTGTCTGTGTCTGAGTTTTATAAGTTATCACAAAAAAAATACAATAAAGACAATGCATAGGATTTTTACTTCAGAAACCCAGAAGATATGGTAACACTTTATTTTAGGGTCTCTTCACTAGTTGCTGATTAGCATGTGCATTACTATAATTACTCCTTTATTACAACTAACTAAGCACATATTGATGTCTTATTCTACATACCTAATCCTACCCAACACCTAAACTTAATAACTACCTTACTAACTACTAATAAGCAGCAAATTATGAATTTATTGAGGAAATGTCATAATTAACAGCAAAAAAGTGTTATTGAAGATATGGATATAGAAAAGGATTTTTGCAACGAGTTTTGTTCTTTGTGGTGCATGAGGAACAGTTCACAGTAAAAAGCAAACATTCCTTGACGTAGTGTCATTCCTATAGTTAGCCTGCCAGCTGAGCTTTACAAAAGACACAATGTAGGACAAAAGGGTTTTTATTAGGTTTGAGTGTGCAATGACCCACGTCTGGTCCTTCTGTCGCAATCTATTCAACCCAGACCAAAACACTCAGTGTTAGGACTATCTGAACATGTAGACTGCTTTCACGCCACTCTCACAGTGACGTCATGTGACTAAGAGGATGGGGGCATTCCTTCATAGTCATGTGACATTTCCAATGGAGGTCCGACCAAAACAAACTGGAGTGCTGATGTGGAAGAAGTGACATCACACAACAACTGCACGTGACAACAATGCATTAAAGCGTTTGCCGTGTCAAACATAAGCATTATTTGCATGTCTCACATGCAAAATGAAGGGAAAAACACTTAAATAAAATAACAGATGCATGAAGCCACTTGGTGCAATGAAATAATTGAAATAACTGAAATAATTCCAAATGCATGCATCTTGCATGTTCTTCACAGCCTGATTTTGGTGCATATCTGTTTAGATTTGAGAACATGCACCATCTGCACATCACCAGCACGCACGTCCTCCCTAGAAACAAGTGTGTTCCCATGCAAAGAGGAATCTGATCAGTCCTGCACTGAAGCTAGTGTTAGCCACACTGACAAAAGCACTACCCATCCCCCTCTCACAAAGCATGCATGCATGCATGCACGAAAGCCCTGTGCGTGTGCAATTATCAAATACTTACTCGCAGACTGGTGAGGCTCCATGGCTCTCTCGTGTTAGCGTTAGCATGTCTGTCTTAATGGCTGTGGCTGATCTCACACAAGCTCCTCTCACAGACTGTGTACTGCTGTATACATTACTCCCACCCTCCTGTCCCTCTCTCATATTCAACTCCCCTCTCTCTCCCTCTCACTGAATGACCAAATCATTTACAGTGGACAAAGTGATGATACTCCACGTTCTCATCACTTTCTTCAACTGCATTACAAATAAGCTATAATGCCAGTAGGTAAATATTTAAGAACATTTATCGATTTAAACAAGTAGCCTACATTTTAGAGATGTGTTACAGGAATCTTGTGGAGAATGATATGCATTTTATTACGACAATCTAAATCAAATCTGAATATTAAATGTAAAGCAAAATTGTCGCTAATGTAGTTGAGGGTGTTAGTAATGCGAGTTAAAGTAACACATTCAATTTGCAAGAACTATTACTACAAGTAATGCAAGTAACTTCTCTACTGTCCCCATGTGGAGCGAAATTAGGAGTGAGAGGCCAAGGCAGAGGAGTTTCCTTCTGCCTGAGGCTAATTAATTTCACTTTTAAAGCAATACTTTCCATAAAAGGTTATGAAGTAACAATTTTAGTTACTTTTTATGCAATATTGTAATGCATAACTTGTAATTGTAATGAACTGATTGTAGGGAACACACGAAGACAACTAAAACACATTTATGTATCAAATGTTCAGCAACAAAGAAAGAAAAAGTAAAAAGGAATTAATCTTATCCTTTACGTTCTCAATTTCAGTAGTTATCTGGACTGGTTGTATTAAAGAACCAACTATAACCAGGAAAACAGGTAAACAGGTAAACAGGTGGTAAGTACCTGAGCAGGTTAGACAGCACCATGTACTTTTGAAAGTCATTTTCTTTCACATATGATATTTGTGCCTAGCCGCAAGTATGAAAACAGAGTACAAATAGGTCTACATGAAAAGAATATATGTTTGTCTTTGTGTGAGTACATTAGAGTTCAAACAGGGACCTCTACTAGTCCTTCTAGTCCTATGAGGTCTGAGATTATGTTCCATGGGCCAAAGCTAATTAAATCCAAACCTATCCTGAAAAGGTTATTAGTCCCAGAAGAACACTGTGCCATTTCTCTAAGCAGCAGGTGGGGGGACTTCACTACTGATCAAGGCAACTTAAAAGAACACATAGAAACAACAAATAGAATGTCTTCAACATAGAAATTAATACACAAGACATAGACAGTGCAGGGTATAAGTGTGTAGCGTGCAATGCATCTTCCAACCTGTTTTGCACAAACAAGTACCACTTATATTCAAATTAAAAATTAATTTTTTACTGCTTCAGGTTCAAACTTCTCTGGCATGAGAAGTTTCAAGCACTTCAGCTAAATGAGTTAAATTAAGATAAATCTGGGCCAGAGGGAACAACGTTGGTGGGCCTCACATAGGCAGAGCTGCTTGCCAAAATCCTTCAGTTTTTAGAAAGGGTGTAATTCACGCCCTTCAGCTCTTTAGCTCTCTGAAGGGTTTAATTCAATTGTCCCCCTTCACGGTTAGTCAGTATTTGATATCCATTCAGGATGATAGTCATGGTGGATGAAGACTGTAAAAACGTGGAATCTTATTTGTGAGGAGATGCTTATGGTCATAGAAACACTTCCAGCTACAGGTGTCTAAACATCTAAACTAGAAACTGGAAAACAAATTTCTTCAAACAATTTGGTCAACATCCCATCTCATAGAGAGTTTTAATGAACTTTCCTGAATGGCAACCTTTAAGATCGCTCATGAGTATGTTCAGCGGAGGGGTTTTTGAACATAACATCTGTCCCATTTGTGGTCCTTTGTCCAGCAACAGTGAGCATAGTTTTGTAAGACACCAAGGGTTCAATAATACAATGGCCGCCATCACTCAGCAAGTAGCAGAAGAGCAGGAGGACAGAGCTTTGATGCTGATTGGCAGAGAGACACAATAAGTGTAGACAGAAGACTTATGGGACAGCGAGTGGACACAAAGGCCCGTGCTAGCAGACAGCAGCTGCCGCGTGTGCAGATGCTGTGAGGGTGAACTCTGCTGTGATTTTAGCCTACAAAAGAGTCGGACATGTCTGTGTCAACTTCTGTAATCCTGCTTAGAGACTTGTCTCAATCACACACTCCCATTTGCAAGTTAGTGTCAGTGACACACACAAATATATACACATAAAGTGCCATTAAAAAGTTTGGGGGAAGTAAATTGTTTAAATGATTTTGAAAGAAGTCTCATATGCTCACTAAGGCTGCAAGGCTAAAGTTTTTCAGGATGAATACTAAGTTCAAAAGAACAGCATTTATTAGATATTCTAATATTAGCAATCTTAGTGACCCCAAACTTTGTAAATATCACAAAAATCCAATGTACACAGTATATTAAACAAATCTCTTTTGATGGTCTAAATGCATTTTCAAAATCTCAAAACACTTAATAGTATCAATGAAAACAGAGCGAACAGCTGAGACAGGTCCAGGCATGCAGGAGTCATGCTTGTGAGCTTTGACCTCAGACACAGAGAATGACTTCTACAGCATTATCATAACCATATTACTAAAACACTCTTTAAATTCACATTGTGTACATTAAAAGATATAGTTCAAACAAAATATACATATAACTGGACAGTCAGTTGGATCATTATCTCTGACATGGTGATCTTGTATCACCCTGAAGGTGTTTATTTTGCATATCAACCTGCCTTTTTTTAAATTTGTGCTCATGGAGTCTCAGTGGTTGATGGGAAGGAATATTGACAGGCGTAAAGCTCCAGCTCAAGGTAAGAGCTGACAAACAGGCAGATCTCGTGCCTGGTTACCTACTGATCCACAAAGCTACTTTTAGTGTCTACATGCACCTGCACAGCCAGTGTTAGCTCTAAAACCTTGACATTAGTGGCACAGAGCCAGAGTTAACATCCAAAAGGCTTATAGACATTCAGGACTCTGCTCGGCTGGGAACTATGATAGAAATGTTTGTATCAAGGCATAGTTTGTCTGATGCCTTTTGCAACACAATAACCCTGACTGTTTTTGAGACTTGGCTCCCTACACAATTTTAATTACTGTCTGAGTGAATGCTGAGATTTTTGCTCAGCGGCAGATGTGAAGATATACTATGATATATTATGATGATCCCAAAAAACAAGGACCAGAGAAAAAGCAACAAAAAAAAAAGCAGACTTGGAGACAAGAAGTCAAGAAGCTAGCCATCAATATATCTTGAAGCTACAGCCACCATCTGTCTTATCAAAGAGCTGTCAATCAAATGAAGAACAGGGCAAACCAACCCCCTCCACTCTACATCCACCCTGATACCGTCCATCTAGACTGACACCACGTGCGTGTCTCCATTTAAATCTCTCTCTTGCAGTGAAGCTAATGTTTACGCTGCACTGAAGGTAACAAACTGCATTTCCTGTCTGTTAAATAAAGTGTGACTGAGATGAACTAGATCAATGTCAGATTAACATCACTATGCAAGTAGTTCAAATACCATGACCTAAACCCTAAAACAGTTCCTAAATCATTGTGCATCACAGTTTTCATGTTCACATTCTAGCTGTATTTACAATGAAGAAGTGTTATGTACAGCATCTGATTTAGTGTATTTAAGTGTGACCATGCTCAGGGTTACTCTTAGTCTTACCTGGCCTCGATGTGATCAAACAGATGCTGCCAGCGGTCGTTGATGTCCTTGATCTTGTCATTGATTTCTGTCTCTTTGGTCTTGTTGCTAGCCGTGATGAGTTGTTCTCCCAGCTGTTTCAGATGTGTCTTATTCTCACTAAAGAGGTTGATCTCCTCCATACAATCCTGAAGAGAGTCAATATTTGAGTGTAAAGGGGCCAGGAAAGTAATAATGATCAATATCTTGATTACTCTTGTTGTACAACATTTGGTGAAACGGAGAAATATAAATGTGGAAGAAATATTCATAAAATATTCACAAATATTAATATTTAGGTTAAGTAAAATACACTGAAATGCTGGATCAGACAGTACAGTCTGAGGTGGTTTATGCTTGGGGGGGTGAAAGGACTTTGTCTCACCTTCTTGAGTTTCTCCACCATTTCCTCAATGCTCAGCTCAGCACTGTGTGCTACCTTGTTTTCCATCTGTGTCAGCCATTCACACAGCTCCCGATTCTTCTCATTGAAAATGATCCAGGCATTCAGTCGATCAGCAATCTCCTGCTTACGAAGGGACACCTACAAAAAGAGAAAAAGAGACAGAAAGTACATAAGAGATAGTACATAAGAGACAGGAAATCTCACTAAACCTGTCAAAAAGATGTGCAGAACATATCTCTCACTAAAAAAAAAAAAAAGCATAATACATTTTTTGCAATTTGACAATTAATAATGCACACAATTCTAAGTACCTTTATTTTGTAAATTAAATTAAAAAAATAATATTATAAAATAAAATTAAATAAATGAATAAGAAATAGTTACACTTATTTTAAAGTGTCCCTATTATGGGTTAAGAAAGGTTCATATTTTAAAAAATGACTTGTTTCAATAGTTGAGAGTCGATTGATTCTTTCGAGAAACAATAACTTTTTACACATCATTTTCAGATTTAAAACTTTTCCGAATGTTTTCATTCACTTTGAGCTGTTACACACTACATGAAAGGTCATAAAACTGACACTTTAAAGACAATGTATAACAGCAATTGTTGCTGTATTAGATCTAATGAATCAACCTGAAATATGAAATTACAATATATATGTTGTCAAATGTGATATTACAGTATGATAAAGTTATGTTTTTGTGACACCCGAACACAATTAATTAATAAAATTAGTCTGAAATGATGTAAACTCAGAATTAAATGCAAGAAATTTTATTTAAAGAGACTGTATATAATATATAAACAAGCTCATAACGGGAAAAACATCAAAAACATTAATTCTATTCACTTTTCAAATTTATGGCAGGGTAATCCAGTTTTGTTACAAAGGACCCATAAATGTTCTTAAATATCTCGAGCTAAAACATCTTTATGAACCTTGTACTTGCATCCCGAAAACTCAACAGCTGCCACATGTGGACTTTACCGTTACCAGGCAACACCTTCACACACCCCCCGACACACACACTCACACTCTGGCGTGTGACAGACACACACTGGGAGTGATTTCCAAAACAAAGAGCTAAAGACTCCTGCTTCTATTCACTTCTGTGTGTCTTTTCTCTGTGTCCTTCACTCTCCACCATCTGCTCTCTCGTTCCAGTGTTAAAGACCCCCACCCACCCCAAAACATGGCTCCAGGAGACTCCAGCTGATTGATCCAGCATCATATTTAATAAAACAGCAGCAAGACTCTAATATGCGTGATGTACAGGTTCTGAAAGTAAATCAATACATGGTCACCAGAACACCACACACATCAAGGAACTTCACAGGAACAATGACTCCAGCTGAATCAATGAGCACTGACGAGAAAACATCAAACAAATCCTCACATCTGTTTTTTGGGTAGTGATGGTGTGCTAACATTGTATTTAACACAGATAGAATTCCTTTGAGTTGTCTGTGTATGTAGGTTTGTTTAGCAGCAGCTGGAGACAAAACTGTCTACAAAGGTGAAAATATAACATAACACCATTTGGTAACAGATTTGTATATGGTCCAATTCTCACTATTAACTAGTTGCTTATTAGTGTGCCTATTATTAACATATTGACTGTTTATCATTATTACAAAGCACATTCTACATGACCTTATTTTACATCCCTATTCCTACCCAATACATAAACTTAACAACTACCTTACTATATATTAATAAGCAGCGAATTAGGAGTTTATTGAAGCAAAAGTCATAATTAATGGTCAGTTAATAGCAAAAATTAAACCTTAATAATAAAGTGTGACTGTTCTCAAAAGTAACATGATTAATAAATGAATGTATTAATGATTCAAAATACAAATCCATTCATGTTTAATAATTAAGATATATAAATAGTTTTAATGAAAGCTAAAAAATAAAAAAACTGTTATTAATTAGAATTAGCTTTATAAAACAACAAAAAATGGCATCAAGGGTCATGGCTTCAAGGTCTTCATTTAGATATCTGTTTGTAAACATGTGTTTTCAATCAAGGAAGGTTTTTTTTTTTAAGGCAAAAGTTGCTAAGCACCTACACCACAAGCTACATACAAATAGTACAGATTCATTCATTATCTTTTACTGTTAAATATTTCCTTCAACTTCTCACACACTAAGGTTTATCAGTTAGCTCAAGTTAGAGCTGTCAATGTATAGACGCATGATTCCTGTAGGCTTTATATCTAAACGTTTAAAGCAGAAAATACAAAAGCCTCTGCTATGTCTGCTAGGTAAACATATTTGTGTGTCTTACTTTGAGGCAAAGCTCTTCCCACTGGCAGTGCAGATGGTCCACTTGCTCCTGCAGGAGAAGGACATCATCGGTGAGGATGTACTGGGATAGGTCCGTCTTCATGGTGCTGAGCTCGGAAAGACTGGCAGCCCAGTCCTCTAAACAATCTTGAACCTCCTGCATAACATAACACACCACCGTCACACACACTCACAGAAAACACTGCCACAAGTCCCAGCTCTGACTCACGCAATCTCTCTCTTTTACCCTCTGCCCCAATGAGATTAAAGCCCATGGGACAAAGAGGGAGGGCAGGAGAGAGAGGGAGGAGGATCACAGCTGAATAAGCCTATAGTAGGGAGGATGGGAAATCCAAAGTGTCATGCAATACAAACAAAAGCTGTTATGTGTGGTTTTAGCACAAGCTAACTGCTAACTTTAACCATATAACTTCACCAAACACCACAACTGCTGATGTGTGTTTTGAGTACAGTATTTATCAGTGTTTTATTTCGGGTGTGTTGGTCTTTCATAGAAAAGTAGGTAATTCTTTCCACCAGTCATATTTCAGGTGTATCGTTCCAGTATATGAAGTAGTTACTTAGTGTACCTTCACAAGGAGGCGTTCCTCTTCCATCTCCTCCTGCTGATCTGGGATCGACTGCTTCAGTCTGGCTCGTACCTCCTCCAGGCGCTGGGCCTGATCAGCTAGACTGGTCTCACAGGTCTCCCATTTCTGCAAAATAATTTTTAAAACATACAAATAAAGCTACTGTAATGCTCTTGCATAATTTTTTAATACTCCCAAAAATATGGCACAATGTCACAGTGCAATGGCATTCAATTTATAAGGTGTTGCATGAGAAATGAAGACAGTCAAAGTGCAGTGAGAGAGAGACAGAAAGGGTGAGACAGACAGAGAGAGAGCTGTAAATCCCCAGACAGGCTTTACTATAAACCCTTTAGCACATGACAAGTGCATGCACTCATCAACACACACACACACACAGATTTCCATGTTTTACAGTATAGAGACATTCTATAGACAATGATTTTTCTACTGTACAAACTGTATTTTCTATCCCCTTCCCCTAAACCTATGCCTTAAACAAAACTTTTGACATAAGGACCTAAAAATATCACCACAAGGTGAAGATTTACTGGTATTACTATACTTGTGGGGACTTGTTGGTCCATTTATCACAGTGAATACCAGTATGGACACACACATACAGCCTTTGTTTTCTGCATCTTCATACTATCTATACTACAATCAAGGTCAACTATGAATGAGGATATATAGCTAGAACAAAGACAGGCCTGCACAAGACATTTCAGGTCAGTTAAACTGATATTAAAATTACTGTGCTTGTATTAGTGTGTGCAAAGGTCTGATCTGGATTAGTCCAGCTGTGGAATCAGGGGGAATGTAGGTCAAACTCAGCTGGACTAATTTCTGCAGAAAACCATCATAATACAGTATCTCCTTATTCTGCAGGCACATGCACACACAATCCAACATTTAGTATTGTCCTGCATCATTCTAGAATAGGAGTATATAATGGCAGAGTTTCTTCCTGGTGAAGTTTTAGACAGGTCCATACATGGACAGAAAATAAATAGCGCTTGTTCTCTGAAGCATCTCTGAACAGGTGTTCAATCTATAACCTGTTTCCTACGTATCTAAGCTGATATTTCTTTTCTACTCATAAAATCTTATCAAATCATAAAATTCCTAGGGTGAATTTCACTTTGCAGTAGCCTGTTTTGTTATATAAACTTTACCCTCATAAATGCTGATATGCAGATATGCATTTAGAAATGATATCTGAAATCACATTTCTGTTTGTTCATAATTACACTCACACACACAAAAAAGAATTGAGCTTTCACTCACAATGGAAAAATTCCAGATGATAAAATAGTTTAAAGCTGAGCATTGGAAAATTGCATATGTATTTGCTGTCTATCAGTTGTTTTTTCTGTGATTTCCCTCACTTTTTAACAATTCATTTTCTAGTTTTAGGGGTTACAATATTAAAATTATCTAATGCTCCCATGTTATTTTCATTATCATGAGAATCCTCATATAGCTTTATTGATTTCCCATGTGACCTTTGACCTTCAACATAAGGATAAGGATCCATGTTGTGACATTATCATCATTATCATAAGTTTACCTTGTAAATGCAACAGAGCTAAGCAATAAAACACAAGAGTTAGTTCATTCAAAGGTCCCATTTCAAACCCAGTCAATCCATCTTACCTTTATGATGTCAGATGTAAGAGTCTTTCTTTTTCCCAGCATGCACTGACATTGCTCCCAGTCCTCCTGCAGGGCTGCCAGGTCTGTCTGCAGCTGCATCTGCGTCTGTGTGTCACTCACTGAAAACAGCTGCCTGCCTACCTCCATCACACACAGATATGCAGAGACTGACCTTTGAAACAACAGCTCTGTTCGCTTTACAGGGACAGAGAGAGAGCGAGAGAGAGACAGTGATAGGGACAGACAAAAAAAGAGAGAGGGAGAAATAGTGAAACAAACTGACTCTTTTGTCACTAAAAATTGCAAGATAGTGTTAATAGATTGAGATATAAAGCGTTAACTTATAGAGTATCTTCATTACTGATAATGATAATGATATTTGAAATTGATCCTGTTACCTTCAGATCTTCCAGCAAGAGGCGCAACTGCAGGACACTACAGTGTGTGGGACCAGCAGGCGACAAGAGTGTGTGTGTGAGTGTGAGGAGTTTGCGGAGTTTCTGCATTGTGTGTGTATAAAGCTGCCAGTGCTGTATGAGCCCTTCCACTAGAGCGCGCCGTTGAGCTGCTCTCTGCACCGCCCCCTGCCAGTGCTCTCTCAGCTGTGCCAGCTTTAACAGGAAGTCACTCCTGAAGGCACAGGCAGGGTGGTTAGTAAAACTACAAATCCGCCGTTGAATTCCAAATATAAAACTCCCAAGAAATGATAAAAGTAGGTAATTTCATGACTAAATGATAAAATACTATATTACACTATGTTTCCAAAGTTTAGGGTCAATACAATTTTTTATGTTTTTGCAAGAAGTCTTTTATGCTGAACAAGGCTGCATTTATTTAATCAAAAATACATTAAAAACAGTAATATTGTGAAATATTATTACAATTTTAAACAACTCTTTTCGACTTAAATATATTATCAATATTGAAACAATACTTATATCTATATATATAAACTATATATTACTTCAATATATGTGTGTTTTTACATTATAAATGCCTTTACGCTCACTTTAAGCAAGAATTTCCTAATGATATTGTATGTCTCAAGCAATCATGCAAAATTGAAGAAACTGAAGAAAAAAAAAACATTGAGAATTGTCACCTGTCCTCCACATCTCCCTTCTGCAAAAGGAGGAGAGATTCACTGATCACAGAGTGAAGGATCTGATGGCCTAAAGACAACTGAGCCTGAAAACGCTAGACAAAAGGGAGAGAGAAAGAAAGATTTTTATTGGATCTTTTATCCGTATGTGTTACATTTATGGGTGTGTCAGCTGTTTTACCTGGTGCGTTCGTTGTTGTTCTCGCAGTCCAGTGTAAGTCGATGCGATTTCTACAGCCAAACTGTCCTCCATGTGCTGCAGGAAAGTCAGCCAGCTCTCACATCTCTGCTCAAAGCTCTGCTTCTGGAGAGAGGCTGCCTGCAACTCACTAAATACACAATATACCCGTAAACATGTGATTTTAATTTTGATATTAGCACTATTTCAGGTGATCAGATTGTAAGTGCCAGTCACCTGCATTTCTCCTGAGCATGTGCGGAGGCCTGTGCCCACTTCCTGTTGAGGTGCTGAAGCTTTTGTGTCATGGGGTCACTGAGAGTCAGCCTGTAGCTGAGTGTGTTTATCAGATCCAGATCAGGAGAGAGAGAACTGATCTCCATCAGACCTGACTGCAAACAAGAATATACAGAAGCATTTTATTGGTTACTTCAATGAAATAATGTGGTTGAGTTATGCATGCGTGTGTGTGTTTATCACCTGAGATATATCAGTGAGTTCGCTGTCTATGCATTGCTTGCTTTCCCACTGCTGTAATTGTATTTCGAAGGACTGAAATAACCTTTCAAATTCTTGAAATTGCTCAAGATCCTCCTAAACAGAAACACATATTTTGAATTAAAGTAATAGTCAAAAATCATTTCTGGCATCATTTACTCACCCTGTTCAGTGTTGTTCAGTGACATAGGGACTAGTTTTATGATACTTAATGGTGCTATTATTGTGGTGGTGCTTTTTGGAACTGACAGACCAAGGACATATTATCCAGAAATTACAGCAGATGAGTTTTGAATGAAATCAGAGAGAGTACATACTTAAAACACTTCCAAGCTCATTAAAACACAGAGGAGTGTAAAAGTCTTACCTGCATGTGTTCAATTCTTCCTTTAAGAGTCTGTTCTAACTGGAGGTAACCACGTGTTAACAAACGACATTCTGATCTAATGAAAACCGCATCCTCGTCATCCATCTGTTCAATTAGATCCTTAGATACTTTAAGCACTTCATTTAAATCAGTCTGTAGAGTATCTGAGCATTTCTGTAATACCTAAAAGAAGGAAATAAGGACAATAATGCAGTCTGTAACATATACTGTAATGGAGCCCAAACGTATTTTGCATTTTTTCTTAATACTTATCTTAATACTTAATACTTATATCATAGATTCTGATATGATTTGACACTATTTATAGGTCAGTAATCCAATCATTAAAACTAATTTTATATTGTAATATACTGCCTGTTTGATTACTCATCTAGAAGTAGTGCATAACAATTTTTTCTCTTCCTTTTACATCGAAACTGTTCAGATTTTCATTGTGGTCTGGACTCAAATGTGTGTTTAAATGGTTGGTAATGTGTGGATATCTGCGTGTTTGCATTGTACTCACAGTCTTCAGCCCTGCGATGCTGTGTGTGAGTTGTTTATTGTCAGCGGGTGTGTTGTTGTGTGTGTTGAGCTGCTCTTTGAGATGTTGGAGCTCCTCTGAGCAGGAGCGTCTCACATCAGAGTATCTCTGCCACAATTTCAGAATACTTTGTGACTTCTGCAAGGTTTGTGTGACCTTTTCCTTCACCTCTGACCACCTACAGGGTGATACAACATGTAGGTACTTGAACATTTACATACACATTCGCATTGCTTTGCTCATATGAGTGAAGTCTAACCTTGCTTTTTCTTTTTCTATGTGCTCAGATAACACCTGGGCAGAATCTGGGCTAATTCCACCAATAAGAACGGCTGTTGTCTTGGTAAAATCCTCCCACTGGGTGTCAATCTCCTTTGTCTCTGCTTTTAAGACCTGCCGATATAATTTGTGAATATACATATAATACATATCTCTGTCTAGCCAAAGGTTTACTTTTAAGAAAAACAAAAAAAAACAATGTGATTGATTGACAGCACCTGTATCTTATCAATGTTATTCTCGAGGGCAGAGAGAGAGGGCAAAGGAGGGTGGCAGTACTCTAGTGATTGGCAGATCCTCGCTGTGTTTAAAATGGCCTGACTCCTCCCACTTTCAAACTGAGACCACACCTTACACAGCTCTTTCAAGGTATGCCGAAGGACTGCACTCTAAAAAATTAACATTTATTGCTTAATTTCTAATTAAACACACTCAAGAGTGTTTAAAATTATAGGTGGTTTTGTTTTAATTAATATGAATTTTTTTTGTCTTTATACCTGTTGAGAGAGGTGAGCTTTTGAGAGGAAGTCTTTATTATATAAGTTTTCTTCATCAGTGGCAAGTCTCCTCTTCTGCAACTCAGCAAGTTCTGAGAATTTAGACTCCAACTTTTCCCCTAGCTCCTGAGAATGACAGAAAGAATGTAATATAAAATACATTATATATGCTTTTAAAGTAGGAGAGGATCAACATAATCAAGTTAACACAGCCAGAAAATATCAGCGACTCACTTCACAATCCTTCAAGCTCCTCTCAGCAAATGAGCGACTGAACGGCCTTTCAGCCAATCGCATCCATTGATTTTGACCTTTGACCCAGCGCTGAAGGATTTGTATTTTGTTTTCTTGTTCAGCACACATCCTCACCTCATCTTCAGCATGTTGGATCTGAGTAACACAATGCGAACAATGTTAATCTGAATTGGTTAGCAGAATAATAATAATAATAAACTCACCAGTGTGTTCAGATGAGCCTGTAGTGTTTTCCAGCGCAGATTGATGTGTCCCAGGTTTTCAGCAAATGCAGTGTGTTTGTACCTGCTGGTGTGAGAGTCAAAACTGACCTGCTTCAGCTCACACTGATTAATAAAGTCAACAGACATCTGCTGACATACCATCGCTCTCTTCATCCCCTAAACAGAAGAGACGGGTAAGATCAAAAATTATATATATGATGTATATATTCACTATTTTATTTTAGTGTAAATTACTTGCAGATTTAAATGTTATAATTTTATTCACATATATTTACTGATTATTAATTTCTTTACAATGTTATTTTTAAAAGAAAAATAATAATGTTATTTCACACTATTGTTTAATATTGCTTAAAACACAAGCAATACCATATACATACCTTATATGTTCTGAGAAGGTGTGTGAACTCTGCAGTAGCACAGGTGTTGTGACCCTCTTGTTCAGCCACCTGTAACCTGCTCTCAGTAACTGTAATCCAGCCACTCACATCAGCCAGCAGTCCTTCAGGAGATAAACTCCCCACCACACTCTGAGAGAGAGAGAAAGAGATCAGAGAAATGGGCATAAAGAAACATAAAAGTGATAGACAGAGGTGGAGAGAAGAGAGAAAAAGAAAACAGTGGAGCCGGGTGAGGGGTGACACATGTAATCAAAGAAGATAAAGGGGATGAGAACAAGAAAGAGAGACCTGATAATAGATAATAAAAAGGACAGACTATTCCTTAAAGATTTCATCAACTTTTCAGTAATACAGGAAATCATGCCTGGATGGCTGTCTGACCTCCATGATAAATTTTTATACATGATGTTCTCCTTCAGAGAGACAACGCTACAAACAGACCAAGCAACAGACAGGTCTTTTTTTCCCAACCATCCAGGTTGTAGTAAGTAATGGATTCAAATATACCTGATGCAGTCCTTGTTGGACATCAGCAATGGAAGTCTGTATTTCCACCCAGTCTTGCTCCACATGAGACAGCTGGGACTGTAGAGTCAGAAGAACTGGGGAAATAACCATCTGTTTTACAGATAAATCCAATACAGATGAGGCTGGTTCCTCAAAGACAACACCTTCATTTGTGATCTTTCCATCTGATCCTTCTGTGATAGAAAGATTTTCTTCTGAGAAGATTTGAACAGAAGAAACATTGATTTCCGAAAGTAAGGTGACATCTACAGATGAGGAGACTTCAAGGTTGTTATCTAGGACCATGGAGGTTTGGTTGCTAGTTTTGCTTGGCTGAAGGTCTTTAGAGGTTGCTGTATTTCCAAACGGAGTGGAGGTTCTTGAAGCACTGGTGGTTCCTCTGATCTTCTGTGTCTCAATGTTCTGCTCCCTTTCATTGAGCAACAGGATCAAAGACCCAGAACTAATCACTGATGCCTTCTGGACCGATTTCACCTCTAGCTCCTTCATGAACTCCTGTGTCAAAAACATCAGACACAAAAATGTCCTAATTTAAACATTGTTGTATTTGTGAAAACGTAACCGTAACGAAAATGTAAATTCAATTAACTGAAAAAATATTAATTTTAACATGCATAAGGAAGGTTTCCCTGTTGAAAAATTAGCATAAACTGGTTAGGTATGCTTTGAAGCATGGCATCTGGTCATGAGCTGGTTTAAACTGGTCATTTGCTGGTTAGCAACTAGCTCATGTTCGGGACCAGCTCATTACCAGCTTAGCACCAGTTCATGACCAACTCAGGACCAGCTTAAACCAGCTCAAAACAAGTTGTCATTCTTCAAAACATACCTAACCAGCACATGCTGTTTTTCAATAGGGTTTATGTAGTTTCTAAAAGTTTTTAATAATCTTATCACTCAAAATAATATTTACTAAAAATGAATGATTAGAATAAATTATTGACAGACTGTGAATTGCTGAAAATGGGAGAGGGCATCCACTTCCTGTTCAGCTGTGGTCATGTGATCTCTCCATGTATTAAGGCGTTCTCTGGCTTGTTGCATCCACTCATTTAGAGCTTCCGACTCGCTTTGGTACCTGGCAAAAAAAGTGTAGTGTTTTTTTTTTTATATTTGTGTGTAAATATCAAACTCTCAGTCTTTCTACACAACTCTCTCTCTCAACTTAACTTAAGTGAGTACATATACTGCACTGTATCTCAAAATACTGTGATTTTAAAAGACTGAGATAGCATAGAATTTAGCATATTGTTTAATGAAATGGCAAGAATTCTTACAGCGTGGAAACTCTAGATGGCTTAATTTTACCCATATCATTGATTTTTACCTGTTCCAAAGCTTCTTAAGGTGGAGTGTGGAGTGTAGTAGTTGCTCCACCCTCCTCTGAAGTAAGGCCAACTGATGTTCTGATCTTGCTATAGACACACCCACTATGCATAAAGGTACACGCATATCGATGCTAGAAATCTGCTCATGCTGTCTGCGGCCCTCATCCAGAACCAGACTGATCCGAGCTCTGTTCTTCTCCAGAACCGCCAGCACGCTCTATCACAAACAAAAAGAGGGATTCAAGGATGCATGCATTCTGATTTAAAGGTATATATGTGTGACAGTTCACTATATATAAGTCTAAGCCAATACCCGATAGACAGAAATATTCTCGCTGAGCTGCTCCTCAGTTTGGTCTTGCAGAGGTGTCATTGGAAGTTGTGTCTCTAACCTTTGCAGAAGCGTTTCTAACCAGGACTGATTTTCATCCCAGTCAGTGCAAACCTGAAATGCATCAAAGTTCTTATCAAGGGCACAGGAGTATTAACTAAAAATATATTTAAATCTGCTGGTGGTCATTTAGTCTACAAGTTTTATTATTTATTTATTTAATTAATTTATTATTTATTAAATGTATTTATGCACTCAACAATCCTATTAATTTGATCTTTACATCTCTTGCATTCTTGTATCTCCTTGGCTGATGCAGCTTTCAATAAAGAAACACTGTAAAAAGGTTCATTCCATAAGATCTCTTGATTCTTTCGCTCTTGTACCTGCAGCGCTGAGTGAAGCACTGTGCCGACAGCATGAGCCTGCTGCTGGACACTGGACACTTGACGTTCAACCTCAGACACTTCAGTCTCCCAGCCAGTGGAGGCGCTGTCTGGCATCCGTACACTCAGTTGCTGTAGTCTCCTCAGATGGGCACCCAGAGCCCGGAAAAACGCCTGTAGATTTACAAATTTTAGGAACTGAATGAGAGATTGCAGGACTTGTAGTAGTGCTAAATTGAGCATGATTCATGTATGATGGTATATATATATATATATATATATATATATACAGGTCCTTTAAAAAAAATTAGCATATTGTGATAAAGTTCATTATTTTCTGTAATGTACTGATAAACATTA